>VXAL01010593.1:87739-203991 GCA_013399475.1 Chauna torquata
TTTTTGTAGCAGCAGTGGTATCAGCGGAGTCTTTATTCAAATGCTGCCTTGAACCTTCTCCTTCTGTCACGTGAATGAAGAGTGGGAGACTCTCACGTCTTCCCGGTACACAGGCCCTTCCACACTAGGTGTTCTCCCATGTTCCAGCCACCCTTCAGCCACATTCATTTCCTTTGAAAGGAAAACTTCCCTTGAGGCTCATGATGTGAACTTGTTTTTAGATAAAGCACAGGTATTCAACAACCATAATTAATGTTCCATTTCAAAATCTGTTTTCAGATTAGCTCCCTACAGGCTAATTTTTCTGTTTGCAGGAATGCATGAGTGATGCACAGATGCTCTGTTGGGATACTTCACCTATTCATTAAGTTTGATTAGATAGCATTTATACTTTGCCATCTATGAATGTGCCACTTTCTGATATAATTAGTGTTCCTCCAATTAGAATAAATGGCTGTTTCATTACTTTTAAGTGGGTCATTAAAGTGCCATTCCTGTCTCATTCCTCTCAAGCTGACAAGGGTACCTGCACACTCCTTTTTGCAAAATCAAATCTAATTTCAAAAGGCTAATGGAGAAGGTAATGTGCCAGGGCAGATGTTGCTTGTGACTCCTGCTGAGAGCAGTTCCTGGGTAGTCAATTTTCCTGTGTGCTTGATACTCAGCTGACTAAAGAGAACTAACTATTTGCTAAGGCACCTTTTGAAGAAGTTCCTGGAAGCATCAAAAAACTGGGAAATATTTAAAACACATATGGATAAGCTTCTGTTATCACATGAATTGCTCTTATGAATGTGGAAGTGTGTGGTTGTTACAGGGAAAACACAGAGATAGTGGCTTATCAAGAGCAGTCCTTGGACCCTTGTTTTCTAATCCTCATGTTCATCGACAAGGATGTTCTCTTTCCAGGGGTTGTGCTATTTGCTTGTAACCTGGGTGTAGCAGCTCTTTGTATTTCTCAAAGAGGCCGTGCAATTCCTGAATCATTAGATAGTGCAATCTATAAACACCATTTTCTGAGAATTGAAGGGCAGATTTCTGGCCCATATCAGAAAAACTGCGATTCATATTTTGGGAAGGGATAGAGACTTTTTTTTGCAAGGGAGATTAGAGAGCAGTGAGTCACCATGGTGTTCTCTTTCTGGCAAATTCTCGTTTTTAGATGTGGAATCCACAGACAGCTGCATATTTTAAGAATGCTTAAAGCCACATCTGCAGGAGAGTCATCCTGATCATTTTGGATAGAAAAGGTCTGGTCTAAGGCTGAGATCATCTGATTCTCCTCATCAAGGTCTAATATTGTTTTAAAAATTTCTCAAGAAGGGCTAAGATTTTGGAAAACAAAGTTTATACTACTTTATATCTTGCTCTGAGATTAATCTGCTCAAGATGTATTAAAAATGCCTTTTTCTAAAACTAAAAGATTTATGGAACTCCTGGGGTATCTTTCTATTGATGAAACTGGGTCAGATCTTGGATTACTAAAAATGTAAAAAAAAAAAAAAGTTTTTTTCTGCATTTTGTTTGTTTGTTTGTTTCTCTGGTTTTCTCTGATTCTCAAGTGCTTTCCCTTTTCCTTTCCCTTTCCCTTTTTTGTCTTTTTCTGCCTTGTGGTCCCTGGTTCTTATTTTAACAGAACATAATTGTGTAAGACTTCTCCTCCCCAGTTCATCCAGGTTACAACCATCAAGATATTTCTCTGGTTCTCATCTCAGGTAACTCATCAAAGCCAAAGCACCCATTAATCAGTCACCATGTTACTGGTTAGGTTAATTTCTGGTAAGTGTGTTAGCACTGAGGAAAAGTTGTTCGAAGATGCTTTTCCCATCCTCCTCAAAGTCAGTAGATATAGTGGAGGTGGGCTGCAACCATTATCCACTGCAACCGCTACTCAGTGGTTAGGTCAAAACATACAAAGTAGTGACAAAAGGCAAGTGGGAGCTAGATAGGAGGCATTTGTCCTTTTAGGAATTTTAGGATTTAGGAATTTTATTTTGTTAACCTTCCTGCTAAATCAATTATATCTCACTTCTCAGACTCTTACCCTCCTAGGTCATGTTTTCTCTATCAAACCGCGAAGAAACACACAGAATCATATAGCCTGCTCAGTATCTTTTTGGATATATATATACATATATATTTAATTTCTGAAGAAGTGAAATTAAAATATGAATAGTTCGAATATGGAAATATTTACTACTGCAGTTATCAGCCTCACAAAAATCTATGCAGCTGCTGGGTCTCTGCGGGAGGCAACCCTGAGTCTCGCACCTTGAACCACTTGTGACAAAAGTTTGCATTGATCACAGATCGTACTTTGAAAACTGATGTCTAAAATACCTGCTGTTTTTGCTGTGGATGGTGTTTTGGTGGCGTAGCAGCATTCAGTGAAGATTGTGGCTTCAATCTCAAAATTGAATGTCTCAAGAGAACTAAATGATATTTAGCAAAGCCAATTTCAGTGTCTGAGGCATTGAGCATATTGTGATAGCTCATCAAGCATTATTAATGCATGTATCCTGGAGCCCTAAAGATGAAGGCTGGTCAAAGGTTCAGAGGTTCAGACAGGATGTGCTGCTTTGCCGTGACAATGAAATATAGTGAACAGGATATGGAGAGTACTCCAACCTGAGTGTGAGGGCTACCAAAGGGTCACTGGAAGTTTCTTCTATACATGAAGTGTAGACCGTATGCCTCCAGAAAGGCTCCTCCTCAGCTTCTTCCTTGAATCTTAGGCAAAGGGGTAAAGCCAAGGTCAGAGAGCGGTGTGTTATCAAGTTAAGAAACTCAGTGTTCTGAGGTCATCTGAGAAGCAACAGAATCTGTAGCATGGCAGAAGGAAGGGTGAGGCCTTGCCAGGAAGAGACACTGTTGTGCTTCTGCAAAATGTAGGGCTTTTTGGTGGATTTCATCACCTATTGGTTTACTTCATGCATGTGAAGTGCGGGCCAGCTTTTTGATAAATGGCTACTCCCAAGGGGGAGAACAGATGTATGAGGAATACCCCCTTCCTCTGGAAATTGAGAAGGTGGAACAACCCAGCCATAGTGGTTAGTTGCGGCTACCTACTTTCTAAAATATTTTTCTGCAGATATTCCTGATATATCCCAAAGTTATACTGCCAGGTCACTTTCCTAAGTACTTGCAAATAATGAGTGTGTGGAAACCTGAGGTGAGTCCTAGGATCCTTCCTAAACTTTGGATTCTGTAAGGACCCTTGTAGAGTAATTGAATGGCAGGAATTACCATTTCCTGAGGACAGTATCCCTGGTGCTACTCCCTGAAGCTGGTCAGCAGTGTCTGAGCAGGTGTCATGTGTTGCCTGCTGAGTGAGAAGGATAAAGCTAGTACAGTGGCCACTGCCATCTCCTAGTTCTGTTGTTTAAAATTCTGATGTAAGTAGCTTCTTAAGTCTAGCAACTGCAGTATCAGCAGGAAGGACTGTCCCTGGGTACCTCTGCAAAAAAGGGGCCTTTGGCAGCTGCCAGCAAGTATGCTGGAGCTGTGTAGAAAACTGCAGCATCTTACATGTTTTTCTTCCTCAGGTTTCCTATGACTGAGCAGCCCTTGTGTCTTCTGATAATTTTAGGACTGTATCATGTATGCTGGCATAGCGAAGTCATGCAGAGAAAGTGTCAGATAGGCTTTGTATCTATGTCCTTTATATCACTGTAACATGCGTAAGGTCGTTGAGTTCTGCCTCTTCAACTACTGCCAAATTATGTTATCACCATCCTCTGACATGCTAACACTTTCTGTACACACAGGCCCTTCCTCCTTGCAAGGCACAGTACGGGCAGTGTGCACCTTGTGGTTGGCCAGCCAGAACCTGGCCTGCCTCTCTCTGCAGGGACAAGCTGGTGGACGACTGGATTGGTCTTCCCAAAATTATTTACTACAGCTGCTCTCAAGCATTTTATAGGCCTTCCTCTTTATCTCTTAGTTTGCAGGTAGCTTATTTCTCTCCCAAAAAGTGTATGGTACATGTTCTGACTGTACGTGTCCTAGTGTAGAAACAGACACACTGCCAAATCCTCTAAATATTGTAAAATTCCAAGACCCAGTCCAAGTCTCTTAAAATAGCATGTCTGAGCAAACTTCCTGTTTTTTTTTTAAACAGCCTTCTGATGTGTGTGTTGGGGTATGAATGAAACTGCAGATTACTGAAGTGTCAAGGGGGCAAATGTATATATACCCAAATGAGAATATTATGAATGAGTCTCTTCAGAGAAGAACACTGATGAAAAGGACACTGTTGGCAAAAATGACCACAGAAGTATGAGCAAATACTCGAAAGAAAGAACACCCAGGGGGAGCAGGTTCCCACTTTCTAGTGAACTGCATTATTTTCTTTTCACGAGTCATGCTAAATAGGAAAGATTTTCCAGTTTAGCAAAAAAAAACAACCTGAAATAATGCCTGTCCTCAGTTAAAGTTCTTCTGGGTGTGAAAATAAGTACCAGAGAAATGCAATTCCATGACAGTAGGACAAGCAGAACTCTCTTAACAGGGGAATAAATTTTTAAAAAGTTAAGCTTTTATCTGTCATGTTTGTTTACATTGCTCCATTATCATGGTACTTAAAAGCCTTACAATTTTTCATGTGTTTACCGCTACAGCACCCTTAGGATAGATGGATGTGCTAGTCTCCCCATAAAAAAGATGAAGAAATGAGGCAATAAAGATTGTGATTTGCCCAAGATTCATTCAAAGTTGAATTTGTCACCTGCATTTCAGGTTATAGGCTTCTCATACCATTCTCTACCTTTCATTTAGTCCCTGCATCTACAATATGAACAGATAGTGAGTTGGTAGGGACTGTGCTCTCTGTAGTAATGCAGCTCCCATCTTCACACTGGAAACTTCCACTAGCTTCAGATACACTTTTCTTGCAGTTGTTGTTGGTAGTTCTTTTGCTTCTGCTTATCTGGGTTCTTCAGCTTTCAGATCAGACTACAAATCTTTTGCAACCTGTCTTTTCTTTCATGAAGTGATTTGTTTCCATCTTCAGCCAGGATTTGGCTAGGAGAATTGCATAAAAATGGGGAACAGGGCAGAAAGCTAACTGGGCTTTTCTAAAGCTTGCCTCAAGTTTTAGGAGCCAAAAAAAAAAAAAAAGAAGAAATTCCTTCATTATTTAAACTCTGTCATTCCCAGCTAGAGTCTGCTCTCTGTCAAGTCAAATTCCAAACTGTTCCTGATAAAGAACTGTAAAGACAGAAGTGAGTGAAATTCAGCTAGCTTTTTATTGATCTACTGCCTACTCCCTGCTCTTGCTGGATGTGTCCTTGTAGAGTACCGAGGGATCTTGGTAAAGGTACTGTGTGTTTTGGATTTCTTGTTGTTCCACAGGATCTTGTATTTCTCCTCATGTCATGAGTTCTGCCAGGGGCAGCACTGGCTGCTACAGCTGAAGGTTGGGCTGGCATCTTCTTAAAAAGTCAGACCTCTGAGAGGAAAGGCATAGCCCAGACTTCAGAAATTTCCTAGCTGAGACGTGAGGAAGAGCTATGATGAATCCATGAGCTTTCTCAGAAATCTGGGTAATTAGTGTGGTAGACATACCCAGGTGAATGGTTTGTAGATCTTTCCTAGCTCATATTCACTGCACATGCATTCCTGTCATGTAGCGTACGTGGTATGTGGCACAGGACAGTCCTTTCTTGGGTGGGTGCAAACCCATTTGCAATAAAAGATGGTCCAGAACATGGAACTAGGGCGGTGACAAAAAGGAGTTGCAAAGCAGTTGAAGTTTGAAATTAAAGAAGCTGACACTGAGAATTGCAAGATGCTTCCAACATGAGCAGTTGGAATGTGCTCACTTAGCAGTTTGTTGTGTTGTATGAGGATTGTCTATTTGCTCCACTGCTTTCCATGCAGGCTTGAGGCAGCCTGATAATGGTGTTCGTATATTCTGGAAGCTTGCAAAAAGCAACCATACAGGTGATCAACCAAGTGCAATGACTGCTCATAAATCCATTTTTGCAAGAGGCTGGTGAACTGGTTAAGATACTCTAAACAGCATTGTAGCATTTGAGACACTAAATAGAGTAAAGCCTCTTTTGATGCTTACTGATATTTACATACCATGTAATTATTATTATCATTGAAAATCCTGACTTCCTTTCTTTGAACATCATGTCTAAACAGGAAAAAGCTAAACTTCCTGTTTGGAGAATTGTTAGTTTCAGAAGGAATATATTTTTCTCTCTTACTTGAAGTTTTCAAAGATTGTACTTTTAATACAAATGGAAAAGACAAACAATAGGCTATCTGAAAGGAAGGAAAACTGCATGTTTGAAACAAGCATAGTCTGCTATGAATAGATAGTCTTTGCACTATGAAATAATTCATGTCACACCTATATACTGACTTTTGCATACAGGGAAAGGAAATGTAGACTTATTTTTGGCACCTGCTACACTGTATGCACACAATACAGAAAGCAAAGGTAAGGTTAGAAAGGGAAGAGAACCCTCCTGTCAATCTCTGTGGAAACAGCAAGAGAGGATCACTGAGGAGTTAGATTGGCCCAATAGTAATGCCTACAAGGCTGACTAACAAGGCTGAATTTAACATTTCTGGTACCTGCTTGGCATTGAGTGTTCTCTGTGGTTTATGTTTGTGCTCACAGTGGCCTTCTGGGTAAATCTCAGCTCCTAAACTTTGCTTTTGCAATTTTGTTTTGCTGAAGGAAATACCCGTGGAGCAACATCTGCAGTTCTGTTCCACTATATGGAATCTTGATGGCTGCCAGGAACAGCACAGTGAAACTGAAGACCAAGATGCTCAGTTCATCTCTACAAGGGACAAAACAGAAAACGGGTAACTAAAAGCTGTGTATGCAAAAATGCTTGTACTGAAAAGCAGAACAAGCTGTTTGTCATCTGAAAGGTGTTTGCTGCCTTCTTGGAGACTGACAAGCAGCCTAATGGAATAGCTACCAGCAGAGGCCTTGTAAGAACTACTGATGTAAATTTGTCTGTGTGGGAAGTCTTCATATTGTCACTTCTCCTACAGGTTATTTCATTGCAGTCAAGGCCATAGTTTTGGTGGCCCTATTTATCAGCAAAAACTACAAAATCTTGCAAAAATGAAGGACTTATGTGATGCAATACCACCATCCTGAGAGAGCTGGAAAGGCTAACCTGTGTTGTCTTCACCATCTTCCTAAAGCTGTTCCCTACTCAAGGGCTGACTAATTTACTGACACTTCCTTTTTAAGTGGAGGTCCTGAAATACTTGGGTTATTTGTTAAAGCATTGGCTTTTGTATTCATTACTGCCTGAATTTACACCTCATGATCATAGAGAAAATGTAAAAATGTGATTTTATAGGGTCAAATACCAGACATTTATCATTGTTTTCTAACCTGATTTTTTTAAGTGATTTTTTAAAATTATTATTTTTTTTAATACCAGTCTTCTGATTTTGGAAGCCTTATTTCACACAACTGCATGCTTGCTGCTGGCAGTACTGTATAGTGCAAAGAAACTTTGCAAATATTTGCTAGTGCTAGTCCTATTTCAATTTAATCTGCTTGATGTATGAGAGAATTCTGTTTGATCAGGTTTGCATTCTCAGACGCTAAAGAGGAATCTTGTTGCTTGTCTTGTCTTTGCTTTCTTCAAGTTTCCACTTCTCATGGAATGGAAGTCCTCTTTTGATGGCAAGATACTTAGATTGCCGTATGTGCCCTTCCTAACTTTGGTGATCTCCCAGATTTACATGTGCTGCTTCTGCTCCATTTGCAGTGTTTTCACTTCTCACTCCTGCCACCCAGTTGTGTATTGTTCTTCATCTGTAAGTATTTTGCCAGGTATAGGTCTTGCTTTAGCTGGGCTGCTGAAATTCACAGTTCCAGTGAGAAGGGAACGCTAAAGCCATTGTAAAATAATCAGTACCACACGAAATTGAGAAGGTGGGATACAATAATCTGAAAACCAGATGGTCTCTGGCAGTGAGAAGTAGCAGAGCTGTCATGCTGAAAAAGACCCAGAAGTCAGCAAATGAGCTGAGTTAATGATGTGGCATAAGAAAAGAAAGGCAGTGTGATTCAGAGCAACATATGTATGAGTGTCCCACTCAAGAGAGTGAACTCTCTGTAGTCTTATCTGTGGCAGCGTTCTCCACAGAGGTAGTACAGCTATTGGGGTGGGAGCAATGATGGATACTAACTGCAAATTAACAAGGTGATAGCTCTAGCAGCACGCTGAACAGTCTCTGAGGAGGGATTAGCAATCGGGATTAGTAAATACAACTGGACAACACTTTGATGAGCCTAGTGTGCGTGTTGGACGAGAACAGGAACAGAAGCCTGGTTTCATCACATGTGAAATAATAATCATGTAAAATGTGAAATAATATGCGGTCTTCTTATTGGTGGGTTTTGTTACCTTTGATAGGAATATCTTTGTGGAATGTGTGTTCTGTTCCTGAGTGCCCTGATTTCTAGTAGAAGACCATGTAATCTTTGGACTCTGACAGGCTTTCTAGCTGTAATTCTTGAACCACTGCACTGACTGCTCGACCAGTTAATGTTTATAATATATGTTGCAATGGTTGAAGTAGGATCTTACTATCAAATATCTCAGCTGATACCATGTGGCACCAAGTCACTGTCCTCTAAATATTCCCTGTGCTGCTACTGTGAATAAATTCACCAGCTTCCATCGTAAGAGCTTGCTTTAGAGCCAGTGTCACTCTTCACACCCTATTCTGAACACTCTCCAATAAGAAGTTAATGTCTTTCACTGAGGAAGGTGAGTAAAACTGATGAGAGTATCCTTAACTAAAGAGCCATAAAATTCTAATAGAGCAGTAATGTTCCCAGTGAGCCTAAAGGGAATCTGATCAATAGTTATGAGGTTGAGGCTCAATTTATGGCCTTAATTCATCAAGCTTAGTCATTCCCCATTTTTGTACAGGATGCTTTTGTGATTCCTGCTGAGCAGAGCAGTATAAAGTCTGCACAAGCCCTTTCTTGACAGTTCCCCAGGCTTTATCATTTAAGAGGAGGTGACTCCACTGCGATGGTGATCAGAGTCCTATGACCTATTTGAAGTCAATTTTTCATTGTATAGGACAGACTGTACCAATTGGGAAGACTGCATTTGTTCTGAGAGTCTCAGGCTTGAGGTGGTTTCACAGTGAGCAAAAAAGAAAGTTATTTCAGATTTCGTGAAAATTTCACACTGGAGTTATTCATATGCTTATGAACCACTCCACAATCAGGAATGGTTCAGTAGCATGTTCTCCAAAAATCTTTACTGCCTTTTGCCAATGCCTTGCAGTAGAATTTGAAAGGAGCAGATGGGGGCTGGGCTACTTCTGTTTCTAAGATGCCTCTGTGGTATAAAGTTGTTTTCCCAGCTGCTCCTAACACAGGTTTGATCTCTTTACGCTTCCAAAATGGTATATAAGGATGGAGGCAGACAATGAAATTTCATCCAAAGGTTTCATTACCTTTATTTAAAAAGTCAGACTTGTTCAAAGACTGAAGTAAACTCAAGTTTGATCTATCCACCTCCCACCAGTGGCATAAGCAGTAGAGAAGAGCATTTCAAACAAAGCAGCAAAGCCTTGGTTAAAGCCATTTTGGCAATCTCTGTATCTACTTGTGTTCAATAGTTCCTGCATACATAGGTTAACCGAAATAAGTTTTAAGTATCTGAAATGATAGGAGTGTCTTGTAAATACACAATAAGGTTCTAACTGGAGAGGGCTCTCAGTTAACACTTGACCAAAAATGTTCTGTGACAGTCATTTAAATATAATTTCTTAAGCATGCATTTGAAATTCCCATCTCTTACACTGTATACAGATCCATCAGCTAACAGCCTATACCTGCACATGATCTTGATTGTACAGATTCATTCCTGCTTTGGCTACCTGTCAGTAGCTTTGGTAAGCTTTTATTGAATACCTGTATAACCTCTGGCTGAAAAAAATGCCTTTAAATATTTGCATGGCTGGGGAAAATAGTAAAAGTTGGACATTTTCAGCGTCCTGTGAGAAATCCACAGAGTGGTGGCTTTCGTAACAGCCCATGGGGTCTCTGGGAAGCCAGGGCTGCTGGTTCTTTTTCTAACCTGCAGCAGCATTTTATCCCACTGCAGCCACAGTGGACCGGAGGCAGGAGGAGTTTAGGGAAGTCCTAACTGTTAACCAAGCCAACAGCGACACCCAGGGCTTCATGAGCACAGTCCAGTCCCTTTTTTAATAACCCTGCCCCAATCAGACTGGAAAATTTTCCAAAGTTTAGCCCTTTTCTGTTCCTGAATGACTACACTGATTGAGAAGAAAGTAGTATTTTACTGTAGTAGTTGTATCAATAGAAATCATACATACTGGTACACTGAGAGTAAATTAGATCAGTCACAGGCACTTCTATGTTCAAACAGCTGCATTCACATGAAGTGGATTGTACTTTTTTATTTCTATGAAAATAGTTAAGATGATAGTATTTGTTTGCAGCTAAGGTCAACACAGCCAGTTTATAAAGCAGTCCATTCCTGCTTCTGCAGTACAGCAAAAAACTCACGCAGCCCATACTGAAATTATTTTGGTACGCATTTATTGAATACATGTATAAAATCAGATGAACAATACGCTCAAGGAATATGTCACAATCAAAATAATGAGTGAAGGTTTTATAACAGTGCATGATTGTCATGGCTTTGGCTGGGATAGAGTTAATTTTCTTTGTAGAGGCTCGCATGATGCTCTATTTTGGATTTTTGATGAAAATAGCGGTGATGTTTTTGGTTGTTGCAGAGCAGTGTTTACATAGAGCCAAGGACCCTTTTCTGCTTGTGCTGCCCTGCCAGCGAGGAGGCTGGGGGTGCACAAGGAGCTGGGAAGTGATGCAGCCAGGACAGGTGACCCAGACTGACCAAAGACATTTTCCGTACCAGATGACGTCATGCTCAGCAATAAAAGCTGGGGTAAAGAAGGAGGAAGGGCGGGATATTTGGAGTCATGGCATTTGTCTTCCCAAGAAACCGTTATGCTTGCGGAGCCCTGCTTTCCTGGAACTCGCTGAACATCTGCCTGCCGACAGGAAGTAGCAAATGAATTCCTTGTCTTGCTTTGCTTGCATGCGCAGCCATTGCTTTACCATGGGTCTTTATCTCAACCCATGAGGTCTCGCACTTTTACCTTTCCGACTCTTTCCCCCATCCCACTTGGGGACAGTGGGTGAGTGGCTGTGTGGTACTTAGCTGCCTGCCAGGGTTAAACCACAGCAATGATAGATCAGACTTTTATTAAAATGACCCTGAGCAACCCTCTGAAGATACACGCCTGAGCAAAACAGTTATAAAATGATTAGAGAGGAAACAGCTCACCAGACACTTGCAACTCCAGAAAAATATTTCAATAGAACCAGAAAAAAAAATCTTACAATTGATCAGGACACAGGATGTATGGAGAACAACTCAAGTAACACCCAAGTTGTCTGTATTTTCTACTCACAGAATGTGAAAGCTGCCTGGCAGTCACTGGACTATTGGCCATGTCACCAGTGTACAGCCCTCATGGCTGCTGAGGTAGTTTCTTGCTTGGTTTTCAAGTCCGGACTTGCTTCAGATCTGAAGGGGATACTTGTTTCTCTCTGCAGGGCAGGAAGCAGCTCAACTGAGAAAGTGCCAGACTGAAACAGCAGCAAATGAAGTAGCCCAATGATTGTTGGTTTACCACCAAGCAGAGAAGTTGTGGAGGGGAAGGGGATGAAAGAAGTTCAATGGTTGTACATTGCAATTGAGAAGCTGTGGCTAATTGAGTAGAAAACAAATAAATGAAATCTGTGTAACACCAATTTAAAGCATAAAGGTGTAAAGCACTGATGCTACTTTGAAATAGGGCATGAAAAGTTACAGAGTTCAGAAAGCACAGGAGCATGTAATCAATGAACCAATGATCATGCTAGGCTATACATGAAAACATATTTGGGTCATTCCTGTAACAGTACAGTGGACTCTCTTAAAAAAAAAAAAAAAGACATCCTCTTACTGAAACAGAGACCTGTAAGTACATAGCGCTCTGAAAATCAGTATGAAGTTCTTTGAAACTAAGCATCCAAAATGTGAGTAATTTGTGATTCATTTAATTCTTCTGAAAATGGGTGCCATAGGCCATAAAATAATTGCACTTTCCTATATTTTCTGGTTGCTTTCAAGCTGTTTCCATGTTTAGTAGGATTTAAACTGAAATAGTTATCTTTCCACATGCTTTTTCAAGGAAGGATGAAGCAAAACTTCTGTTTCTTCCTGCCATGGCACATCTAGAAGTAGGATATTTAGAAAGCCAGCAACCCATAGACTGTCAATGTGAGAGTGTTGTTACAGTCTGCAGCTCTATACCACCGACATTCCTTTGCACTTCTTTTTCTTTCAGAATTTGGCAAGAAAGGTTATTTAAAAACCAGTCTACATCTTGATAATCCTCAGGCCACCGCAGATACCGACTCCTTTGTAAAAAGATTCGAATTGGTTTGTGTTTCATCAGTTGATATTGAGAAAGTGACCCAACTACAACCATAATGAGGACATCTTTCAGATCACTATAATACCTGCTCTGGGCAAAATTAAAGGCTTCTACACACCACCCATCTTTGAGAAACTGTCTGGTCACTATGCAAATTGTTTTTCTGCTGTTCCAAATGGCATCACGAATATTGTTGATATGGTCTTCTCCAGGCAAGAAATCTCGTTCCTCAAAGCACAAGGTAAATCTGTTTTTATCAAAATACTGTGAATCCAGGTGCTTCAGCAAGCAATTCTGGACCCATTCAAAATCATTTTTGCTGTAGCACAAATATGCATCATACCTGTATTCACTTGTATCTGCTGCTGGTGGATGGTCGCCTATCAATTTTTTTGTGATAGTTTTATACCAGACAAAACAAATCCCCCGACAGCGAGTAAAAATGATAGCTGCCATTAGAAACATTAGAAGGGTGATGGACGTGAAGATGAATACTGAGAACCTGAGTGACTGCAGGAGTTCATCTTCATTGCAGCCATCATATGTCAGAAATGACAGGGGTACCCCTGCAAATGCAGGTGGGTATAGACAGTACCTGTCAGACTGTGAGCCAGCCAGAGTTACATTGGTTTCATTTAGCCACACTAGTAGGCTCTTTAAAGTACAATCACAGACATACTTGTTATGTGTTATATCCAGAATACTCAAAGTCATAAAGACTTCAGGCTCAGGGGAAAAAAGCTGGTTTCTAGACAAGTTTAGGTATGTTAGGCTTTGTGGAAAAACCCCAGGAGAGAGATAAGACAATAGGTTGGAAGCTAGATTAAGTCCTTTTAGAGATATTAGACCTCTAAAAATCTCCTGTGGAAGAGCAGTAAGGTAGTTGTTGTTCAGATGTAGAACCTGAAGTTTAGACAGTGGTCTGAACACATCCAAACATAAATCTCTCTCCCACACAAGCTGTAACATGTTTTCGCCTAGATCCATATAAATTAACTGATTATTTTCTATAACATTAACACTTTTTACACAGTAAGACAAGCGATTCTGTTTTAAGACAATATACTGCACATCTGGAACTTGGAAAAGAATATACAGGTCACCCAGATTTGCCAACCAATTTCTCTCTAATTCAAGATGTGTTGCAGCTATTGCTGTGCCAGCTACAGACATTAGCTTATTGTCACCTAAAAAGGCAGAGGTCAGATGTGGAAAGGAAGGGAGTTTTTTAATGACGTTGTCTCGGAGATCAATTATTTTCAGACTTAATAAGTTACTGAATGACTGTTGACCAATTATCCCAATATGATTTTGCTGTAAATCAATATACATTACACTATGTAGCCCCTCAAAAGTATAATCGTACAACTCACCTAAAAGATTACTTGAGAGATTGAGCGTTCTTAGTTTTCCCAAGCCAAAAAATGCTTGCCTTTGGATGTGATTTACCTTGTTTCTGAAAAGATTTAGCAATTCCAGATTACCAAGGCTTTTAAAGATTAATGAATTGAGAGAGAAAATGTAACCATTGGAAATATCAAGCAAATGAAGATCACTTCCTGCCAGTCCTGTAAATGTATCCTTATCTGGATTTTTTAAGTTATTAAAGCCAAATCCTGAGCCCATTGTATGAGAGCTAAATTTTAAAGAATTGATTTGAGTCCCTTTAATGGCTGTACAGAAATACTGGACTGTCTCTGTGCTCCAGCCATTCTCACTAATGTCCAGTGAGTTAAATGTAATATTTCTGAAAGGATTTGGACATTTGGCCCAGACCATTTTATCTGTCTTATACAAAGTATTAGAACTGAGGCTAAAAAACGAAAAGTGTTTTCCTTGGAAGCTGGTAAGATTGCTTTCACATAGGTTGGATATCTTATTGAATTTCAGGTTCACAGTTTTCAAGACTGTTAGATTATAAAATAAGGAATGAGGCTGAAGTTTTGTGATTTGGTTCCCTGAAAGATCCAATTCTTCTAATGAGCTCAAATCTTGAAAGTAACGTTCCTCCAGGATGGAATCTCCAAGGTTGTTCTGATACAGCCAGAGTACTGTCAAACTTGACAAGCCCACAAAAGCATCAAGATCCAGCTGAAGAATCCTATTGAATCCCAAGTCTAAGACACGAAGGTTTGGCAGGTTTCTGAAAGCTTCTTTTCCTATGTTAACAGGAAAGACATGTTGTGTTCCAATTTCCAACACCAACAAATGCTCCAGCAGTGGAAATGAAGTTGCAGTCACTTGTCTGATATAGTTGAAAGTTAGCAAAAGCTTCACAGTATCCTTTGGCACAGGTGGAATACCTGTGAGGTTGCAGGAATAATACAGGGAGACTTGGGCTTCTGAATAACAGCTTCTAAGTGCACATATATCTCTAGCTAGTGATATGCCAAAGACAAGTACTAGCTGTTGATGTAACATCATGAATCTGTATGAAAGAAGTGAAAATGTTAAGCATTATTTCTGCTATTGACTACCTGTGCAATAAGTTGTGTAGCAGGTTTTTAACAGCTGTACAATAAAAGACTAATCTCATGCTAAAAATGACTAGTGATTTGGATTTATCCTTTTTCTGAAGTCTAATAGGTATTATCTGATAGTCTCAGAAGATGGATCCTAAACAGATGTGAGCACCTACGATATGAAAAGTAACCCTGCTGATACACATCTTAAGGTCAGCACCAAAAACCCACCAAAACCCCACTAGTTAAGTAAGTGTGAAAATCTTGGCCTAGCTATTTAATTTGCATTGTGGAAGTGATAACACCGGTATATTAGCTTAATTCCTTAACTGGTTAACCAAACAGGTTTAAACAGTTTGGATTACCAAAGTGTAAGTGCAGTCATCCAATCATCACAACAGGGCAGACCACTGCTGCTCTCCCTCAGCTCTCTCCTTGTGAGGGCAATGATGCTATTTGGTATTTAGGTTGCTGTAACATAGCAGTGCCTAACAGCCATGAATTTTTAAAAGGGGACTTCATTTAGGGCTCTGGGACTCTGAGATTAACCCTGCAATGTGAAATTGTTCTTGAAAGAGTGGTAAAATAGTTTTAGAATAGGCAGGAGCAAGGCTAACAGTGAAGGAAAAGAAAAATGTGGTAGCCTGAAACAGTGCTGCAAGATGTGAAAAATATTTGCTGAACTGTAAATTGCTAAGTTATACAAAAAGGTACGTAACATAATTTATGCAACTCACTGATGAATCCATTTATTAATTTATTCCCACTCTAGACTCTGGATTTTCCATGCATTATGCCATCTGTCTGCCTGTCTCTCTCAGACAAAAACTTCTTCAATGCAAGGAAAATCTTTTTTACTGAGCGTGGTACAGAATAGAGGAAATTATTAGTACTAAAGTAGTTGCTTGTGTACTGTAGTTAAAAAAACATTGTTAGCTAAGACTGCAACCATCTGCCTCTCCTTTTTAAAGAGCATTTATTGAAATGATTTACTGACTGACAATCCAATGTAATATTTTTTGTGACCTCCAGCACAATCTGCTTAAAAACTGGTAAGTCCTTGCAGAATCAAAGCTCCTGATGACCATCTAACAGCTACAAAGTAAATCTATTTCAGAGAGGAAAAAGAGTTGGGCTTTGAGCCAGTAATTAAAAAGAGATAAATCCTGTTAATTATTATTATCTTTTAAGCAACAAAGGAAGGGAACTGACAGTACCTGAGAGTGGATGTTGTAGTGGTGCCTGTCCATCTCAGCACAGCTGTGTACACCTTAGGACATCCACAGAGGCTGTCAGTGAGCAGAGCCTGAAGTATAGCTGAAAAGGGGGACTAAGACTGTCACCTTTTATGTACGCAAGCCAGGAAAGAAGTTAGAATAACAGCTATCCTGTGGAGATTTGCAAAGCACTTGCCATTTCCCTTTCCATGCCCCCAACAAAAATGCACTGGAGTCCATGTAAATAAAGAAAGGGTTACATACCCTATTTTTCTCCTTGCTGATGGCTGAGAATGTTCACTTTTTAAAAAGAGTGATATGAAAGGAAAATTTCAGTCTCAGAAGTGGTTTTGCACGGCATTCAGTAGCACGCTTACTCTCCTCAGCAGCCTCCCCTGCTTCCGCCACATAACCTCAGGTCAAATATGAACCAGCACAAGCCAGTTCAACTGATGTGTACTGTATGTACTTATGAAAATGAGCAGCTGACCTAAATGGTTCTGAATTGTCAGCCAGAACCTCTGGGGAACCAAACAGCAGAGGTGTTGGCTATCTGGACAGGCTCTAGAGAAGACAGTCTGATACAATTATCAACAGGATTTAAAGAGTTTAAAATTTTTTTCAGTAACTTATTGCAGTGACCATGATATCTTCCTACGGTGAATTTTCTGGATGATGACTCGGTCCGCCAGAGGAATTGTATGCCCACCACAAGAACAGACTATTTGAAATAATTCCGTACAGATGAAGCCTTGTGATCAAGAATACTGGTAATACAGGTGTTGGGATGTGGTCAATAGATAAAGAAGACTAGATAGAGGTAAAGCTGGTAAATTTTTATTTATCTGCACACACACAAAAAAGGATGCAAATTATTTGCTCATGCTAACTTTCACAAAAACGTCTAGGCCATTTTCTGTAGGTCACTGAATCACAGATAAGTGGTGTGTACATATAACAAAGGTACCAATATCTTTTGATAAGTGCATGAGAATCTCATTTATAATTGCTGAGTCTGCAAAGAGAATAAACCTTAATCCTACTGCCAAGCTGCAAGGCTTTTTTTCCTTTAGCTCCATAGCTAAAGGACTTGCAGTTTGGAAAGCAGGATGTGAGATCTCACTTGGAGCCTGCTCCTGAGTGCTGCTGTTATCCTGATGTCTTTCTGTTAAACACCACAAGCTGTCACAGGCACCTGAAAAGCTCCCCAGAGAATGAGAAGAAAAAAGGATAGGATCAAGCACCCAATATTCTATTCCCAGACAATTCCAGGAGTTTGTCATCTTCCAACCCCTGCCTGCTCAGCAGAAGAGTCCTCACAGCTGTTGCATTCTTGTTTGCACAGTAGCCAAGCTTCTGCAGGAGAGATAACATACTGTTACATCTGACATACAGCCTTGTGGTTAAAGCAGTTTCTTGAGAGAGAACCAGCCTGAAGCTTCTCTGACTGAGGAAGGCTAAGAACCCAGTTCTTCCACTTTCTTAAATGGTCTGACTAACAGGGTCATAATATCAGAGGTCTCTCCTTTCCATGGCCAGTTTAAAAGAAAATGTCCATGGATAGTGTGCTTTGCTCTTGATCCAAAGCTGAAGTTCTGCTGCAAGTGCTCCATTCAGGCTCCCCCAAGGATGCCTGTTTGCAGCCTTGTGTAAAACACAGCCACCTTTTCACATCAATTTCCAGAACGTCTGCAATTGCTGTGCAAGGCTCCTCACCCTGGGGTGCTCCTGTGCAATGGCTTGTACATACTGGGAGCAGCAGAAGAAAATGGTGGTGCCATGTAGGTTTATTAGCTGAAGGAAGGGCCTTTTGGATCAGATTGGGGACATGGCTGCCTAAATCCTACTGAAGTTCACCTGAATAGACAAATGGGCTTTTCTTAATCTCATTCTTCAATTCTTGGGTCCCTTCCTGCCATACAAATGAAGGAGCCTCCCTATTCTGTTATCCCTGTATATCTACAGTCATGTCACAATTCCACAGAGAATAGGGAGTCATTTCTACTTCTTGGAGAAAATGCAGAACAAGTAAAATATACTTATTTAATATTCTTATATGATTTCTTCACTCATGGCAACAGTTACGGACATCTTTCTAAAAGACTGGTTATACACACTGACTGTGAAGAACTATCTGTATTTGGCACTTGGTAAAATTTCTTAGAAAAAAAAAGACGTTCAAAGAGCACCCTCTTTCTTTTAATCTAACAGTAAGCCTGCTGACAAGGAGTTTGTTTATAATATTTATCTAGGCCATAATAGAGATCTTAAAAAGATATATCACAAACAGTAAGCCTTTGTTCTTAGATTGGCCAGATAAAGGGCAACCACTATTGTGAAAATATGTATTGCTGCTGTTATCTGATTAGATCAAATCTACTTACTGAAACAAAAATAAAGCTCCAAGCTTTTGCCCAGGCTCTAAGCCATCCAAATATATGCATTTGTGCTCGTAAAAATCTGTGCAATGTAAACAAGCTGTTCATATGGGGCCCCTCTAGCCAATTCCAACCTAAAAAAAATTTCACTGATGAAAGTGAAATTTTCATCAGATGATTAATGAATGTGCTCCTTCCAAAAACCTCAGCCTCTCCCTTAAGCTGCTAGGATGCTTAACTCAATCACAATGTTTTCCAACTTAAAATCAGAAAGCATGTTACAAGGCAAGTGAGTACTGAGACAGTTCCTTTCACAGATGAGAGACCTAAGGCAATAAGGCATTATGTGACCTGACAGAGCAGAAGGGCCATAAAAAACAGTCACTGGTTTGGGTAATCAGAAGCTACATATTGGATGTAATTATCTAGTTCCTGTTCATCATTTAGATTTGTTTTGGTATCTCCTCAGATTATACGATGAGATGCAGACATGCACACTTCAAAGACAGTGTGATTCCTCTATTCCTCTTCTATTATTACAGTTCTTTAAAACTATGTGGTCTCCGTAAGGATGGGAAAAAAAATTTGAACATATAGACTAAAATATTCTCCGGGCCATTTCTCTGGGGAACGGGAGTAAACGAGATAGGCACAGAGAGGGTGCTGCAGCCCCAGACTCCAGCTCCTGGCACTGTTTTGAGTGGCTCCCTCCTGGGCAGAGCCAGCCTGCTTTTCTGTGCTTGAGCAGCCAGCTGGGCTGGTTATTCTAGTTAAGGGCGCCAGCACTGGTCACTGGTCCATCTGTCAGCCCCAGATAGCCCAGGCTGCTGATAGGGGATGATGAGGGCAGAGAGAGCCTCAAATAGGCTTGAGAAGAGGACCAACAAGGTTTCTTATGCTCCTCCAGGTCATAAAGAAATAAACTTCTCAAGGCTTCAGTGAGGACAGTGAAGATTCCTGTTTTTTCAACTCGCTGCTATGGTTGCTTCCCAGCAGGGACACTTGCTCAAAGGTGCAGAAACCACCTGTGCTCTGGTATTCCTGCCTCACACCCTGAATCCATCTTGACTTCTTTTGCTTTGAAAATTAACATGTGAAAACTGCCTGGTCTAGACTAGAAGCCACTCCAGGGAAGCAGCATTTCCCCTATATTACCACTGAGAAACCAAGAAATGTAGCTATTGTTTTGGACTGTGTTTTTCATAAAGTAGATTTAGCCCAGGGAACAAACGGCCTTTTTTGTGCTGTTTAGAAGCAGCCAGGTTTAAAACTCTCACCTGGAAAAGATCAAAGAGATCATAGGAAGTAACTATCAAGAATGACAGCTGAGTTGGAGGTTGTACTTAACTTACAGGAGGCCAGCTTTCAGAGATTTGACAGAAGACCTGGAGGAAGGTGCAGTAAATGGAGAAGCAGCATTCAGACTGTAACTTGTAGGGTCACAAGCAGAATTTGGTACAGCCTTACCTACAAAACTAATCTTTTTATAAAGCTAAGCAGCACTGTCATGCTGGTGAAATAGGGGTCAGGCATAAAAGAGCAGTAAGGGTTTGGAAGCTGAAGTCAGCAAACACGACTAAATGGCCAGCTGCAAGGGAAACAGCATGGTAGCCACTCTTTCACTCCTGGGACCCAATCTGGGCAGTCTATTTATTAAGAAACTATTAGAAGAGCATGGAGACAGGTGCTGATAACAGATAACAAAGAGATGTTTGCTTTTGAAAGTATGCTTTTTGCACATATGTTTTTTAAAAAGCAATCAAAAGATAACAAGCTGCCAATGCCCAGTGACAAAAGGACCATAAATGTATTATGGAAGAGAGGCAGACAACCAGTCCGCCCAGCATTTAAGTGAAGTTAGAAACCTGCTTCACTTTTTCCTGGAATTGAGATGTTGAAATGATACCTTCTGAATTTCTTTGCAATAGGCCTTAGATTAGAATAAATTTAAGCTGGCTCTAACTTGTCAGTGGAGGAGCAAAAATGTGAAATTGCATTCACAAGTATAGGTGACATAAGTTTGTACTGTAGAACCTGTTGTGCAAAGGAGACATAACAAGTGAAGAAGGTAGAAAAGTAGCTAGCTCTGCCTGAAACAGAGCATGAAGCAGTTGGCGAGTCTCCTGTACAATGCAGTGCCAAACCTTTTTGTGTCACAAATACCTATTAACTGTGGAAGCACTGGTAATTTTGAACTGGAGGCACGCTCCTCCTCTTCTGTTACAGCTCTTTCAACTCTGTGAATAATGTTCAAGATTCATTAAAGGCGTGTTTCCGCCTAATGAGGGAGGATGCTCTGCAGAGGGGCCAAAGGAGGGGAGGGAAGAGATCTGCTCTGAGCACATTTTCCATGGCCTGACTACACATGTTCAATTCAGAAAGCATCCTCAAAAAACAGCCTAGAGGCCTTTCTTGCCCTCCTTTTTATGTGGAAGCTAGTACCTGCCTCTTACCATCTCAATGGGCTTCTAGAACTCCCTGCACAGTAGTACAGCTTCAAAAAGAAGCTGAATTGTGGCAAAAAGCCTGTTGCCAATTAGAAGGAAGACATATGTCTCATTTGCCATCAGGCAGAGGACAGAATTGAATGAACTCTCCCATGATCTGGGTGAATGCTGCTAGCAATATGCCACAGAATTGAAGGTATACAATAACAATTGACCACTGCATGTTAAAACAAATCAGCAGCCACTGCTGCATTTTGGACAGTCTGAGCTAGAAGTATGCGTACATCAAAACAGTCATGCAATGTAGCCAAATTAGATGCTGACTACTCAGCTCTGGCAGACTGAGGCATTGCTGGGTATATGCAAAAGCAAACTGTTTCATGCTCAAATCGTTCAGTGTGACAAAAAGGGGATGGGGAACCCCTCTGATATCCTGGAAGGTGGACTTCTCCAAGGTTGGGTGCAGGTGAGACTAGGCCTCATCACGTCCTGCCAGGGATGCCTATGTGCCTTTTATGAACTTTATACCTTGGGTATCTATTTTCTTTTTTTTCCCCTTAAAATGAGTGTAGCAATCCTTATCAGCCTTGGGGAAAAAAAGTGCTAAATAATATACAGCTTTGAAAAATGTGAAGGTCAACACAGGTGCCAAAAACTCCTCTACATGTGGGTAACAACTTATGTCTTAGTGACTCAAAGAGAGAAGGCTGAAGGTGGAAAGGCTCGACACTTGGGCAACCATAGGCTACAAAGGACCTCGAGAAGGCCATTTCCTTGGCAGCAGATCGGATGTGTGGCATCTCTGCTGTTGGTCCAACCTGCCCAGGTGCCTCCAGGCAGGGGGCTTCCCACCACTGCTTGGGAAAGCAGAAGGCGAAGAGGAGGGACCACAGGTGCACCCAGCACCCATCCTCCTCCACGCATCGCTGAGGAACGAAGCTCCCCATAACGTCTGGAGAAGTGGGGCTTTGGGGTGAGCACTCAGCTCGGCTCACTGTCCACCGCATGAGA
Source organism: Chauna torquata (assembly GCA_013399475.1). Lineage (NCBI taxonomy): Eukaryota > Metazoa > Chordata > Aves > Anseriformes > Anhimidae > Chauna > Chauna torquata. Next base: position 109,741 of record VXAL01010593.1, read on the forward strand.
GGTGCAGGGTGCCCGCCCTTGTCCCTGCAGGTGAGCCTTCAATGAGCAGCCACAGGACACGCAGGCCCTCTCGCGTTCTGCCTCGAGCTCCGTCCCTCGGCACTGCTCGTCTCGCCGACCTCTGACGCGCCGCCCCCATAGCACAGCGGTCCCCGAGCCGTGCCGAGCCACCCCAGCGTCCGCACTCACCTCCGCGGGCCCAGTCTGGCCCGGCCCAACGCCGCCGCCGCCGCCTCCGCCGTTAACGGAAACCTCGGTGGCGGTGCGGGGCCGGGCCCGGGCCCAGGGCCGCGCCTCCCCGGGAACGCCCGGTCCCAGGCCCTGCTTTCGTTTTCCACGGATCCCGGGAGAGCTGTGGCGGTTGATGCTGGCTGCACCTAGAAGATATTTCCGGAACGCCCAGCCTGCACGAGGTGGTTCAGGTTGCTGCTGACCGCCGGCACTAGCTAGGGAATCCCTGGTTTCAAGTGCTGGGAACCCGCCTCAAAGGGACGGCCTTTCCCAGCTCCAGAAGCGCCAGTTTGGCTTGAGCTCAGCACCATCACGAGAGCGTGAAGGGCAGCGCGGCACAGGCGTGGGATGCTGCGGGGCGGGTGTCAGTGGTGGTGGGGTGGCATGGAATGAAAACAAAACCCTAAAGGAAAGAAGAACGGCAGACACGCAAAGTCAGGAATAATTAAACACCGGTAGGTAAGTTAGCTCGAAGCGTGGAAATCCTAGCTGACTTCCTGTGATCAGCCACTAGATGTCGAGAGGGGATCCAGCTTTTACCAGCTTCTTCAAAACAAGCAAATTATATAAGGTGATCTCACCAACTCACCTCAGTCTAAACAGTGTGAAAATTATGTTTGTCAGCTGCTTGGTGCTTGAGCTGTTTCTACTGATCTTCTGCCAGTATAAAGACCCGGCACATCTCTGGATCTTACCTCCAGTACGGCTCACCATGTAATGTGCACTTCCTCTAACCAAAGCCTGCTGTAAGCTGCTGATCCTTTGCTCACACTCTTATCCTATTTCTAATGGTCATTCTGTTCTATTTTCTACGTTACCTTACACAAAGTAGTACACTTATGCCTACAAAAGAAGTTAAGATTGAATTATAGTTCTGCAGCTGAACAGATTTATTTGCCTGTTACAGTAATTCTTGAAGAGGAATCCAGAATCCAGGAATGAAAAGAGGTTTAAAAAAGAGGGCAAGGTAATTTTTATTAAAAAAAAAAGTAATATAAGGTTTTATTTTTCATTTAAAGATATCTTCTGGAAATTCGTGCTGGTTATAAAAGGGGCCATTTCTGAGCTTTTGCACTGGCCCAGTCAACTAACTTTTTAGCACATTGCTGCCTGGCCATATCCACAACTGTGAGCTGGGGATTTAGTTATACTGTGTGGGAGAAATAGGTTCCTAAAACATTGGATCTACAAGGTGCATCATGTTAACCAAAGCATGACCTAATGTGGATAGTTACAAATGCAGAACTGAGGGTCATGTCTTAAGATTCACCTGTTAAATGAGTCTCAGCTCTCTTGGGGGCTGCCCTCTGTTGTGTTTGAATGCCTAAGATAGCCCTTACTCACAACTCCCAGGCAGTTGTTGCATTCCCCTCCTACCTCTCCACTCGATGGTCAGATCACTCCTTCCAGAGCCTTTCTTCTACTAGGATCTGAACTCTGCTTCTGTCCAGAAGCACCAGACCACGATTATATCCAGATAGGAAGATCTCACTCTTTTCCAGCTGAAGTTGTTCTGCTTATTGGGCCAGAAATGACACCGAAGTGTCTGTCTTCCTGCTAATCTGTCTTTTGTACTGTTAAATGCTGATATTTCTGTCACTTTTGTATGAGGTACTTATAAGTAATAATACATAAATGTATTTTAATAGTATCAGTGCAGTTCTTGGGTTGCCTGTGATCTGTTCTACTTGTGTTAAATCAGGTGAGAGACTGCAATACACGCAGGAACTGAAACAATAGTTCCAAGGCTGCTGAAAACGGAACTTGTATATCTAGACATAAGCAATTTTACAAAGTTTGGAATACTGCATTTAAATGAAACACAGGGAATCAGACAAAGCCAAATAAATCAGTTTAGGAAAAGTCCTATGAAATTCTGTCAGATCCCATGGGATATTAAAAAAGTGTCTGTTTTGTGCAAATTTGCTGCATGAGAAAATGGTTGTGATACTTATGCCCGAATATGTAATACTAATTTTCTGTTCAGTCCTGCTTTTCTCTCTTATAATTGAATAGATGGAACTGGATGCCTGAAGTTCTGTATATTTTCAGTATTGATCTCAGTTGTAATTAATAGGAAAAGGCAGTAAGGATGCAGTAAGTCTCATGTCTACCCAGCCTGCCACCACAGCACCTCTTTGCAGATGGTGACAGTAAGATCCAGCAACAGGATTTAGACAGGTTTGCCCCCAGTTTTCACATATCTAACCCTGTGTCTTGTGTGGATACTGCACTTACCATTCCCTTGTTGTAGCTTGTTGATATGGGTGGGAAACGTTTTTTTTCTGTATCCTGTCAACTTAGGCCTCTAACTGTTCATCCATATACCTAAAAGGCTGAGATATTTTATATTAAAGTTAATGAAGCAAGGCCTAGAAACCAGAGACAGTTTAGGTGCCTTCTGGGCCAGTTTCAGATTGTAAATAAAAACTTCAAAAGTGTCTGAAGTAGCAGGTAAGCAGGACTGCTATCCTTTCATGGCTTTAGTTCGTGAGCATCTTTTATTTGACACATTTTGTACATTTCAGCACAGAAGCTTATCTCACAGTGGCATAGTATTCACTGCTGCTTGTTGTACAGTCAGTTTCTGCTAACAAGCGGTCACAAATTTATGGGAATGGCTTTTGTGAAAGCTCTTGCCAAGTTCTGGTTGAAAATCCAACCTAGAACTTTTTTTAGTTTGGTGCATTGACTTTGATTTTTCACTGAACTATGCTCACACACTGTTATTACGAGTGAAATCTTGCTTCTGGATTAAATCCTTTTGATTCAGTTATTAAAAACCTCTGAGTTTAAAATGTGTAAATCACAGGACTCTATAAAAGCTGCCAATATATTCAGCTCCTGTGCTTGTGTAACTCAGAGAGAAAAGAAACAGCTGAGTTGTCTGTTAAAGCAGCCTGTTTCTTTCTCATACTCCCCCCCGACACACACACCGTATTTTCTGTAGCACTGTGCTGACATCTTTAAATGCACAAAGGAAGTAATGTAATTCCAAACGATGCAGATAAGTGTGTTGTGTTTTGATGACAAAAGGAACACCTACACAATCATCTCATGTTGTTCCGTCACTTGCAAGAAATGATGGAAACTAAAACAAATGTTGTCTTTCTGCAACTGTGTCTGTGTAGAGACATGCTTCCTGCTCCTCCTTTGTCTTCTGCAAGTCACGTAGACACAGCAAGCTAGATACCTAGCAGGCAGGCTTACATGCAAGTGCCACTGCCTGCAGTTCTACTGACCTCAAGTCAGACACCGCTGAACTCTCTGACGGAGATCCCATTGGTACCATAAGGGATTAGGAAAAAAGGAAAAAGAAAAGATGTTCTCTCCACTGTGCACATGAAAATGCCAAAAATTATGAGTAATTACTTACAAAATTTTACTATGTCCTAGATTTTTGCAGCTTCTTGAACTTAAGCACTGAGATACTTAATTTTAAGGATATTAGTAATTTCAAGAAAGTACCTTACATGAAGGTTCAGTAATAAAAGGCCAATAGAAGTTTTGACAGATTTTGTAACAAATAGTCATTTGTTTCATATTTTGGTAAAGACCTGAACAGGTTAATGGGCTGTTTATTGCTATGTTTTATTACCAGCTATGATGTCTTCTGTGGTTGTGCTTGTAACATTTGCAGTGTATACCACTCCATTTTCAACATGCTAATAAAATATATTAATAATGTACAATCTTTATATGCCACCTTAAAATGCAACTAGGATATAATTTTATTGAAGTAAGATTCAAACGTGTTCTCCCTTGTATTTAATGGAGTGGATTTAACACTGAAAAAATGTGTGTCCAGCCAAAGAACAGACCCTTATGTGTGCTGGTTGTGCAAATGACATTTGCCAGTTATAATGAACTCAGGCTATGAAATTCTAAGAGCCACAGAAGGTTATCTATGGCAAATGACTAATGCCTTCTAAATTAAGGTCTATAATTGCACTCTAGTGATTAATGCATTAAATTACAGATTTCTTATATGTAAGACACTTGGCAAATGTATTTCTTATTGTACCTCTGGGCTCTCCTATAATGTACAATAGGCAGGTGAAATACATGATTATTTCCCACAGGTTTCTTCTAAAGCAGTCTTCCACCCACACAAGATCAACACTGTAATAAAGCCATTATTTCTAGAGACACACATTTACATATCTTGCATAGGTAATGACATTAAGTTTCTTTACCTTATGAGTCTCAGTTAGAATTATCATGTTAAATACCAGTAATTATTGATTTTTTCCCACCTGGATTTCACAACAAATAGGCAAATCTGTGATCTTAGTAAACCTCCAGGTTTTTTAAAAAAAGCCAAAGTGTGGACTGTTTTGATTGTTTGGGGAATTATTAAAGTGTTTCAGAAAGCTTTTATCAAAGCAGTGAACTCAACAGTTTGTCCACAGAATGGATAGAATAAGACAGGGTAAGGTAAATTTCTTAGTGTAGAAAGATAATTATGCTCCCTTTGTGCATATAGAAGGATCCAAAATGAGCCTCTACAAGTGAGTTTTTTCTGTTGTAGGTATCATCGACTTTGATCTGATGTTGGTGAGCTCCATTCTTAGTGAGACTGAAGACTTTGGAGAGGCAGGTTTTTGCATTTATATGCCTTTATAGCATTGGCTACCACTGAGTTCAATTACAAATATGACTGTTAACATGAGCAGAGAAGAGAAAAGGAAGATCAGCAAAGTTTGATCAATTTATGAAAGTGCTCTGCCAGTCTTGACATTAGAATAATTCAACATATTACATTTTGGCTTAAAAATTCTGAAATTTTCATTTCATTTTCCATTTTCTGAAAAATGGAAGCAGACGACAGTTTCATCTGTTGAAATTAGTGTGGTCAGATCTTGACAAAACAGCTTAGGGCTGTGCTGACCATGCTTTGAATTCTGAAAAATAAGGCAAAAATATGCAAAAGGATAGTATTTTAGGAATGATTCTCCCACCTTGATTCTCTCAAAGGTGTAAGTAGGTTGTAAAAGAAGAATGTGCTCCCACACTTAAAACATCTATCATTAATATGCACATGAGAATGAGAATGCAAGAGAGGGAAGAGGATCCACGTGAGTGTTTCTGTTGTTGGTTTTTATTTTCTTGAAGCAAGACCAGCGCTTATGATAGCCGTGTTTTCCCACAGCTAAAGCTCAAATTTTCAGTAAAACAGCTGAAGGCAGCAAGTAGCAGACGTAATTTAGTTGTCTCTGTCTTGCTTGCCTCAACATGGTTGGGGAGTACCATTAGAACCTTTAGATGTGATGAGCTGGGTCACAAGGGGGAGTGGAGGGGCAGATGCTGATCTCTTCTCTCTGGTGACCAGCGGCAGGACCCAAGGGAATGGCATGAAGCTGCGACAGAGGAGGTTCAGGCTGGGTACTGGGAAAAGGTTCTTCACTGAGAGGGTGGTCGGGCGCTGGAACCGGCTCCCCAGGGAAGCGGTCATGGCACCGAGCCTGCCAGAGTTCAAGAAGTGTTTGGACAGCGCTCTCAGACATATGGTCTGATTTTTGGGTGGTGCTGTGTGGAGCCGGGAGTTGGACTTGACGATCCTTGTGGGTCCCTTCCAACTCAGGATGTTCTATGATTCTGTGATCTAGCCTGCAGACTATACAGCTGCAGACTGTCTGACCTCCACAGCTGTACAGGGCACATCCCTATTTTGGGCGCTGCTGCCAGGCCAGACAGATGCAGCTGCAACTTCTCCCCATGGCCATGCAGAGTAGGAGACCTTCATTCAGGCAATGCCAGTCAGGCATTATCCTGTTCCCTCTTTCCTGAAAAAAAAAAAAAAAAAGCTGACCTGAGCTCCTGAGCTGACAGTTGTTTTTATACTAACCTAAATACCTTTCAGACTTTGGGTCCGTAGTAAATTGGTCTGTGATGGCTTTCATGTTATTGAACGATCCAGCATTTGTATGTGAGCGTATGTGTGCACACCCTTGTGCAAGCTCAGGTCTCTGCCCACAGAAACACCCCCGGAATCACACAGTGCATACACCATCAGGTAAGACATCTCCTAAAGAGAGAGACCCAAGAAATAATTCCTGCAGCGTTAACAAAAATGGAACATGAAGGTGAAACAATATCCACTGGTAACTCCAAAAGAAATGTCCTGTCAAATTGAAAATTGCACATGCTGACAATATGCCAAGTTTCTGCGTGCAACTGGGATTTAAAAGTCAGCACCTCCAAGACAGCCTTGTGACTCCTCTTGCACTCAAGACATCTGTCATTTAACAGCACCACATTCAGCTGGGATGGTTGCATTGCTGCATTCTGACTGCTTCTCCAAATGTGAAAATAACAGCTGAATTGCAACATATCATGTTGTGCCGTTCAGAAACACAAAGGCTGAGGAGAGAATAAGAAAAAGCACAGCAAATCACTTTTTGCACTTCCAGGAACATTATTCTTTCCACGATCTCCAAAGTGGTTTATTAGCAAAGCACATCATATCCTAGAGAAAAGGTCCAAAACATTTGTTTCGTATAGAATGATGTCTACAGACATCAGAATAATAATCTGAAGTCTTGATACTAGCTCACATTTGTACCAAGAATCAAGAGGAAGTGATCCACCTGGATTCAGGAAGGAGGACAGATTCCTGTGTGCTCAAGAATAAAACCCGGCACACATACATTTGCACATGACCTGCCATTGTGTCACTTCACCTGGCACACCTTGTACATGGCATGGCAAACAAAGCTTTCACAGCTGACTGCCTGCTCTGCCACCTCTGTCTTGCTGGCTGGGCAGCACACGAGTTCCCTGGCTGAGTGGCAGCCCTGCTGCTGCTGCTTCTGGCATCTCCACCCGTGTACCACAGGTAGTGGATGTGCAAATAGCAGGACCTGCCATGGTGGCACCACAGTCCTCTCTGGAGAGTAACCTGCCACTCAGCCTCCTGTCCCACAGTAGATAATGCCATTGTCTGGGGACTCACCTGCCAGGAAAGAAAAACACAGCAGTTTTGCTTCCCCTCATTCCTCCTCATGTGGTGCCCGGTTTAACCAAGTTGCTTTTATGCTGACAACAGGTTCTTGGACAGGAGTAATTGGAGAAAGATCTTAGAATGGGAGGTAGCTCAGCAGATGTTCCATCACTTCTGACTTCAACCACACCTGAGAGTCCAATCTGCCTGATATGAAAATGTTTTTCAAATTTGTATGGCCACTTCTTGGATTTTTCCTATCCGTTTTGATGTGGCAGCAGTTTCTGCTTATTTTGTACTATCAGCAAAAGCCCTAAAATACTGCTCTTATCTACACCTGTTCCTGCTCTGGAAAGTGCTGCCTAAGGAAATGAGGGATACTACAGAGTCCGAGCAGAGGCTATGACTCATTGACTGTGAAGCAACCATCACCTCAGAAATCATGTTTGTCTGAAAATAGCATGCTTGCCATTTTAAGTAACCCCAGAAGTTGCTGGTTTTGTTTTGTTTTGTTTTGTTTTCCCCTTTACTTTGTACATTTGAGAGAATTTTGTGTCTTGTCACCCTTGCAGTGCTACTGGTTTTCCTGGCTGATGTGCCCCACACTACTGTCACACAGTCCTCTGCAAGAGGCTGCTGCAGCAGGCCAGGCTGAGTCATGAGGGGCAGCAGGCAGAAGAAGGATGGTGAGAAGGTGGAGCAAGGTGGGCCTGGTCATCTTCATAGTGTCACCTCAGACCTCACCCATTCCTTTTTAAACTGAAGAAGATCATTGAAACTTTCCTGTTTCGGGGTCTTTGCATTGATGGAGGTGTGTGGGTTAAGGCCCAGTACAGATGTGCTACAAGAGCATAAAATTAGAGCCTACAATTCCCCATGACCACACCAACGGGTAATGCTCAAGTAAGAGCATTTCCCAGTTATGACCAATTTGTGCTTTTCGCATATCCTGCCTTTTTCTTGGAATCACATAGGAACAGTTGTGTTTGGCATCTCCATGTGTAAGTCCATCTACATTTGCAATTTAAAATCTATCACAATCTGCTTGGCATCAGTTCTCTTGTATATTTTCAGCATATACTTACTGCTCTCCACAGACTTGTTCTTCATTTCTTTCTCTGTGGCCCCACTAGCTAAAGCTTTAGCTCATTTTCCTTTTAAAGTCCAAACCACTCTCTTCACTCTGCAAAACAGAAAAATACTAATCAAATGTCAGAAGTCTTCAAACTGTTTTATTTGTGTTGCAGTTTGTGATTATTATGACTCTCTCTGACCAGCAGCCTGGAGTGCGTGCCTTTCTCATTCAGTAAACAAGTCTTTTCCACTGAGATTAAACATGCAGTTGCATGGCTGAGGCTGTTTCTTTCCAGCAAAAGCACTTATGAACACATCTTGTATTAAGCTATGAGATTTCAAGACAATCGTGGGCTAATATTTTTCTGTTTTACATGCAGGTTTTTCCTTCCATGTTTCTAATTTTGAACATGAGATTTGGCTGTGCTACTGTGGACTTCCTATTTTTCAAGGGCATGATTAATCTGAACAGAAAAATGAATGTGCAGGGTCAACATGACAACAAAGCTAATTCTAAACTTGATTTTTTTTGTTTAAGGTTTTTTAATTTGTATGATTCATTTAGTTTTCAATGGCACTCCCTTTGGAACCAGTGTTGAAAATACTCACTACATCATACAGCTGGAACTGAAGAATATGCTGATACAATGATCTGATAGTATGCTGCTGATAAAAAAATCTAAAAAGACAGAACAAGGAAAAGAAATTATAAAACATTCCTGAGTGGGGAGACCCATTCTGTCACGAAGTGTAGATGTACCAGGCTGACTTGGGGCTGCAGCAGTCTCTTCCCATTGCATGCAAGGGCATCAGCCTCCCAGCTCTCCTGTGCCATCCACAGGGGTGGCTACAGTGCATGCAGATGTTTGCTGCAAGCACTGGTGCTGCCAGTGACACAAGTCCCATTGTCTTTTCTTTCTACATACCTGATTACTGGAAAAAAATGTCCCCTTTCCACTTATTGTGTATTCAGTCTTCTTTTGGGGTGAAACTCTGTTTTTTAAACATATAGCTTAATTTCTTGAGAAAGGATAGCCATGACCTTTCCTGCCTAAGATATTTTAAATCTACATTTATCTTTTTTTTTTTTAAATTAGTTTATAGTTTTTAAACTATATGATGAAAAAAAAGCAATTATAAGATGAAACAGAGTGACAGGTTGTTTTTCTTGCCAGAACCACAAACTGTGGCAATGCCCCTTGTGCTGGAAACCAACAGGCAGACCTGTGAGTATGAGATTTCATTTTAAAACTGGGTTTGGAAGGCAGAAAATCCTCTCAAGAAAATCTGTCTGTGTTAACGGATGGATGTAATTTCCTCCCTTGTCAGATATTCTAGAGCAGGCAGATATTTGATTTACATCTGCTGTCTTCTAGTGACAGAAAATATCGTTTGGTAACACAGTCTAAATGAAGAAACTGAAGGTCAGAGAACAATTAATCACTTTCTCACTCATAATTTCATACAAAGATATTAGGTATATTTAGGGTACTTTGGCATCTGAAGATGAAGACAGCACTGTGCTTAATTTCAAAGGTATCTCAGAGGGTAATGGTCTTGCTTTCTTTGAAATCACCTGGAGCCTCCGAGTTCTGCATGGTTTAATGAAACTGTCCCTTCCTGCTGAACAGCTAGCTGTCAGTGCCTAGAGCTGCTGAAGACTATTGCTGACCTGTTGCATGGCACTATGCTGTGAAGGCTTAAATAAATGCGGAGTACAATGCACCCAGTCAAACTGGTCACTGGAAACGCCACCTAGCTCTCTAATTTCACTTGTGTTACACTGTTTGCAGTGAATTGAGGCAGAGTGCCTTGCAGCACTAACACTAAAGCACTAGGCTAACAGCATGTGCTATCATGGAATTAATAGGAGGGACAACAGTGGCAAGTGCCATCTCCTGCAGGGTGGAACAGTTGCAGGGGACTGAGATAGCTGCTGAAAGACACTTGTTTTGGCAAGAGCAGCATGTATGCAGCAGTGGATAGATGGAAGGCAGAAGCTGATGGTAATAAGGAGCATTAAAAATAAATCTAGCCTAATTAGGTAAAAAAAGAAAAGAAAAAAAAAAAGCCATGAACCTGACAACTCAGCAACTGGCAACTGTTTAGTTCTAGCAGTTATCCCAAGGATAAGAAATTCATACTGGAGCACCAGGAAGTGGAGAAGTGGACAGATGAAGTGACCTGCTGCGCACCCTGTACTCCCTAACTGGAGTGTATCAGTGCCTGTTTTCTGACGCTATGAGCTCACCAGTTTTGGAAAGGAGGGTATCCTTAAAATCTCTAACATTGAAACACTCTGAAATATTAGCTAATTCTTAAAAAGTCTTTGGCTGTTATGCTTGTGTAGGGGCATTAACCTGCACCTGTGAATTCTGGGCCAATGAAAGATAGTGAGCTGACAGGCTTGGGACCTAGGCAGGTAGATACATCAGGCATGTAGTAATATGAGCTCCCCTCAGTGTCTCTCTCTAAAAATTTCGATAGACCATTTGTCAGCAGAGTGAGGAGCTCTGTGTCCCTTCTTGTCCTCTCTGCTGAGAAAGTAAATGAGGAAGGCAAATATGAGCAACCTCTTAGGAGGGAGCGGATGCTGCCTGCTGCGTATTGCACTGCAATTAAGCAACTTATTTCACATCCCAGCATGACTGAGATGGCAGGATGAAACTGGAACAACAGTATTAGTTAGAAAAAGAGAAGGAGAGTCAAAATATGAGCAGAGAGGAAGCAGAAAGCAAACAGTAAAATGAAAAACATGGATTCAAACCAAAGAGCACTTCATGCATGGAGAACTGAGGATCATTTTGCAAACAGAAGCAATCTGACCACTGAAATGCAGAGGTGACAGAAAAGGTCTGCTAGACCCCCCAAACAGGAAGCTTGTCTTTCCTCCCTGCCTCTTGACTTTCATTTTGAACCAGTTGCATTAACAAAACAGCTCCCTCTATTCTTACTGGAGAACATGGGGAACTTATCCATGTACCCCCCTGGACTTTATTTAAGTGACTTTTCTTCCTCCTACAAGTTTCTGGTTTGGATATGTCTGCTATTTTTCTGGCTTCACGTCCTGACCTGGGAAAATGACAGGCAAAGCAGGGACTATCTCCCTACTGTAATGCAATTCCTTTGGAAACCGCGTTGAAGGGACTAGAAATGCCCTTGACAAGGGAAGTTGCTCCTGGGTTTGGGGCAGATGTTCACTTGCTTTCTAGCTCTTGCTGCCTGCGAGTCCTTCCTGAGAATCCCTGGGAGCTCAAGAACAGGAGCTGGAGATGTGCATCTTTCATCCATCCTCCTCCTCATCTGACAGCTGATGTGCTAAGGTGTGCTAACGTCTGCAGCACAGCACAGACAGGAACAAATAGCTTTTGTGGCATGGGAAGAAAGTTTTGCATAAACATGACAATGGTCTCTGTGCTCTGGTGCCTGAGCTGCTGTTTTTCCTTGAACTCAATGGGTGTCTTCAGATAATTGCCAAGAGGGGATTTACTTCTCCTAATGCACATGGAGTATTAGAAGGGCTGCATTCATTTGACTGCCTAAGATAGACGTGAAAACCAGAAAATCCCAAATTTGGATTTGTCACAGAACAAAATTCTGCAATCAGTGTCACTTTAACACAACAGGGTTTAATGCACAGGATTTCACTGGAGTTCAGCCCATGCTACATGAAAGGATTCTGTTGGTTGGAAAGAGAATATTCCTGGTTGTGATTTTGATAAATGCTGACCAGTTTGCCCAATACTGTCAGTGTGGACTTAGCATACGTAGGGAAAACTGCACACCAGCCAAGTTTGGTTCTCAAGCTGGGAATCACACAGGAACAAAACAAGCCCCATGAGCTCATCTCGTCCATCCTGCAACAGCGTCTTTCCTGGCCCCCATTTATTTGAAACGTTCTTAAAAATCTCTCATAACAGAGCGTTATGACAGCTTTCTCAGACCATCTCTTCCTGCTTGTAACCATCCCTATGGCTAGAAGGTTTTTCCTAATATCTATCCTCAGTTTCTCATGCTGCAATTAAGCCTATTATTCTTGTCGTATTTGTATGGGTGATTCCGTTCTTTGCAAAATATGCTCCTTACAGAACCAAATTTCCGTGTCTCCTTTGGTCTTCTGTTGTTTACACTCAACACTACATGATCTCTAATGTGACCTGTGAAGGCAGGCTTTTCTAGTAATTGCTGATTCTCTCTGCTTGGTTTCCCTCCAGCTACTTCACATTTTCCTTGAAGAGAAAAAAGTTGCTCAACATTTGACACAGTGTTCTATCTGAGGCCTTACTAGTGCTGAGTGAAGCTGAAGGATTGCTTCATGCATTTTATAAGTTACAGTTCTGTGTAAACATCCTCATGTTGACATTTAACATTTTCACAACAGCCAGGTCCTGTTAACTCATGCTCAGGTTGTGATTCATTTCCAGCAGAGCTGCTGCTAGACCTTGGATCTCCACCCTTCCCCCAGTGCTCTGCAGGTCAAGCCCTTTTTCATAAGCCTGTTTTGAAGGCTGACATGTTGCTCACTTTTTCTTCCTCCTCCCTTTTCATTTTTAGAAACAGCATACCAAAGCCAGTTCTTGTTGTTTTTGTTTCCTGGAGTTCTCTCCTCCCTCTGCTGACAGCCAATGGCTTGTCCATCTTCACTGACGTGCTGTTTCACCCCTCACCAACAAGTTTTCCTGGGTTTGTTTTTACTCACATCCAGACAACTCAAGTGAAAACAGCTTATGATCTGCACGAGATGCACTCATCCTCCCATCTGGTTTCATTTGCATGGCAAACATACTGCCATGATCTTACCAGCTCTCCAGTCCCTAAGGGCCCCAAAAGCATCCACCTTCCTGAAGATTTGGCTGCCGTGGCTCAGGGCTTGAGGTGACCTGAGCTCTCTGGCAAGGGCTGCAGGGGTCCCCGGTCTGGCAGGGCAGCTGGGGAGCTGGGCAGGCTCAGGGACAGCTGGGGGCAGCCCTCAGCCCAGGGCATCAGCTCATGGGCTGGGGCGCAAGTGCAGATCCAGGGGCCAGGAGATCTTTTGTGAGAATTCCAGCCCAATGCAAAAGAAAAGCAGAAACAGTCCTCTGTTCTTCCCTGAATATTCGATCATGCAAAACCCCCAAACTCTTTCAGGAAGTCTTATACATCATAAGCAAAAAAGAGTAAAAACCTCTTTTTCAACTTTGCAAGTTATATTTAGTACAGTGCTATCAAAGGACTATCAGGCAACATCAGTACATCAAGTATAGGTGCAATTCTGCACTTTTTAAAATAAAAATGGTCTGATAAGCCATAAACTTAAATTTCTTGAGTTATCCTGACTCCCTTAGCTGAATGACTGCAATACAATGCATACAGCAGTGTAAATCTGTAAATCTGTAGAGCTCTAAATATTAACCAGAAGCTTTCATAATAGAAATTAATGAATAGAAGTCCAGAAATTTCATAAGGAATGACATTTTGCAAGCTGTTAAGACCAGCAAAGACAGATTTCATAATATTTTACAGAGCACCTATAGTAAGTTCAATACTTTTCAATGACATTATGAAACAAAAATCACTTAACTGACCATAGGCTTAAGAGGTGCTTCAAGGCTGGTATTACAGCACTCTTAGGTTGTTTGCTGGGGTGATAATCATGAACTTCAGCTGGTAGTGCAAACACCTCTGGAAAGCATGGGACCTAAAAAGAAAGGGGTGGCAAAGAAAGTACTAATATCCATCAGAAACAGCTCTGGGATAAACCTGAAGATACGGTGGTAATTGTGAAAATTTCATCTGAAAAAATTGCAAGTCTTATGTAAGCAAGAATAGAAGAGAATGTGTAATATGTAGAATCATAGAATCGTCTAGGTTAGAAAAGACCTTCAAGATCACCGAGTCCAACCATCAGCCTGACCTACAGAGTCCCATTACTAGTGAATGTCCCTTAGTGCCATGTCCACACATCTCTTAAATACCTCCAGGGATGGGAACCCTACCACTTCCCTGGGCAGCCCGTTACAATGCATGACTACCCTCTCTGTGAGGAAATTCTTCCTAATATCCAATCTAAACCTCCTCTGGTGCAACTTGAGACCGTTTCCTCATGTCCTATCACTTGTCACCTGAGAAAAGAGACCAACGCCTTCCTCGCTGCAGCCCTCTTCCAGGTAGTTGTAGAGAGCAATGAGGTCTCCCCTCAGCCTCCTCTTCTCCAGACTAAACAACCCCAATTCCCTCAGTCGCTTCTCATATGTCTTGTTTTCTAGGCCCTTCACCAGCTTCGTTGCTCTTCTGTGTACAAACTCGAGTAACTCAATATCCTTGTAGTGAGGGGCCCAAAACTGAACACAATAATATTCAAGGTGCAGTCTCACTAGTGCCTGTACAGAGGGACAATCACTTCCCTAGTCCTGTTGGCCACACTATTTCTGATGCAGACCAGGATGCCATTGGCCTTCTTGGCCACCTGGGCACGCTGCTGGCTCATGTTCAGCTGGCTGCCGACCAACACCCACAGTTCCCTTTTCTGCTGGGCAACTTTCCAGCAACTTTCCCCCATGCCCATACCAGCGCATGGGGTTATTATGACTCAAGTGCAGGACCTGGCACTTGCCTTTGTTGAATGTCATGCAACTGGACTCGGCCCATCAATCCAGCCTGTCCAGATTCCCCTGCAAATCCTTCCTACCCTCAGGCAGATCAACAATCCTGCCTAACTTGGTATCATCTGCAAACTTGCTGAGGGTGCACTCAATCCCCTCATCCAGATCACTGATAAAAACGTTAAACAAAACTGGTCCCAGTACTGAGCCCTGGGGGATGCCACTGGTGACTGGCTGCCAGCTGGATTGAACTCCACTCACTAAGACTCTTTGAGCCTGGCCATCCAGCCAGTTCTTCACCCAGTGAACCGTACACCTGTCCAAGGCATGAGCAGCCAGTTTCTCCAAGAGAACACTGTGGGAAACGGTGTCAAACGCTTTACTAAAATCCAGGGAGACAACATCCACAGCCTTTCCCTCATTTACTAAGTGGGTCATCTTGTCATAGGAGATCAGGTTAGTCAGACAGGGCCTGCCTTTCATAAACCCATGCTGGCTGCTTCTGACTACTTGATTGTCCTGTAGGTATAGCGTGATGACATTCAAGATGATCTGCTCCATGACCTTCCCTGGTACCCAGGTCAGACTGACCGGCCTGTGATTCCCTGGGTCCTCCTTCCTGCCCTTCCTGTAGATTGGAGTCACATTTGCAAACCTCCAGTCAACTGGGACCTCCCTGGTTAGCCAGAACAACTGGTAAATTATTGAAAGTGGTTTGGTGAGCACTTCTGCCAGCTCCTTCAGTACTGCTGGAAGAATCCTGTCCAGCCCCATAGACTTACGAGTGTTCAAATGATGTAGTAGGTCGCTTACAGTTTCCCATTGGATTATAGGCACTTCATCTCACTCCCTGTCACCACCTTCCAACTCAGGGGGCTGGGTACCCTGAATTGGCCTTACTAATGAGGACTGAGGCAAAAAAGGCATTAAGTACCTCAGCCTTATCCTCATCTTTCATCACTACATTTCCCCTCGCATCCAATAAAGGATGGAGATTCTCCTTAATCCTCCTTTTGCTGTTGTTCTATTTATAAAAGCATTTTTTATTGTCTTTTACTGCACTAGCCAAATTGAGTTCTAGCTGGGATTTAGCCCTTCTAATTTTCCGCCTGCACAGCTTGACAAGAGCTCTATAGCCCTCTGGAGTTGCCTGCCCCTTCTTCCAGAGTTCATAAATTCTCTTTTTCTTCTTGAGTTCCTGAAGAAGCTCTCTGATCATCTGGGCTGGTCTTCTCCCCCACCAGCTTGACTTTGGGTGCATTGGGACGGCCTCCTCCTGTGTCTTTAAGATTTCATTCTTGGAGAAGGTCAGAAGGATAAGAAGGTACCTTATCATTCAGTACCAGTCACTACATTCTCATCAATGATACTGTGGAATAATTGAGATTATACTGATAATTGCCTCTCTATTTCACAGTGCTGTTTTTTGTCTCCATTTGTTTCTTACTGTCATATACCATTGGTGACAGGGTGCTCATAACACTTTCTTGAATATTAGCAGCAGGTCTATCATACTGCTATCCTGACTCATGAGTGGAGTCATTAAACACTACCACAATGCAAATAAATAATTAAACAGTCATGACAAAATAGCAGAACAACTTGTAGTGATCCTCTGTCTAGAGCAGTAGAGATATTATAGGTGTACTTTGAATCTAAAATCAGAACTTGGTCTCATTTTTTCCTTTGCTTTGGATTAGCCCACATGATGGCAATCTCTGTCATTCACATATGGCAAGTTCTTCCTTAAAACACTACCAGTTTCACATAAGTTTCATTCGTGCAATACTAAAAATAAGACGGGAAATTTGCTTGGCTTTCAATAAGCATATGAAGCAGCCGGGTGAACCATTCACACAGGCTTTAGCACAATCCTCTGGCATAGCATGCAGAGGAGGGAAAAACCAACAATAGCATCTACATAAGCCATGCCATTGCTGCACTCATTTCATGTACTCTGCTTAAATAAAACCACTCTGTCCGATTGGAGCTAGATAATGGACATAAAGCTGAAAATGCTACAGAACAGGGGTTCTCCTGCCATCCCAGCTTTCAGGTGGGAGCTGGTGAAAGAAGAGAGGAATGGAAAAAAAAGCCAACTAGACACAGTCTGATAAGTCAAAAGAACTGAAACTGAACTTTATTATTTTTTTTAAAGTATTCTACAATAATGGCTCAGAATACTACCGCAGTGTACAAGGACAAGGCAGTGCTCTGGGCTATGACTGTAGATTACTCTATTTGTCAGAGCTTAAGAAATGTTGAAGCATGGCAGTTCAACATTTCTTAAGCAAACATTTCATAATTTTAACACTTTCTAGATCTTTCGTATTATAGCAGGATTTATCAAATGCGATGTAGTCACAGAAGTCTTGCATAAATACAAATAGATACTTTACCTTGAATATTGTATATCATATAAATTCTGCCTTACCTTTAAAAAAATCTCCACATCATTATGTGACCTGGAGTCTTTCCTTTTCTTTCTCTTTAAGAGTTTTTAAATATATATATATATTTTTATATATTTACTATCATACATCAAAGTATATATGAATCCCATCATTTCTGTTCTATTTTCTGCAGACATGGTCTGAAACAAAATCACCAACAACTAAATCAAAAGCTTCCTGGCTAACATAGGAAAGTCAAAGAGGATCTTTCCTCTTTTTTGTGTTTCAGTACTAGTATTTTTTTAAACTTGAAAGGATTCTTCATAAACTAGAGGTCCATAGATCATTTAAAGCAGTCTTTATAAGCAAATTTACATACTTTGACATGCTTTTGTGAAGCAGTTAGTATCAAAATCCAGTAGTATTTCTACAGAACCATATGACTTTCTGCGATGCAGATAAACATTTCATTTCTAAAAAGCCACAGTTCTCTTTCTACATCTGCTCTCATCAAATCCCCAGGATTCATTCATAAAACTGCTATTCCAAATGCTGATGCTGCTATCCCCACTGTGGATTAAGATGTGCACACAATCTGGTGACATCATTGTGTGGAAGATGATTGTTAAGTACGAAAATACCCTCCCCAAATCCACAGATAGTCTTTTCTATCTCTAAGTGCTCAGGATGCATGTCACTGAACACTGCAATGCAATGATGACATCTTCATGCAGGCTAAGGGTCTTCTTCCATCAAAGGAATCTCTAGAGGTAAAAAAGAAATGGTATTGGTTACTGATTGTAACTTCCCTTTAGATTTTTGCAGAGTATTATTATTAGCAATTCTGCAAAAATAAAAAGAGGCATTACAAAAATCTGAGCAATACATACAGTGTCTCCAGTTCTATACCCATTTATGCTCTATCATCTATATGAAAATTAACCTGCTAAGACTACCCATGTTTTCTAAAACAAGCTAGGCTCACCAAAACCTAAGTGCAAACATCCCTTCTACTACATTAAACACTGAATCAGTATTCAGAGTAGGCAGAGACTTTTACTGGCATCATCGTCATTTCTCCCACCTCCGTCCAGCTGTCCTCTTCTCTTGTGATGCCATTAAAAGTTAGCTGCAACCCTATGATGCAGGAAGACTTCTTCCACCCTGAGCTTCAGCCACGCTTCTTTTAAATGTCTCTGAGGAAAGCTATCTAGTTTCCTTAACAAGCTAAGAAGCACACCATAAGGCTTTTGTTAGATCTAGATGAAATTGTATCAATGCATGCTCATGATTTAAATGCAGACAATAATATATGATGATGTCCTTTCTAATACATGGTTCTGTGAGTATGTTCCCTTTATGCTGTGACTCCCATGTCCAAGGCTTAAAGTGTATGTAAATGCATACGTGCCTTAGACTGAAAAGTTTGCCATATGTGCAGACATGATGAACTTGTTAATAAGGGCTGCTAATTCTGGCTGGGTATGAAGACATGATTTTCTTTCCATTTTAAGGAGAAAATCCTGTTCTTTGTTATGAAAGCTGTGGTACATGAGGGAGTTGTGAGTGTAGGAGCTGAGCAGATGAACAGACCAGCACAGGCAAAGTGATGGTTGGCTTTGCTGCTGTACACGGGCACCCACCGACATACCCATTGACGAGACTGCTGGAGTGCTGCTACCTGCTCTAGAGAGAAGCCTTCTGGCCTGTCCTACCCTTAGGGATTCAAATCCTTTGCACCACAGCTATCAAGGACATATCATGGACATGAAGCTCTATGACCTCTCAGTAGTATGGTTTTAAAAATATCCAAATTAAGATATGGACTCTGCAAATATACAGAGAAAGTAAAACGCAGGTCAGCTGGCTTTATTCCTGCTCTGACTGTACAAACAAATGGCTCCTGCTTATGGACTCACATATCGCACCTACGCAAGACTCACCATCTGTAATATCAATCCGCGGACTCGTGGACACAGGCTCCCCAGCAGTGCTATGGGACACATCAGTTCGATCTGACCCGGAAGGCGTTGCTACTTGGCACACTGGGGATGAGTATAAACTTTGGAGCAGTTCAGAGGAGCCTGATTGACTATCACAGGTCTCAAATTCACTAGGCAGCATGTCTGTAATCGTGGGGCCAGGATAAGCAGGAGGACTCTGATCTTCTGTCTGCAAAATATGCCCCTGGTCTGCTGTGGCTGAGTATCCAGATGCCAGAGCACTCAAGCTGCTGCTTACAGCTTCATCATAGGAAGGCAGCATGACAGGAACACCATCCACCACCACAAAGTCAGGGTCACCCACAGAGCACTCCTGGTTGCCTCTAAGTCAAACACAGAGAAATGATCACAGAGCCAGAGTGTTTCAGAAGCACCTTGGAGCAGTCGCTGAATGCAAGTAAACACAACACTTTCTAATCATGCAAAATGATGCTACAGGGTCATTAACATTCACAGAAATGTTTGCTTCACAGGTTTGCAAAAATCTGTTCAGACTGACAGTCAGGTGGAATCTGTTACAATCAGATAAATGACAGCAAATAATGTCAAGTACAGTTTAGAGAAGGGAAGGAAAACAGGTGCTTGGAAGAGATAAGGAGTACCAATGCTGCACCACACAGAGTAGGTCTCATGGATATGAGATCACAGATGTAGTTCACCAGTCAAAAGTGTCTGAACCCCTGGAAAGATGTGGGCTAGAGCAAAAAAGTGTTTACAGCACATGTAAACAGGCACTGAGCCGGCTATTACTGGATGACAGGGATTTGGTGGCCAGATTTCTGGCCTCCTTCAGGTCTGGATTTCAAAGGATGCAGGCATCTTTAATCATCATTAGATTGGTTTCTTTTTAAAATGACATTTCTATTATGTTGGAAAGGTATGATAAACCATAAAGTATATGTTTTGTAATTAAATCACAACAGAGTTGTAGCAGAAAGGAGTTGGTCCCAGGTACTTTTAGGACATAAAAACATCTGAAAAGAAAAGGCCAGAAAGCCATTTCAATAAACTAGAGGAATACAGGCTATAAAGCTATCTGTGGTGCAACCCTTTACCCTAAACATCTTCCTAGTTATATATGTATATGTATACTCCCCATATACTATATATGTGTACATATGTATATATGTGTATTAATTTATACATTACGGATATAATCCATATGCTTTCATGTACACATATTTATTTAACAGTAAGACTGCCAAGTTCATTCTCTTGCATTGGAATGGGAACATATTTACTGATATACAGCTTTTCTACCTCTCCTTTCTGTATGTGGTAGAATAAAGACAGAAAAAAAAGAAAGAGAAGGAGTCACCCAATCAAGGTCCATAGCAAACCGAGCACAGACTGAAACCTAGGAACAGATCTAAACCCAGATACTAGCTTTGCCTAAACCTTAGCATGCCTGCCTTTGTTTTTCCAGTTGTAAGATAATAATAATAATACCCACCTACCTGTCTCTTGAGGAGTGCTGTGCGAATCAATGACAAATGCTCATAGCTGCACAGTATTTTATGGAAATAAAGGAAGATGTAGGAGATGTTTGTGAATCATGATGAAAATAATACTTATGAAGGGAAAGCAAACTTTTAATATAAATTTGTCCACAGAAAAAAAGAAGTTCTTTCTTAAAACTTACATTACTAAATCTACAGCACTTAAAAAATGAATTCCCCCATAACTCAAAAATGAGTATTTTAAAACTCTCAACTATTTTTACATGCAGAAGCAGCAATTCTCAGTAGTACGGCTGTAATTACTCTCAAAATCAATCTGGCAAACTTTGCCTTCTATCTTAGTTGCAGAACGGACTACGACAGCTTTCCAGGGATGCCTGTCTGTGCAGGTAGTTCAAATACTTTTGTTCAGTGCAAAAAAGGAGGTATCTGCAAGGCTCAGGAGCCATTCTGCTTCCTCAGCAAGGAGCACCAAGTGTGAAAACTGAATCAAAGGCCTCAATCTTAAAAAAACAACAAAAAAAGAACAGTACAAACCTTGGAAGGAAATGTGTCTTAAACTTGGTCTGGAACATCCTGGCTAAAATGACCAGTAGAAGTACCAATAAAACACTGGTGGCAGTAAATGCCACTATTTTCCATGTAGTCAGGAGAGTCTCCTGTGTATTTGGCCAGGTTTGTTCTATAACAAAAGGACAACAATACCACAGTTGTGCTTGATTATTACTGTTGCTTTTGTATTAATTCTTCAACAATACTCAGAAGTGCCAGTTAGGATGAGAGATTTCTTGTGTGTGTGTTTTATATACACACATATATACATGAATCCGATTTAATACGCATGAATCCGGTCCCAGATACCAAAAGCAGCCTTAACAGCAAGCTGTCCCAGGGGCTGGAACTTGCTTTTTCCCCCTTGATGTTTTTCATGCATGCAATCATGAATTTAGCTTATATACATGTTAAAATATCCACAAGATATTCAAAAATACATTTGAAGAGCTAACTATTGAGATGGTTTAGGATAATTCAGGAAACAAAATATACTGTATTTAATGGCATCTTAAAAATCAACATTCATCACTTAAGCATGAAACAAATGAATTTCACCAGACATTACTGACCTACTGATTTGCTCTAGAAGACATAGACTGTAAGAGGATAGAAGCAATGCCATTACTGCTCCCTTACCTGTTTTGACACAGTAGACTTGGTAGGAGGGGAACCACTCTCCATACTGGCAGGTGATGTATTTGTAGTCATTGGTGAGGGTGTAACCAGGATCACAGTAAAACTCCACCACTGTCCCATGGTTGTAGCGCTCACAAGGACGTGGGTGGCAGATGTAGTCTCCATGGCTCACCATTGGAGGTAGTGGACAAACTTGGGCAAATAAATAGAGAGAAAAGGAAAAAGAAGTTAACCACAGCAACGGACCAGTGTGTGTCAAAACGCTCTTCCAGGCTCCCTGCCATTTCAGGTGGGTGTGCCTGAGTGGCACCAACCCGCTGCTGCTGGGGCACCACACTCCCATCCGTACCAGTGGATGGATGGACACACCTCCTGCAACAATGCGAGCCAGGGAACTTTTGGCTCACACTTACACCAGAAAGCTCTGCTGTCACCTGTTTATTTAAAGACATGAAAGATGGTATCTGTGAAGCTTTCCAGTCCCTGGGGTAAGGGAAGGAGGGGAGAAAAACAGAAGGGGACATGTACATATGTAGGACGGCTATACAGGGATGGAAGGGGACAGTCAAAATAAAGACAACCCCTTTCCTTATGAAGCATCTCAAATTCATCTGTAGGATCCTATGTATTTCATTAGCATAATTGACTGGTTATATGCACTAATTAAATTCCAAAGTATTCACTTTTAAAAATAAGTTTGCCATCAACAGTGCCGGAAGAGATGCATGGCAAATGATACTGCTTAAGCAGTTACAGTTGTACCACCATAATTTCACTTAGCTGGGCTCAAACTCCACCAGTGCTATTTGTGCTTTGTTATCTCTGAGCGGCCCTACTGATTCCAGTGGGATTGCTGGTGGAGTGAGGTATTAAATATAACAGAGGCTGAGCCTGTGTTAATTAGGTATAGTGGTTTACATAAGTTTATGTATACAAGACAGAATTGCAATATAAACATGTGGAACTTTTATTGTAGACCCTGAAACAAGAAGAAATGCCCTCTCACATTGCTGGGAGATGAATTCAACAGAGAGCTGAAGGAGCAGTCTATAGGACACAATAGCGGGTAAAGCAGCTTGGAAGCAGTATTTTTATAAAAGAGGAAATTTATTTACTGAGGAAGTATTAGTTTATTATTATTAAGTATTGTTCCTAACACAGAGGAAAAAAATCCACTAAGTGTAATATTGTCTCAAATGGCCACATACTGACCCAAAAAGGGCTTAAGTTAGCTCAATGGGTTGTTTTATTTCCCTTCAGAGGCAGTAACTAACTGGATCAGTACCTCATCTGCGGGCTGCCTGGCCCCTTCACTTCATGCCTCCCTCATGCAGGCCAGCCCTACTGCATTGATTTAAGTAATGAGAATGCCATCTCTCTGAAGAAGAATCTTCCCAGAAATTACAATTCAGCTGCTTCTCTCTGTGAATCATTACATGAATAATGTATTTCATAAAAAAAACCACACAAGATATTAAATGAATCTTCAAGAGAGGCTGATTACAATGTGCAGCAATGTCTATTCCCCATCCCCTGGGGACATGGTTTTGTTTGTATTTTCACTGGCAAGGCTTAATAATAACTTGAAATCAGAGCAAGTAATTCACATAAAAATTCACATCCTCAATACTCTGCATACTTTCCAAAGTCTCTAGGTCCACGAGAAATAGGAATGGCTTACTGGGAGGTCAACTCAAGACTGAAAACAATTTTCTTGAGAATAGGGCAAAGGTGTCAGTCTGAAATAGCAGCAAAGCACCTTTTGTCCGTATCAGGGATCACTCCTCTATTAAAAAAGAGAATAATCATTGAAAGCAACAATTCTGGCCTACCATGAGGAAACCTGGTATATATTTATTATCTACATTTATAGCATAAGAACAAAGACAGCAATTTAAACTTCTTTGCAACTGAGTTTTGGCAAACTATGACAGGCTGTAAGAGATGTGTGGATGCACAGTATCCTTCTAGCAACAAGGAAAATAGAGCACATCTTATCACAGGCAGCAACCACTCAGAGAAACAAATTTCTCCTATCCAGCAATGCACCTGCTGCCTTTCCTGAAACACCAAATCCCTAACCTATTAACATCATAAAGGGCCAAAGCAGCCTTCCGAATAAAAAAAGCCTCAGTGCTGGTCTCCCAGCTCAGGAATGGCACATTTTCCAGACAGATTAAAAACAATGCTCTGTGGGTATAACCCATATGTGGAGCTGCCAGCCTGTTTACAAATGGAAATGTGTAAAATGTGAAAACAAGAGCATTGCTCTTAGTGTAGGATATGTCCTCAGTGCTAAAAATGGGTGCCACCCCTTCTACTGACACCCTCCATATTTCAAGGGAAAACATCGTGTACTGGTGCTGCCTGGAAATGTCTGTAAACATTTCTTTAAAGTGCTGTACTATGTTAGTCATGAATTAAAGTTTTAAATGGTTGTACTTACCAACAACTCTTGCTTTAAACACTCTTACAAACAGCAGTTGCAATGGAGCAGGTTTGAAAATGAAGGAGTTAAGCTCAATAGAAACAAGGCTTTGTTCTTACATCAGCTGGGATGTCAGAATCTGGTGGGTTTTTTTTTTTTTTTTCAGTAATATGGGGTCTCCCTCATCATCTCCTGTGAATGTTATGTTCATCCAGTTTAAAGAAACCTCCAACACCTGCATGGGCAAACTGGCCCCCACATGCATTTGCAAGCACAGTGATTAATGATCAGTAAAACTCAGGTTCAGAGCCTCTTTTTCCAAATGAAATCAAATCAGATGAGCTACATCACCATCATTCAAAGATTAACTTGTTTTCATCTCTGGGCAGTTAGTCATACACCCAGTTACTTTCTCAACTCACTCTATTTCCATAATCATCCTGGCCCAAGATCCTTTACAGTCAATGGCAGGAGAACAGTGGAATGGCCTTAGCTCTGATCATAGAAGAGCAAGATTTGGGCCAGTCTGGAGGGCTGCTGAGCAGTTTTGGCTCTTAATAGACAGAAAGTTTTTAGTGCAGAGCTAGTTGTCTTACAGGGTCAGATCCCTCACCGCTGATATTTACTTAGCATCATGCTAGATACCAGTGTATGATACCAGTTACACAGATTAAAGAAATGTGCCAGATCAAATATGGACTAAAACTCAGATGGCAAATCTCAGTCCACTGAAGTTTCCTAGGAAAGTTAAACTTTTTGCAATCCCAGTGGTCATCTCTTGGTGTATTTGGAAATTACAGGCCATGGACTTCAGGCAAATGCACCAAACTCACTGAATGAAAATAACCACAAACTGATTAAAATAAAAGTGTGCCTGACAAGTACATTTTCACTGTCAAAGCCGCTAGCAGTATGGACAATAAATTATCATAGACACAAGTGAATTCTACTTCAGGAAGTTCTTACAGCTTAAAAAAACTAGGTGCTGTTCTTAAATCTGACACCAAATCTTTATTACTAATAGAGTTCAGCATCTTCTTCACTTTATAAAGCTTTTGAGACTTTAACACTCTAATGACAATATTCAGCATGGATAATCCAGTAGCATTTTCAGACAACTAACATGAAACTATGGAGCATGTCAGAGGGACAGGCAAAATTCAGGTAGTGTCTACTGGGCATTTTGCAGCCCATGATCCAGGATCTCTGAGTCAGTCTTTATAGAGCAATTGGCCACAGACTGTGAGGGGACTTACAGGGACTTTATAGCACAGCATTCTCAGCCAAAAAGTGGAATCATTAATCAAAAAAAAAAAGAACAAATGTGTTTATGTCACATATAAACCCCTTCTGGGATGCTCAGGACTACTGATGCTCAAGGAAACTGAAGGAAGGAATTCCTAATTTGATCTGACAGCCATCCCCTCCTGTTCTTAGGAGCAGTTGGAGCTCAGGGCTCTCCTGTGAGATCAGCTATTGGCTTTCTGTTCTGACTGTTTTTAATGAAAGATTAGCGCTCTGAGGAAGAGATTGAAACCTGGATTTCAAGCCTTACATTCCAAACACAGTCACACACTGCCTTGGAGAAGAGGACCTACTTCAGGCTTGCAGGAGATTTTTTGTTATAACAGAAGACAACAGAATACATCCCACCTTAAAGTGTACCTGCAGGTAGTCCCCCCTTTCAGGAGGTGTCCTGAGGTGCTAAGGCCCCAAGCTTTACTTTCTGAGCTACAGCTTCCATAGCCCAGGGCTGCAATCAGGCTTTGCCAAGGCATCTGCTGTGTTTTTTCAGCCACCAGACTGCATGAATGTCCACTCACGTCTGCAATTTATTGACAAATTAAAGCATTTTGAATGGCAGGCTAAGTGGTGCAGAAATGAGGGTTCCTCAGACTTTCTGAAAGATTAATGATTCCTGTATTTGTGCTACAAAAATGCTCATTGAATAACATCAAGCCACCACCTCACCCCTCACCGTTGCTGGTGTGACTCCCAGTTATTGCTGTCCCAAACCACACAAACTGAGCTGAAAGCCCGCACTGAGCATCTGCAGCTATGCTCGTGTCTCAGAGATGGTGGATATATCTGTGGCATTCTCTGTGAGAGACTGCCCAATACAAGGCAAGCTTGGCTGTGCTGCCCTAGTGTGCCATCCAGAGCTCCTGCCAGGGTGACACAGGTGGGGGGCACTTACACTTAGAACAATAAATTGAGTTCACCTGGTCATTTTTTCCTACCCATTATGGTCAAGAAGCTTTTTAAACTCTGCCCAGAGGATGCTGCAGTAATTCTGTACTGCTGATACTGGGACTGTAGGAGGGAAGAAAAGTTTTTGGCTTTAGCATAGTCTCAATTAACATTGATGGCAGAGAATAAAGATGTCACATCACTTTTTAAAAGGCACTGGTAGAGAGGTGACTGTGGAGCTGCAGATATTTACAGTGTTCAAAATCTTTTTTTTAGCCATTTAGTTCATGGGCATTCTGACTAGTAGGTTTAGTCTTTGCTCAAAGCGAGCAGCATGTAAATTATTCAGGTTTTGCCTAGGTTTTGTACATGATCCAAACAATAAATGCAACAATGTCTTCAAATACAGGGCACTTAAGTATTAGGAATAAGCAAGCAGCCGATTTTCCAGCTTTGAACTTTTGCATAGTATATTTTTTCTCTAACCTTTCACGTAGAATACTGGTTGCTAGGTTAGCTAACTGAAAAATCCATAGTAAGGCCAGCCATTTTCTGTTTCACACAGGGATGGACAGTGTTAGCGACATTTGCACCTAATCAAAAATAAAGCTTCTTAGGTACCATGAATTCCTGCTTACTATGCAAAGAGTGAGAAAAGACTAAGATCAAACTTCATAATGAGAAAGACACTGGTGGAAAACTGCATATTACAATGCAGAGGGGAAACACTGGTGTATATTGCCAGATGGTAATCAGAGAGGTACAGAAAGCACAGGCTTGCCTATAGTGGACACACTGTCTGGTTTGTGCACAAAGTGGAAGAGAACAAGAGCTTCTCCTGACCCTCATTTGTCATTCTTGTACGTATCATGACACTAAGTAACACCAGAAATCTGGACACCTGTCCTCTGGCTACTGCAAGTCTCTTCTTGACTGTATGGTCCCACCCTGCCTACATACAAGGAAGGCAAAGACCTTCTGGAAGGTGAAGATCCCTGGAAAACCTGGGGGAGTTTGCCTTCTGTTCCAAATTCACCTCCAGTGACTTTCAATTTTCTTGTGAAGGAAACACCCAGGAGCCCTCAGTCAACACTACTGCACTTCTACCTTGCCAATTTTACCTTTGTGCAGCTGGCTGCGGTGTACACAGTTGAGGTAGATGTATCCCGCTGCAGTGCACAGAGCATCCTTATCTCCCCATATGTGCTAAGCAAAAACAGGGCACTCAGTAAAGACTCTCTATTCTCCCAAAACACAAGCTCTTACCTCTTTGAAAAAGGCATCTTTGTGAGGGATCTATACATATTTCTCCCCAAGATGTATGTCTTTCAGCCCTCTCATCCTTGCACTGCATGCGGCCAAAGGGCCAGCTGGCCAGCTGATGGTGCTGTGCTTGGCCACCAGATGGGAGAGTGCAGCTGGGAGACAGAATTGTTTTTCACAAAATGGCATTTTCATGTCAGAACTGCTACAATCCATAATTCAGTTCCAGTATATTGAACATGTATATTCAGTTCCATTCCAAGCACTGTTTACTTCAAGCCATCATTTACGGGAAGAGAACACAGCAGTGCGCATCCCAGAAAACCTGACTTCCCATCTGGAGTAGCCTAGTAAGGATCCTTTTCTTTATAATGCATTTGTACAAACACACCCTTGTGTATGTAGGTTTTGAATTTTTTTCTTTTTTTTTTTTATGGTAATGTATAAGATGAAGGTTATATTTGTTCCTTTTCCTGCTTCTTTGTGAATACTGTGCCAATAAAACTCAGTTCCTTGGTTATTTCAGTATCATCATCCTTGAGACCTTCAGAATAAAATACTCAGCCAAGAAGCCTTTCTCACATAACTCAACAATTACTGTCCTGTGAAGGGAGAGTTAGTGCACATTATAGCTGTACTGGAATAAGTGGGAAAAACTTCGTGGCCACTGAATTTGCATTTTGAAAGTAAAGACATGCTTTGAGGAATTTTCCTGATTATTCCCACAGCAAACAACAGCACCAATAGTACTACCAGAATAGAAATAATAGTGGCAACAACTGTGACCACCAGTATATACAGCAACTCCTACTAAGCCCAACAGTAGACATGACTTAAAGGAACAAAGATACGAGATGGTTATTTTGAACTCTGAAGTTACCAGCAAATTTATTTATTGAAAGCCTACAGCAAGAATTATTCGAAATACTGCATTCTTAGCCAATAATTTCCAAATTCTTCTTCATTTCCAATTACTTAACCTTCACAGTGCCACCAGCACTTCTTTCCTCTCAAAAGATACCTAGCAGTTAAGCAACTCTTTCTAGACCATTCAGCACGTCAATGGCAGCTGTACCTTGGGTCTTGTCCAGGCTGCTTGCTCTCACCCTGAGACAACCATGCTTTAACTTGGTACCCACTAAAATGGCAAGGTAAGTCTTTCAACATGCACACAGTGAGAAGCACTTTTTGCTTTCTACAAGGTGTGAAATGAAATGAATAATTAAGTTTTTAATGAAAATCTGCTTCTCTGGTCTAGCTCTGACAAACACCATCTTGCTGAAAATCACTATCACTCACACCAGCTCTATGAGGCTAAGTGAAGCATTATAATACTGATTCCAAGCCTATTTTAATGATAGTTTAACGTTAACTGATTCCCAAAGGGAAACAGAAAGTGGTTTACAATCACTTATAATACTCAGAACTTGTTACTTGGAGTTACAGATTACAGAGCCCATTTTGCAGTTCCAGTCAGCCGAGGTCCTATAGGAGTATCAGACTGAATTCACGTTCAGCCTCAACAATCCTGCCATTCATAGCACAACAGCTGGTGAAATATTGATCTTAATGCCAAAGCCTTTAGATTCAAATGCATTTCACAATATATGAGATGAAACACACCCCAAGTGAGCTTTCACCTATAAATTATAAGCTTAAAAGTGCAATTTTTGTTTAAACTACAAAAATTGATTATGAGTTTGCAGTAATGGAGAGCTAGGAGTTCTTTTAGCAAGACACCCATAATTATCTTCAGGGAAGTATTTATACTAATTATTCGCATGGGAGTGCTTGGAGCACCATGGTCTCATTTACAGCAGATCATTTTAGTTTTCTTCATCACTCAGTTCTAGTTTTGTTTCTTCCTTTTCTCATGAGTGGTTGACTTTATGATCCATAATGGTCTTTTTAAGACTTTGAGAAGCAGACACTGAATACTTGGCCTCATTTCTGAATGTGGAGCCAATTGCTTGTGATTATTTTTATATAGAATTGATGCCGTTAAGGAATCTGATTGCCTGAATCTAGCTGCAGTCAGGTACTGTACTCCAGTGACCAAACGTTAACAACTGCATTCAAAAAGAAACAGAGATAAATGCTGAGGCTGGATTCTTGTTAAAGAAATCATCAGCAAAGAAAACTTTATTTTGATAGTGGAAAGACCATTCCAGGAAGCCTTTTCTTCCCAGGTCAGTGACTTTTGCTATGCATAATGGTTATAATAAACTATGCCTGTTGTATATCAACTCATGATTGCAATGCTTATGGGCTGACTGCATTCATTTAGTTTAACTAGGGACTGCACAGACACTTAACAGGAAGGAATCAGAGAGCTGCAAAGTAAGCCCAGGTTTGGATATATGACAGTTGTCACAGGATAACCCCAAACCTGGAAAAAGCTGGAGAAAAAAAGGTCAACGTGCTCAGAAGTAGAATGGAGGTGGTAGAGAGAGAGAGAGCTGTTGGGAAGTTGTCTAAGAAACCCAGACAGGTAAAGGCACTCAACAGGGATGTCTGAAGAAACCAGAACTCACTGTGAGCTGAATAAATCAGGGTTATTATGTTATTATAACCCTCTTTAATTGCTTTTTTCTTTGTTTATAAGAAATAATCCCTTGAGCCTTCCTGGTGTCTCCTACTCCCGTCATTGGGGATTGATGGAGTGAAGGAATACCAAATCCAGCTGCACTTGCTGGGATAAAAGAGCTGTATCTCAGGACTTAGCTGAAGGCTGAGGAAATCAAAATGTACCTCCTGGGAGAAGGCAAAACACAAGGCCCCATCCCCAGTGGAATGATACTAGGAAAAAAAAGGTGTTGGTAGGAACAGCAGCTGATAAAACCAAAAAACCAACATACAAAACTAGGGGCGCATGAAATGGTATCAGTTTCTGTTATTTATGTATAGCTATCAAGTGCATACATGTGCTATTTGCTGAAATTACCTCTGTTTAAATGTTGGGTCTTATCTCTGAAAGTGAACAAGCCTACAAAGCAAGTAGACCTTCTAATGTATAGAGACTATAGCTACACTTCCCATCGTTTGTAGAAGATATCCTTGACTGCACTATGCAGCCAAATTTAATGAACATGTCCATAAAACACAGAGAGATTTGATTTCAAGCTAGATAATGTAGTGTGATTTTCCCTTCTGAGGAGCCCTGCCAGATAAAGATTAATATTATAAAACAGCCGTCAGGGAGAAATTTTGGCTGCTTTCCCCCACCTAATCCTCAGCATATTTAAAGCACTGTGGATAAAATACTACGTGCATCTGGCAGCTAACATGGAACTTCAGGGCAGAAATTACGGCTCTATAAAAGAGTTTAGATGTCTGGCTGATTCTGGAAATGCTAAGGAGTTTCTGAAAGGTACACAGGTGACAGAGCAGGTGTAAAACAATGATTTACTTTGACAGTCCTGTGCATCAGGCAGAAACAGAAGACATAAAAGAAACAGACTACAAGTTGTTCTTCTGTTGCTTACTTGAAAAACTGTCAACAATGCAGAATGTATCTATTTCAATCAAAGCAAAGATCAAAGATCAAAGAAGATTTCTGCAATGCAAAAAAAGGAGCAGTAATAGCATTTATCATCTTCAAACAATGGAAGCCCTGTTCCAAACAAGTCTTCAGCTTGGAGACTGTTCTCTAAACCCTCCATCCCTTCATCCTACCCCCAACAAGAGCTGTAAAATGTCTACTTTTTCGTATCATTCTGTCTTCAAATGTGTTCTGGTTTTCTTTCTACTTTGCCTTACAATACACCTGCTACAAGTAAGTGATCTGATGATTGTTAATTAGTACATCCACAGAACAATATGATTTGTCTGCTGACTATTTTGTGTCATGGTGCTCTTTCTGAATTCAGTTCTTCTCCACACCTCTTCAGCTGTGGATAAAGGTCTACGGATGAAAGTCAGCATCCTCCAACAGCACAAAAATTTAGAAATTCCAAGACATCTGTGAGCAGCTCTGTAAAAGCATTCAACTTCCACACTTGTACAGGGTGGCTGGACACATGTACCATCTCTACAGCTTTCATTGATGAACAAGTAACAACCTGCAGTCCAGAAACCCTTAGAAATTGAATGACTTTCAAGAAAACTGTGCTTTTAAACTCATCACACATGCTTTCTATGACTCAAACATCTCCAGGGTAAATGACTATCAGCCTACTTCATTCTTTGGCTGTCGGGCTAAAGGAGTCACCAATGCAAAGATATTGCCCAAGTAAAGGGTGCTTACAGACTTTGTTAGTTGCTGCTATTTGAGCATTTACTGTAGATTATCAATTCTCAGTTGTGAGAAGTATTTCTCTAGGCATTGAGTATATTCTGAATCTCCACTTCAGTCGGTGCTGTTAAAAACAAGCCTATTATGTCTTATGTTAATATTAACTCAGTTAACTTGGATGACATGTTTTGCAATATTTACTTTATTCTCCTCCTCCTGCCTGCATGCTCAATAGTTGTAAGCATAGAAAGGATCTTGGTATATACGTACCTTAATTTCTTAATACTACAGAATAGAATAGAATAGAATAGAATAGAATAGAATAGAATAGAATAGAATAGAATAGAATAGAATAGAATAGAAAAAAAAATAGAATTGACCAGTTCAGGTCTAACCAAAAGTTAAAGTATATTAATGAGGGCATTGTCCAGATGCCTCTTGAACACTGACAGGCATGGGGCATCAACCACCTTGCTAGGAAGCCTGTTCCAGTGTTTGACCACCTTCATGGTAAAGAAATTTTTCCTTGTGTCCAGTCTGAACCTCCCCTGGCGCAGCTTTGTGCTGTTTCCACGCATCCTGTTATTGGTTACCAGGGAGAAGAGACCAGGACCTCCCTCTCCATTTCCCCTCCTTCTGAAGTTGTAGAGAGCAATGAGGTTGCCTCTTAGCCTTCTTTTCTCCAGAGTAGATGATCCAAGTGTCCTCAGCCTCTCCTCACAGGACTTGCCTTCCAGCCCTGTTCCAGCTTTGTTGCCCTCCTCTGGATGCTATCAAGATCTTAACATCCTTTTTATATTGTCGAGCCCAAAACTGCACACAATATTCAAGGTGAGGCTGCATCAACACTACATACAGAGGGACAATCACCTCTTTTGACCAGCTGGCTATGCTGTGTTTAATGCATCCCAAAACATGGTTTGTCTTCCTGGCTGCCAGGGCACCCTGCTGGCTCCTGCTGAGCGTGCTGTTGACCAGCATCTCCAGATTCCTTTCTGCAGAGCTGCTCTCTAGCCACTGATCTCCCAGTCTGTACTTGTGTCCGGCATTACTCCGTCCCAGGTTAAGCACCCGGCATTTTCCTTGAATTTCATGCCATTGCTGATTGCCCAGTGCTCCAGTGTATCTAGATCCCTCTGCAAGGCCATTCGTACCTCCAGAGAGTCAACAGCACCTCCCATTTTAGTGTCATCAGCAAACTTGCTGGGGATACTTCTTACTATTTGCTTCCACTTCTGCATCCAGATCATTAATAAAAATGTTGAACAGCACTGGCCCTAGAATTGAGCCCTGGGGAACACCACTAGTGACTGGCCTCCAGCCAAGTGTAGCCCCATTCACTACAATCCTCTGAGCTCTACCATTGAGCCAGTTCATCTCCCAGCGTAGTGAACCTGGACGGTTGGAGAGTTTGTCCAGAAGGGTGCCACAAGGGATAGTATCAAAGGCCTTACTAAAATCCACAAAGATTACACCGACTACCTGCCCTTCATCCACCAAGCTGGTGACCTTATCATAGAACGAGATCAAATTACTAAGGACTTTCCTTTGATGAACCCATGCTGACTATGCCTGAGAATAGCTTTGTTCTTTAAGTGCCTTTCAATATGCCCCAGGACAATCTTCTCTGTAACTTTTCTGGGGACTGAGGTTAGACTAACAGGTCTGTAGTTTCCTAGGTCTTCTCTCATGCCCTTTTTGCAGATGGGTATAACGCTGGCTGACTTCCAGTCAGCAGGGCTCTTCCCAGACTCCCATGACCTTTGGTAACTTGTTGAGAGGGGTCCAGCTATAATGTCTGCTAATTCCATCACTCTGGGGTGAATCCTGTCAGGCCCCGTGGACTTATGAATGTTGAGCTGATGCTACAGTGTTTCACAACTTGCTTGTATCACTGCCCTCTGCTCCCCCCCTACAGGATTTTTATCTGTTGGAGATCTGCAGCATCAACATTATGTTCCCTGAGGATATGCATCAGTCTGCCGTGTTGAAATCTATCTAAAGCCTTCTCAAAGTCAGCAAAGAAACACAGAAAGAAATTCTTTTGTACTAATGTACAATATCTCAGGCTTAGGATTGCTTATTTTTATTCCGATTCTTGAATGTAAACTGATTACAGACTGATTTTATCTTTTCTTTTATCTTTTTTTTTTTTTTTTTTTGGTGTATTGCTGTATATTCCCTCAAGAATTTAAAAAATTTTAATGGTATAGCTTATCAAATTTATAGCTCAGTCTTGATCACAGTATTTGGCATTAGTAATTGTTATGAAAGAAAGAAGATTTTTGAAGCTTGCTTTCAAAGTATTCTGTGTGTAATTGTTTAGAAAGTTTAAGCTACTATGTTTTGAAATATTAAGTGGCTATGGCATTTCACCTGTAATATCACTCTCCTCCAGTGCTCTTTCATGCTCTTTTCTACCTAGGTTATATGTCACAACTTTCAGATCCTCTCTGTTAGCGTCTGTCTCACTGTCCTGTCTTCAGGTTCTTCAAGAGAAGAATCATTTTAAAGCTCTATCCTGTATTCTTGCCTGTCTTCCCAGAATATTTTTTTATTTGTAGCATACTTTGTCAGTTTTAATTCTCATGTGACCAACTCCTTTTATTCTTCAGAAATTCCCTCTAGGTAGGTTGCTTTTTGAGCTTCCCTTCTGACTTTGCTGTGCAATTTTCTGAATTCCTTCCTTCTCCTATCTTTCTCTCTTAGTTTCTGTTAATTTCAGGATCCGTTCTATAGTCAGTGGTTGCTTAGTGTTACATCTTTTCACCTCCACTCAAAATGAAGTGGTTTTATGTACCAGAGTTTTGAAATTCCTTCAGTTTTCCTCTCTTCTACTGATTGAATCTCCCCTTTGAAGTCTATTAGTCCTGTTTATTTCATTTTTATTTTAATCTACCTACAAGAATTTGTAATACTTTCTTTTACATTTGTTCAATCTTAACCTCTCCTAGAGAATCTGTTGGTTCTAGCATGCAGAATTACCTTCAGAACTGTTTTGATATTGTGATGTATCTGATTTCGGTCTTTTGTGTTCAGCTGGTATGATGCTGAAACCAGACATTCCAGATAATAGGATCATCTCTGTTGTTTTGCAAACTCAGTCAGCTTGTTTTCCCTCTTACTCTTAAACACAAAGCCAGGAATACTCAATTACACTATCCATACACTACTTTATATTCTAGCATTAGAATTACAAGCAAATTCTCCCTGCATTTCCTTTCTTTGCCTGCTTCCCCCCTAGTTCTTTACAGGAACTATTCCTTACATTTCCATGAAAGTCTTCCATAAGAGCTTAAAATACAGAGTCCAGATGGCAAGGTGTGTAATCATATGCAGATCATGTTCCCAGACTGCCAATGGCTGGACTTTTTTTTTTTCTTTATTCTCCTTAAAGTATCACATAATAAACATTTTGTAGTTCTATATGACAGTTGGCTGTCATTTTCCTTTCACAGAGTTCCCTACTGATATGTTTCAAGTGTTTACTCTCCTCCAATATTTTGGGAAGCCATCTCATTTTACAGGAAGTTTTTATACCACATATGGTAAAATCTTCAATTTAAGTCCCCTCCCATCTTTTACATATCTGATTTTACAGAAGGCAATCACTAACTCACATTAATTTCTACAGATGGATCATTAACCTCAAACTGGCAATTTAAAAATCATATTAATAACTAAATTAACATTTTCCTTCAATTTTCATATATCCTTAGAATTGTCTAAGAAGTTTTGGTACAAAGGAATGTTTAAAAAACTTCTGCATAGTTATGGAATTCCACTACAAAAAAAAAGGGGGGGGGGGATATAAAGAAAGTTAAAGATGTAAATCAAGGAATAAAAGGAAAAGAAAATTCAGTGTTAAGATACTTCAGCTTGTCCTCTAAATGACTGTAACAATTTCTAACACTAGTAAAACAACACCATTTCCTCTAACATCATTCTCAGATATGGCTAAACCATTTCAACTGAAGCTTCCCAAATGATTCAGCTTGAGGCAGACACTCAAAAATCAATCTGAATGTTTTCAATTTGGCAGAGTTACAAGTCTTTAAGAAGAGGATCCCATAACAGTAAATACTTGGCAATCTGTGATAGCAGCATCCTTATTTGCCTGAGCTATAACAACTTCCCTGATCAGATTTGACATCTGTTTCTGAGAAGCCACTGCGCAACATTGCAGTGTTGGCTGCACATCATTACCAGGTAACACAATTTTTTTGTGGAAATGTCTTTTTCCCTATCTTCAAAAATTTCCTGAGTATGACATAGCCTCTGACAAGAGTTTGTGGAAACTCTGCTTTTGCCAATATTGAGATCAAGACTGGGCTGAGCATTAGAAAGCATGCAGTAGGGTGGGAGTAGAAGGATGGATTAGATGAACTGACTGTTCCTTCCCATTTTCAGATATTTTGATTCTGTATGTGAAGCATATAAATGCTACCAGATCGCTGTGTAAATATAAAACCCCAAATACACACATACAACTGCTTTAGAGAGACAGCTACTCCCTACAAAGTTGAAAGTAAGGCAAGTGGTCCCTGGTGTAACCATGCATTTAAATGGATCTGAAGCTCTTCAGTCAGAATTAATTTAACCTAAAAAAGAGGCAAAATTTCACAAGATTGACAGATAGCATTTGTGTGATTGCACTTGAATTTAACACATTCCTCCTGTAAAGGTTTAAAGAATATATATCAAAATGAGAAAGAAAAATTCTGCTTACAGCAGAATAAAAGCTCTAAAATGGTTTACTATAGCTTCCTAACAATCATTTACTTTTAATATTTACCGTATTAAAATACTGAGCAGGAAATATTATTAGGATAAATTTTGAATTGGTCATGGAAAGAAATAAATGGAATAATAAATTATTTGTAAATTTCTTCTGTGAAAAATACTTCTGGGCGAGATTATACATCACATGTAAAAGGAATGCTGAGGAATGAGCTTGACATTAGTATCCAAGGTGCAAAATGAAAAATATGCAGGGAGGAAGTTTTGTTCACTAATTAGAGTAGTAGATTGTAGCAAGATTCCTGGAGTCTGGCACTTCTTGCATAAATCACTTAAACGAACATTTTCAAATGAGAGCATCTAAAGCTGATTTAATCTGTCTAGATTTAATGTCAAAATTTGCTGCATACCAACTGAAGCATTCCCATAATATCATTCGCAGGTGGAGTTGTCAGTGGTGGCCTTTTAGTGATGGTGCTCTCTATTTCACCAGGAGCAGCCCCACATCTCAGGAGAACCTGTCCTTGCAAGTGGTGTGCTTGCAGGTGTGGGCTTCAGCCGCCTGTGGTTCACTTAGCACATGCACAGATGTGACTGCACATGAAACCACCATGGAAAGTTTTAGTTCTAATGATTAAAGAGAGCAATAAGAAAGTGATTAAAAGGAAGGCTGGATCTAATGCAAAACTCAGGACGCATCCCAGATCGTCTTGACCCGGTGGGTAGCACACACGGAATCCCCTCTATCACAGTTCATCATGGTTGACTGGGATAATAACTTATGACATGTTATTTAAAATGTAGGACTTCCAGGGCAGCAGCTCTTATCTCATATTTTAAGATACTAAGAAAAAAGTCTTTCCATGCCATTTTCATACAAGTGATGTCATGAACACAAACTCAAAACTCTGCTTGGCCCCCTTTAATGAGTTTTCACAGGTATTTTGATCAGAGCTGGAATGCTCACCTGTGTTAAGGGAAGGTAAGACACTGGCACAGCATTTTCTGTTTCATACACCGAGGTTTCTGTATTTCAATGCTCTTACCTTCCTAACTGGAGAATTGTCATTATTATCAAAACAATTAGATTTCTTTGATCAGGACTAACAAGGCCCTTCTAATTTTTTCAAGTCATATGTTTTCTGTGGTATAAAAAGCAACAGCAAGCAAACCTCTCAGAAATGGATTACACAGATCTGGTCTGCAATTAATTTTTTATGGTGTGCTAAGTCAAAACAAAACAAAATGAACAAACAAAAAACCACAAACCCAATCCCACAAAAAACCTCATTATGTCATTCCAAAATTGCAAAGCCATTTTGAATTTTGGAAATTGACTTATCAATTAAAAATAAGGATCATTGTGTTTCTTTTGTGCAGTATATCACTTTGTTGATGCTGTTGGCAGATTTTTGCACTCCTAGACAGTTTAGCATTTAGCTTTGTGACATAACCAGCACACATATTCCTATAATTGCTTTTAGCTAAATTCTACCTTACGGGTTTGAAACAGCAAAAAAAAACCAAAACAAACAAACAAAAACCCCTCCTTTTAGGTGCATGAAATGCAGAGGATGTGTTTGGATTCTGATAACTCCCTGGGATGTTTTATTCAAGATGCAGTATGAAGAGGGCAGAAGGTAGTTCACAAGGTTTTGATTGTGTATGGAGTCCCTTCAGTGTCTTTGTTTTAAATGTATGGGATGCAAATATAAACACCCTACAATATCCTCCATTCCAGCATTGCAGCTGTAGTCACAGACTGTTCTTTTTGGTTCAGTAAGATCCATTTCACTCTGACCACAATTTTTATGTTCCTAATCAATAAAGTCAGTCACTTTGGTTGCAAATCCTTCTTTAAGGTTAACTACTGTGGGAGACAACAAATATACCATGTGCAGCTGAATAATGTTTGCAGCTGACACAGCCCAATCTAAGAGTTCACATGGAGCATTTTGTGTTTAACATGGAAATCTGTCTGTATCTATAAAAACACTGACCATCTGTTTGTGAATGTGAATTCCATAACTCCCTCAGTATTTTCATCAGAAAAGCTGCAAAGAATTTACATTTTCAAGGCAA
The DNA here is from genome assembly GCA_013399475.1 of Chauna torquata. Lineage (NCBI taxonomy): Eukaryota > Metazoa > Chordata > Aves > Anseriformes > Anhimidae > Chauna > Chauna torquata. The sequence goes on from VXAL01010593.1 coordinate 148,554, forward strand.
TGCAATCATCACTGTTAAGAACCTCCCCTCTTGCAATGGGGACACCAACAGAAGAACCATTAGTTGGAAAACCCCAGCAGCTGACTGTGCAGTGAGCCAGAACTGGCTGCACACAACAAGAACTGGGTACATTCTGCATGGCCTGCAGAAACATTATGTATAGCAGAACTGCAGCTATAGCCCTGGGTTAACATCATATCGAGCATGCTGATTTTGCAAAATTAAAAGCAAGATAAACAAACAATAAAACATTTACCTTCCACATCAAGGCACCTAGGTGGGCTATCTGACCAGATAAGGTTATACATGCACTCAAGGAACTCTGCCCCGTCTAGTTTATATCCAGGAAAGCATTGGTAATACACCACTGTTCCTACTGGGAAGGAGGACTCGAACTCAGATATGTTAATGTAACTATGAGGAAGAACCAATGGCCTCAGGCAACCTGCAAATTAAGAAGAGGGAGGTATCTTTTATTATAAGGTGCTTATCTTAGTCATCTTAACACATCCTGATAATAATTCCTAAATTGAAATTCTTCAATTTAGGAATTCCTTCATCTTCTCTACTATGAATGGCATGACTGCATAATCTCCCTCAGATACATATGCCTCATTATCCTGCTTCAAACTCTTTTATTGTTTAACCCCCACACTTTGTTAGTGTGGGATTCAGTCTCAGGAAATTCAAGAAAGGTTTACTGAAAGTTACAGTATTTTTTTTCACAAACATTCACTGCTTTTGCAGATGGCAATTTCTTTTTGAAGTAGAATCTTTAATAAATAAAGATTGTCATTTATATAAACCAGGAGTTTTATTCCTCCTCTTAAAGCAGTCATTTAAACCTTCTCTAATATTAAAACTGCTCCTGTGACAAAGTGCATACAACTGTAGAAGATTTGCAGAAAAAAAAATCAAATGATTTTGAGGTTTCAATTTGAGACAGTCTAAAGGCATGTAACTTACTATGAGCAGTCACATGATAACTGCTGATCAAGGTCTCAGATCAGGTTATCAAAAATTTAAGGTATTTGTTATCACCACAAATTTTAAGTGTAGTCAGAGACTACATTCTACCTCTAGAGTTCCTTACAAGGGATTTTTATCGTGGATGGTACTGAGCTGTGACAGTTAAATAGTCACCAACTGTGTTTAGTGCGATGAAGAAGAGGAAGCAGCAGTGAATTTAATAGATGACATGACTTTCTAACATGTCATTCACATATATTCAAAGCCTGTTTTGAGCTGGTATTTAGATAAGAATACGTACTAGAGAAAAAAAAAGAATGGCCTTAGAAATGACCCTCTGGGTAATAATTAATAGTGTTGACTTTTTAATTTCCTATAATGTCAAGGAAAGATGACTAGTAATCAGGGAATGAAAAATAGTATTATAAAGTTATGAGACTAGTAGGGGGTGTATTATGGCAATCCATAAATAGGTCTCTCGCCATTATGAGGAATTTGTGAAGGATATTCACACAGACTCACATAATTTTAAGCCTGAGAGGGGAACTAAAACGAGTGTGAGAACCTCTTGTAAGATGCTAGCACTACCATGGATGACCAGCTAGTATCTATAAAGAAAAAGTCTCTGCAGCACTTCAAGTGGTTATTTCCTTGCAATGGTCATTTGAGGATGAGGGATGAAAGTAAAAGCAAACAGAAAAAAGCCTGAAAGCTTTTTCCAGCACACTGTACTACCACAGCAATGCTTTTGACAGCTGTTTTATTAGTTGGTTATATCTCCCTGCTCAAATAAAACTTTAGGCATCCTACCTGCTGGTTACTGCTTCTACCCCTGATTACGTACACCCCACATGTAACAAGCCAGTTCCTACAAACCAAGCAGCCTGGGGACATAAGGAAGGAATGCTGATTGCTCAAGCAAGACTAAGCTCTGTTCTCTGAACTGTACTGGGGAATGTTTTGCCCTGCTGGCTCAGAACTTTAATGCTTACTGGGGTACTTGCAGTGCAGGACAGAGATTTACTGGAATCTGTAAGAGATCTAACGGTTTGTGAAAATCCCTAGGTCTCCAAATACCTCCAGCTGCTTGAAAACTTCATTTTGACATTTTTTCCTAATTAATTCACATCATTCTAGATCAGTAATTGTCATGACTATCTCGTGCCAAAAATAGTTTGAGGCTTGATTCTTACATGCTCTACAATCCTTTCCCATTGCTCGGCCAGAAAAAAGACATCTTAGTGTCATGAGACTCCTGCCTGTTGTAATCAAAGGGCCATATAAATGTAACTGACAGCCTACCTAGTGCAAGTGTACAAGTGCCTTTGATAGTATTAGTGTCTAACATGGCCAAAAGAAAATTCTGGAGTTAATTCTGGAACAGGATTACGGAATTTGGCAAAATATGACAGATATTGGAATCTTAATTGTCTATTCTGTACCTATCTGGTAGCTAAAGCACTTTGCTCATGTGCAATTGATTCGTAACTTTTATTAGCACTGCCTTTATTTTTGAAAGCAGTTAACATTGGGTATTGAAAGGCAGCAATTGATTGTGTTTCATAGTATAAATACTGCAACAGAAGAAAGCAACAAGCCAAGGGGTACTTTTGCCATCCCAGTTAATACTGGCTGTCATGAAATTTCCACCTGGATCTTTGGCAAATACAGTACCTACAAATCCATCTTATGAGTGTTCACCTCACCTAACTGCAAGAATCTTAACCTACCTTAATTGCCTAAAGTCCTATTTTTCAATATCTGTCTTAGGGGATGGTGAATTGGCCTGTGGAGATCTGTAACCCCTAAAATGAGGTGACGTGAACCTACTCTAAAAAATGGCTTGCAATCTTCGTATTGCCACACATGATGCCATTGCTAGTAAGATACTCCAAAGTTAGTGTCTGCTTTTTTGGGTGTTTGTGAAAACTCCCCTTTCCTGCTAGCACTCTCAGATACTATGTGTGCATCTGAAACACTGAGCTAGCCCTGTAATGTGCCCAGATTTCTCCATGCACATACCACAGTCTAAGACAAGGCCTTGGGATACAGTTGGATGTGTCCCAAACTGACAGTCCTAACTGTGGATACACGTACAAACTAAGCTCCTGTAAATTCTGACTCTGGTGCCGCTAAATCTCACCACCTTACTGCTGAAGCGCCAAACTTTGTGTCTTACCCTGCCACCATCACTCCCGAGAAGTGTCCCAGCTCCCCTGCTCTCACAGCCTGGCTGTGGGCTACAGGTGACAATATTGTCCTTAAGTGCCTACTGGGAACTGTCACATTGAGGTGAAGATGGGTTTGATGGAAGTTAACGTTAACCCAGTCTTGTCCTTAGCATGGACAGTTAAAGTCTTTTGATGCTGTTCAGCTAGTCAAACTTGAATTGGTTAAAAACAAGTCAATGGTACTAACACATGCATGTCAGAAACGTGAAATAATAGCAGACTGGGGTTATTTAGCTCTCATTCACTAAAGCTGGCTTACTCCCAGCCAATTCTCACAGTTTAAGCAAAGCTGGTTTCTCAAACTACAAATAATACAAGTTCTACTGCTAATGGATTTTCTGGCCAAAATCATTCTTGTTCAAACCGTGAGTTTTCAGTCAATACCTATCAGTGTAATGGACTGTGAATCTGACTAACAATTCTGCTGAAAACTCAGATAGTTGAACAAGTTCCAGCATCTTCTCTCCTCTATTTGTGCCCACTGCACAAAGCAAACATAGGTAAATTGCAGTTAGAAGCTTGAATTTTCCATAAATTAGTTGGTACAAACATGTCAACTGCTCATCAGGTCTTTTGCTGATATTCTGATTTAACCTCAATTTATTTAAAAAATGCAATGCATCTGTGTAAGACTTTAAACTATCAAATTAAAAACAATACTTTTGTATTGAGTAATATTTTAAGTACAGTTGTGTTCAGAAAGCAGCATCTTCTTTCCTGTGGTGAACACTGGGGAGAAGGAATCAAAAAATCTTAGAAGCAGCGCTATTGAAGTACTGTACTGTGGGACTTATAAGACCACTGACATTCTTACAACTGTAGCAATAAATATTGGCAAGCTATCACAAGGTGCATGAGCTGTAATACAGGATGTTCTGGTGTACTAAACCTTGACAATTGGGCAGATTATCCCAAGTTCCATCGTCTTGACAAACTGAAACCATGTTGTCTAAGTCAGGGTAACGGATCTGGAATCCTTCATGACAGCTGATTATTAACTTATCTCCAGTCCTGTAAGTCTTGTTATGAATCTCTGCATCTTCAACGTGTGGAACAAGGCAATCTGTGACTTCATAAAGAAAAAAATTAACTTCATTAAAAATAACATGTCTAGCTATTCAATAATCAAGCTCTTAAGCAAAAGTTACCGGTTAATGTAAGTGCTCTGCTTAAACCACTTGGACAAAATGCATTTCAGTAAATATATACTTTCCCTAGTTAACCAGCAGTTACAAAGTCTACAGTATGATAATAGAATCTGAAGCGTTACAGTAATGGTTCATTCCCCTAGATGTTTTTAAACAAACACAAGACAGTTTAGGAAGACTGTTTTTAATTTTCTCCTTCCATTCGTCTTGTGTGCAAATTACGCTGCACAGTCCGACTACATGACAGTCCATGTGAAGGCAGACTCTTTGACAGCACTAAAGACAGGGTGAAAGAAGAGATAAAATACAGGTATGGCATGAGTAACAAAGAAAAATTGCAGTGTTAGCAGAGAGACAGAATGAAAATCAGGTACAGTTAAAAGGGCTTATCCAGCTCCATTCCACAGAGTTCATTATGAGAATGTCTTCACATTAATCTCATTGATTCTATTTTAAATCAGGTAATTTTATGTGCCTGAATTCGTATGCCCTTAGATGGTGTGATTTTTAAGGCACTCAGCACCATCTCAAGTGCTTGTGAAACATCCCCAAAAAGGGAAATGACTACAAATCTCTAGTGATATACAGGGATGGGCTCTCTTACCTGTCTATGATACATGTATCAGACACTATTACAGCTCAGTGTATATATCAGTGCCAAAGACACCAAAATATAAAATAAAATCCAGATGACTAAAAAACGGAACACGTTGTGGAAAGTGGAAGGAAAGGGTGAGGCACAGTTAAAAATATTCAGCTAATACTGAACAAAAAAAATATGCCAAGAGGATATGAAGGAATAGTCCAGGTTACTCAAAGTTCTTCCCCCTCATAAATGCAAAGTGAGATTAAACAGAAGAGAGGATTAAATACTGGGAAAGTATAATAAAAATTATCTGTTTTTCTGCCAGCAGTCAATCCATGACACTGACAGTGATAAAAATTTCCAGGCCCATATCAAAACCCACAAAGTGGTTCAAATAAAAGCAAGAAAGTAAAAATATTAAAAGCAGCCTATTTTATGCCATTTTGTTTTTTTTTTTCTTTCAAATACTTCTACCAGAAGAAGCAATTATTTTCATTTAGGAATGTGATATTTATTAAAAAAAGAAGTTTCAGAAGTCCCTTGAGACTTGCATAAAAGAGAAAGTTTCTGCATATTTTCATCAGTAATTCTTGCTAAAGACGTAGAGGTAACTCCAAATTTGTTTTTAGCAGTGAATTGTGAGCAGGCACAAAACAAAACAATAGCAACAACTTGCTTGTTTGTTTAGAAGCACAACTTGAAGCAAGATAAACTGTAATTTAGCATAGCACATGCAAACTAGTAAGAGCAAATGTATTTCATAATGTCTTCATTTATTTAGGCAAAGTAGGTGATTATTATTCTGAGACTCAATCACAAAATTTTACTAATATGAAGTGGATGAATGTTGCTTCCCCAGTTAACATATATTTTCCATCATCTTTACATAGGGATGGTTTCTAAAATACATTGCACTTAGCTAAATTTTAGTATGGGGCCTGGACATATTATCAGTCAAAAATTTCCCCATTTCCCTTGTTGTTTTATAATGTATTAATTTATAAATGCCCAAGTCTGGGAGGATATGTACCTTACCAGAAAGTTATAAAATGCACTGTGATGAGGATGGAGGCATCCCCTTTAAAGACTGAACATTTTTCTCTCTTGATGGCAAGTTAATCAGTGGAGGAGACAGCAGAGGACGCCACATAAGAAATGCCTTATGTTAAGCCTTGGATGCTGTCACACAAAGCCTGCCCTGGGTGCCTCCAAGGCTGGGATAAGATAGATGGGGATCCTGTTCTGCAGCCCCTCAGGAGGAGGTCTGAGATGGATAACTGAAGACAATGTCGATGAACAGCTCACTTTCTTGGCACAACAGCTTTCTCTTGCTACACAAATAAAAAAGATGTATATATACACTGCAGTAACATATGAGATTTCACTTTCAAAGTGGGGGAAATTGATTTTGTAAAAATGATCTATTACAATGACTTCATTCTTATTATTCCAAGTAACAGCTATAGATAGAATCATTTTAATCGGATAGATGTTAGTGGAAAACAGTGAGAAGCTGCTCACTGTACCATTATTCGCCTGCTACATCCTGGATGGCTTTGATAACGGGCTTATTACAAGCCCCAGCTAAGCACGGGACTAACATACAACAATATTACACCTCTTTTTCCTGATGCCTTGTGAGCAAATGATTTCCTGCTGGCTGAATTTGTATTGTTTAGCACTTACCTAGGAATAAATTGCAGTTGCCCTCTCTCTGCAAACAACTGCATTAGCTGGCACAAATTCTGTTTGGAAAAGCTGAGAATAAGTGACTGAATTTTAAAATGTCTTGTCCTAGAAAATAAACTGCTTTATTCTAAGTACCATTCAGCAAATCTGTGGAAGCCATTAAACGGAGTACACAGTCTTTAACCAGCATCAAACAGCAATGAGTATGACTTACCTTCTTTTCTGGCAGTTTTACATGATCTGCTTATATCTACTGTGTGAATATTAAAATGGGTCAGCCAAGAGCACACCCTAGTTATGAACACATTTATTATCTTCCAGAGGCACAAAGGCAGAGGTCCTTGGGTGGGGGGCAGCTGGCAGGCCCTGCAGCATGCTATCTGCAATGCTCATCTTGGCCTAACTTTCATGAAGATGTAGCTTTGTACATTAGGACTTCTTGCCTTCAGCAAACCATGTTCACACCTGTCACAGGAGGATATTTTTCAGTGTGAAGTGTAAAATTTGTTAAATCCTGTAGTCATAGTCCTTTAGTTTATGTGCAAACTATGCATCATCTCTCAGAGCTGTTTCTTCCAGCCCATGGGAAAGCATGAGCATAAAGGCAACTCAGAAGGAAGGCATGACCTGGATGCAATAGAGACAGCCAAACCATCCATGAGTACCAGCTGGCTTGGCATGGCTTTTGTCTATGAAGGTGGATTCTTACCCTCCAAAAACTGCCCCTGGTCCACGCTAAGCCAGAAGAAGGTGCTCATACGAATTGCTTGGGGAATACTACTTGGTGCTAGCTAAAACCTTATCAAGCACATTTCTAACACTGTAACAGTATGTGCAATTGCAGAACTGTGCCCTGGCCTGTGCTTTGGCACTGTTTAGTTTACTAATCTATAAGTGAACTCAAATTCAAAGAGATCCAGCGCTCCTATGTATCTCACCGTGGTCTATGAATTTGCCTTGACCACATCCAGCCACAACACTGACAGGCTGGAAAGGAGAGGAAAGGGGAGAAACGATGAAAGGAATGTCATGAAGAATGCATTGAATGCAGGGACAGTTTGTCTGGATGCTGTCCTCTTAAAAATAAACATTAAAGATCCAAATTGTCTCTTTCCTTTCAGTAGTATTAAATCCATAGTACTGTGTTATTAGGATCATTCTGCATATGGTAAACACAGTATTTCAGTGCATATTAAATAATATATTTTCCTTACTGTCTTTGCTAGTATTCCAACAGTGCACAGTGACTTTGCCTAAGATTGGTGGCCACTGCCCTAAGCACAGGTTACACACATCATGTGGTGCTTGCAACCAGGCTTAAGAATTGACAGACACTGGGCAAGAATTGACAAGACACTGGGCAAGAAAGTCAAAAGATGGAAATTAAAAAAAAAAAATTTGTTATCTCACAGATCCAGAGACAAAAGCGAAGAGAAATGAGCGCTAAATATCCTACAGGAAAATTGTAGCAAAACTGTGATCTAGTCCACTACTTTTACTGCCAGTTTATCATCCCTGTCACTGGGAGAATGAGGCACTGAGGACATCTCGAAGGCGTCTGCCTGTGGAAGGACAGGGAGAGCAGGGTACAGCTTTTAGCTTAGTTACTATCCCCACACAAACTGTAAATTTAGATTCAATCTCATAGGAAGGAGGCAGCATTTGTTCCAAGTAGGGCAACAGTCTCAGCAGCCACATTATCACAGTGGGAGAAGATTAGATTAAAGTGTGAACAACATGACATATTGCTCTTAAACAGTAAATACAAAATCCTACCTTAGAGCTTTGGCATTTATGTGCACAGCCATATTAGAATTGATGGAAGTTACATTCACAACAGGCTGTAGATCAACATGAGAAAATAACTCTAAGCACACAGATTTTTGACAGTGCATTTATTGAGTACCTAGTCGTGCAACTTTATTCTTGTACTGACACTTAAAATCTCCTGCCACTTAACAAAAAACGACAGACCTATAAAATCAAGTTAATTCGATGAAGAGCAGTTTTAAGATCAATTACTTTCTGAAATGGATTACTTTTCTTCCTTTTGTAAATAGCATTAATTTGTGAGATTGCTCTAGCAAACAGCTAAAGACAATTATATGTACATAACATATAGGTATAAAATTATATGTAACTACCCTTAGCTGAATCCAAACTCCTGAGATTAACTGAAAATGAACTGCAAGGTATTGAGTGTTTGGTGGCAGTATCTGGCATTTACATGTGCTGTGATGGCATCAGAGGCAGGTAGAGTATACCACAGCAAACATGGCAATCAGCCTCTGCCTTAAGCAGGTAAATGTAATATAAAGTTTAGTTCACCCTGTGATAGCTAATGACAGGTGTTAAAACATTAACTTCCTACTTCACCAGTAGTTGCTACAAATTTCAAATTTCTTTTCATATATCATTACAGAATTTCTGCAATGAGGACTTCCATGTATGTCAATAGATAGCTGAGAATTACAAACACTGTTATAACTCCTCTTTGACTGCTCTGCAGATGTGCCACGCGCCTATGCTGTCCACCTCCCCACTGTGCTCCTTCCTCATGATTCTGCTCCCAGTACACAAAAGGATCTCCCTAAAAAGCACTTCAGTAAATGCTTAGGTCTCATGGACTGCCACTGAACCTTTGCTTACTATTTCTTCTGAATCAGTGGTTATATCGTGCATTGGAAAGAAGAATTCATTCTGTCATCTAATTTTTTTTCTAGTGCTAAACCCTACGATTGTTTTAATGATACCTGAGGGAAGCACCATTAATCAGGAAACTACTTATGCACTTGCTTCGCTAAATCCTAAATCAGGCTTCTACTCTTCAGTCCAAATAATAAAAAGCATTTTTGTGTATGCCTAATTTTGAGCACAGAACTTTAACACGACTAATCACATAATTACAGCTATGAACTAGCCAAAGTGCTTTGCTTGATCAGAGCATTGGCTTGCAATTGTTTTTAAGTGTTCTGTGCTATAAATTAATGATTATCTCTTAAGCACCTGTTGTCACATCATCCATCACATTCTCATCTTCCAATTTCTTTCTGTTTTAAAAACTCCTGGATCAAATTTTGATCACACCAATATTAGCAGCAGTTTTGCTGTTGATGGCATTGTGATCTGAAACTTCTTCCACAGATTTCCACTGGATGCGTGGGGTCTGGGAAGAGGTCTGCATATTCAATAAAGCATGGTAATGCTTATTTTAACAACTGCAGTGGACGATAGAGGTACTACTTCAAAGTTACTATTTTAGTGACTCCATCACTGTATTTTGTGGTCTGTAAATGGATCATGCCATGATATGGCACCATGTTGAACCCTAATACTTCTATGTACCGGTGCCTTGATGCCCTTTTCTTCCTCTCATCAGCCTGATTATATCTGTGGCTAAATGGATTGAGGACCCAACTTTCAATGGGCATGTGTATTATTAGTGAGGCTGGTAATTCACATCCATGTTTTGGTAGGGTGCTGCACTAATTTTGACATAGGACACCTTCAAATAATTCTGTGACTTGTGTGAAATTGCCAGGGATTCATCCTATCTACCTGTGTGCTTGAGGTCTAGGCATCACAGTTTCTCAGCCAGCATCACCTTATAAAATGTCTACCAGTCCCTTATTTCCTATCAAGATCATTTTTCTCGGTTACGATCTATGAATTTCTTCAAACTTACATGTAATTTCATCTCTGAAAGTCAAGTGAAATCTATTCAGTGCAGGGGGTAGGGTGATTAACCACATAATGTGCTTGCACTGCACAGCTGGCTACCTTTTGATAGCAGCAGTCACAACTGTCATTTGGACTTCTTCCCATAACTTTCCCATAAACTCTAGGTTCTCTCTCCAAGCATCTTCTCCAATCTATTTGTCTACGTTTCTGATGTGAAATCTCAAATCTCACTTAAAAGTAGATCCAACTCTTCAATTAGTGTCACGATCTCCATGTTAATGATCTCTCCTAGCAGAGTTTGGATGGGTCATACTTCTGTTATACTTTCCAAAAGTTCGCAGGAATGTTCCTGTTAAGACTTACTGCATTGTAGCTCCACAAAGGCACATTGAAGAGGTGTCCTGCCTGAATGATGCACTGACCTGTGTGTCCCATATCTGGTTCTACTCCAGATGTCTGCTCCATCAGTTAGGATCTGTGCTGTTCAATCTCCCTTAGGTTCGTTTTCTTACAATCACCCTCAAAGCTGGCAGCCCATTCCGATACAGTTTATGAGCAGGTGTTACTAGCCCTACTTGCCTTTATGTTCTACAGATTAGCTGTAATCTCAGTGCATACCACAAGACAGATCAAGACCGTGTCCCTCATGGCTCTGTTGCCTGTGGCCTCAAACACATCCAGGAATCCATATTTTACCAAGACCTCTCCTTGTCCAACAGAGCAGCTAAGAAAAGGCAGCAGGAAAGACCATGGACTACCTACCAACTATTTCCGGCTACTCTCTCAAATATTTCATGCATCACTTTCACACAGACCACTGTTCAGGTCTGTCCCCTTTCACGTATATCCCCTGACCCTTGTCCTCCCAGGCCTTCCTTGCTCCTGTTTTGGAATGTGCCTTCACGTGCCCCTGCCCTGTCACAGGGTTCTCATACTTACCCACCTATCATCATAAACAAGTATTTTCAGTTTTTGTACATGCTGAGTGATGCATGATCCTATACAGTAAGTGTGTTTATGAGTTTATTTTTGAATGAAACGTGTGTATTTATCTTATTTTAAATTATGGAAATTTCCTCCTGAAATAGAATTTAACTTTCTCCACCTTGGAGTCAGTGAGGCAATTGCTAATGACTTCGGTGGAGAAGTCACAACACTAAAATGTACACACTTTATTTAAGTAACACTTTTCAAGTCTGTTGATTTTAATAGCTCTGTTGACCAAAATAATTCAACATAAAGAACAAGTTATTGCTTTAATATACTTGGTGAAATAAATCATTTGTGCTGCTTGGGGGTATTTTTGGCCAAAAATTGTATTTATGATATTCAAATTAATCCTGCTTCTATCAGATTCCTGGAAGAAGGTAGTAATTTAATGCCCTAATTATTTAAATCCAAATACAATTTCAAAACTGCATTATAATAAAAAGTTGTTTTATGCCATAGTAGTCTGATTTATCTCAAAGTAAACTTCTACAGTGACTTTAAACTTCTGCATTCCATGCATATTTGATTTTCTTACGTGACTCATGCACATGCCATAAAATAAAATTTTTTAAAACTCCTGATTAACGGGAGCAGTAGCATTGGAAATTAATTATACTTTCCTAGTACGATATTACAGAAAGGTGTATTAAGTGGATAGCTTTAACAAATAGTTACAAACAGTTTACTGATAACAGAGTTTGTTTTTTCTCTCTGCATCAATTTGTAACTAGGTAAAAGTAGAATTTTATTATATTTTTTTCTTAAGATTGCTTTATGCCCCTTTCAACACACAGACACACACACAAAACCTCTCACAGTATGAACTTAACGGATGAACGTATAGGATGGATGGGAAACTAAAGTATGTATCAAACAAGATCCAATAAAATGAACTCCAGTCTTTTTTGTTTTGTGCTGAGACACACAGACACGGTAGATGTACAAATGAGAAGCACTGACACTGGTGAACTGCTTTAAGAAAACTGACTTACCTTCTTGTAGGCACACAGGTTTATCACTTGGTTTCCAGCTCAGGGAGCCATTAAAGTGTCTCACACAAAGTTTTTTTGAAGTACCATTAAGCCTGTATCCTTCTTGGCAATGAAACCGGACTACCACACTTTCAAAGAAAACACCTGCACTGGGTGTCTTGTATCCATGTTCCGGAGCTCCAGGATCAGCACAAGCATGTAGGTCATCAAACCCTATGTCAGACAAAGATACAATCAAACTATGTTCATTTCACTCCTTGTGCAGTCATAGTCACACTTTTTCTAGGTTTTTCCATTTGATGTTTAATCTTCATGGGGGCATCACATCTCCCATTAATGACAATTATCAACCCTACTTGGGTACTGCATGCTCCAGACTCGGGAGAGAACCAGCCTCCAGCTACAATACAAATATTTGGGTGACAGAAATACTTCCGTCTTGTTAGGCAACTATGGAGGAAGCCAGGTCAACCACACTCCTCAATAGCTGACCTGTAAAAAAATAACGCACTTGACCCTACCTACCTGCGGGGATTGCACAGTAATGTATCTGCAATTACTTTTGGGCCTATGGGATTCTGGAGGTCTGATACAGTCACTGGAAAGAATAATAATGTGTCAGAAGCAGAGGGGAAGAGGAAATAAAGAAAAGGGCATGAAGCCTAACTGCCATCCAGAGACAGTAACTAAAACAGAGGATAAGCTGCTAGGTACATGGAGATTTTGAGTTGTCCAGGCAATTTCCACAGGAAAAAAAGACACTGTGATGTTGGATATATGTGTTCCCCCTGTGAATTTGGTTTGGTGGTCCTACTAAATTCTTAAAACACTGTTATGGGAGTGCTGTATTTCTTCATTAATGCCAGAAGGCCATTCACATCCACAAAACTAACTGTAAAATAACAGCAAAAAGCCAACAGTTGCAATCATAAAATGTGACTGTTTATGATTTAATCAAATATATTTCAATGTCACTTGCATAAACAGAAGCTTTTTTTACTGCAAAGCAACAAAGGTTTAGCACAGTACTGAACAAATACTGCATACAGAAAGAGTGAAACAGCTTTGCAGGAGGAACAGCAGAGGGGGTGGAGGGCAATTAATGCTGGTGGGAGGGGTGCTCGGAAAATTTGTAAATCATCACATTTTCACTTTAATATTTTGATTTTAAAATAATAGTATCAGAAAGCCTGACCTACTTCCTGTGTGATAAGCATGAAGTGCCTCTGTGGTACGGTCAGGGAGAAAGATGATACAACTAAAGTAGAAGACGTTTCAAAATAAATCCTTTTCCCAAGACCAAATCATGCTCTCCAGTGAAGGGCTCAGGAGAGTCACCAGAAGGGACAGCATTTTCCTGACTCCATACCACAGCTGTTTTTATGTGGGTAAAGGTCACTGTGCTGAACCCCCCACACCAGGCTACGATTTCCAGGAGGTGACCTGAGATCTGAATGTCCTGAGCCCAGCCTGAATGCCTGCATGCCATGCGTGCCAGAGAGAGCCATCGCCTACACCCAGCCTTTGCTCCTCTGCAGTGCTCATATACTGGGGGCACTTCACCTAGAGAGATGTCACTTGTGTCCCCTCTTTTTGTATTGCTGAGGCAGTGCAAGAGCAGCAGAGCATCTGCTCTCATCTGGTTTTACTCCTCCATCCAGTGTTGTTTACCACAAGGAAGAAAAGGTCAGTGCAATAGCCAAGTGAAACAAATCTCTGAACTTCACTTCTGCTCATCTGCCGCATGGCTCAAAACCTCCAGTGCAAATTGCACCAGACTCCATAATTTGCTAATGTGATGAACAAGGAGAAATACAGTCATTATGTTCATGGGATTATATACTGTAGACAATAATAGAGAAGCACTGTCCATTTTTACTGGAGATTAAAAAGAAACCTCTTATTCTTCAGGCACCAAACTCACATCCTTCAATAAAGTCAGTGATGAGCTTAATTAATTTTCCATTAAACCAAGGGATAACATTTAGCTCAATGTTGTTACTTTGGTAACCTCAGAATTTGCAGTCAGGCAAAGAATATTATAACCTTCCTTGAAACACACATCTTTTCTTACTAACTGCCTCATGGAAAAGTACACAAACTGCCTACTGCTAAGCCTCTGCAACAACAACAACAACAACAACAAAACAACAACAAAAAAGAATGGTGCTGAGGTCACATACAATTTGCATGGTAAAAAAAAAAATGAGCCAAGCTTATTCCTCAGTTTTCATTAAGTCAAATATGCAAACAGAGATTTGGGGGACTGTCAGCACAAAATCCAACATAGAAGGCAAAAATGTTTTTTCCCTGGTGCAGCTTAATTCAGCAACCCTTATTGCCACTTTTCTAGTGACCTTTCACAAGCAAAGATTTTCATTCCTCCCAGGCATCATTTTGCAGTAAGTTGATCTCTTAGGTTCTTTTTCTTGAGCACAGTTTGCGAACAGACAGTGCTATACCCAAGGGGAACTCCCAAGAAGGAATTGGAACATGAATGGACAAATTAAATTATATACCCCCTAGTTTCTATAAGCCCAGCAGTTAGCTGTTATTCAGCTACTGAATAACATATGACACATGGAGTCAGCACAGGATCACTGCTTCCATACAGTATTTCCATTGCTTGTTCCTGAAGAAAGGAAGAAGGAAAAAGTTTCAACGAATAGCCAGTTAGACTGATTGCGCATGCAATATGGCGTGCTGAGTATTTCAACAGCTTATTTAACTGATAGTTAAGTTCATTGATGTTTTTTATTTTAAGTATGAAGCTTCTGGTACAATATCCAAGAACAGCAATGCTAAAACATTCCTGAGAATTGCAATCTTCCAGTTGTCCTTAATGAGATCAGAGCTGGACCTTTATATAACAGTAAATGTACCTTGGTACATTAAGTCTTTTTTTCTCATTATATTTAGTTTCTTTCCCTTATCAAAATTATGTTTCTAAGAGCAGCTACTCAAATTTGTGATATAGTACTTTTTTTAATGGCAAGAGTAATGTCATGTCATAGACTGGACATCTTTTGCTTTGGTCCCTTTAGAACCCAAAGAAATCAGCCAAAAAAAGTTTTCAGCCAGAGCCATAAGATAAATCTTTGCAAAGAACCATAAAAAATCACTTAAATGGGAAAGCCAGTCTTTTGGTTATAGCAGAAAGGTGTTATCTAGCAGGAAATAGTATATCTACAAAGTTAAAAAAATAACTTAGAATTACAATGGATTCTATTTCTTTATAAACCCTTGAATGAGTCATTGGGAATGAAAAGAATGAAATTTTACTTTGTCTCCTGGACTGTCTTCATGGTTAAAAAGAGGGAAGGGGGGATTATCAGCATCTAGTAGTAAAAACTACGCAGCACACTTGTCAACTAAAGCAGTTGATTTTCATGCTACATACAACAGCAAAAATTTAGTAAGGTCAGCAGCAATCTTCATAATCAACACTGTATCACTAGCAACAATTTTATGGGATACTATCATATGGCGTTAAATCCCTAAAGTAAAGACTACAAAACTAGTGCTGAAACTGATTTCTTCAGTAACCTAAATAGCTTAAGATTTAATCTAACTAGCAGAATTTCTGTATTGTGGTACCTTTAAGGGATGCTGCTTAAAATACAATGAGCAATAATGCTTTCTGTTGAGGCTCAGGAGTACACAAGTTCATAATCACCACTAAAACATATAATTGATACAGAATGTATTTTCATTGTGGTATTTACCATATTTCTACTGCCAAACCATCAGGAGGTCATCAGAAAATAGCAATGCTCTTAACCTGGATTAAGCATGAGTATTTTATACGGGTTTTTATCTTACCTAAATTACTTGCTATCGTCAGTTAGATAAAAATGATGGCAAATGAATCAGAAGACTGCAAAATAAGCAGTGCTCTCCTTGGGGTGTAAAACGAACCGTTACAGTCCATTTGAATGGAGCATAGTACTGGAATTCTGCATTGTACATTCTCTCACATAAAATGATTCAACTCGTCTCTTGACGAAAAGCCTGAAATATCAGAAGCCAGTAATCTGACAAAATGCTATAAGTTTCCACATCCTGTTCAGTTTTGAATTAAAATAATAGCTCCTCATACTACTTGTTAGATTGTTCACCCCATCTGCAAATTAATACAGCAGACATAAATCAGCTCAGAGTCTTAATAAAATATTCTGATCAAAGGTTCAACATGAATATCTCGATTAACAGAATATTTCTTTGGAAAATAGACTTTTATGAAGTCCATAAACTGGAAAATTGTTCATTGACAAATACAGCTATTCCTATTCCCAGTGCTAGAGCAATATAGACACACTTAACCATATTTGTATGTTTGTGACCAGTTTGTTCTATCTGAAGTGAGCTTCAAAGACAGTCACTCTCCACTACTGGAAGACTGCTCCCAACAGAAGTCAGAAAGAAAGGCAAGGGGTAAATTACATATCTGTGATCACATGAAATCATCACAGACACAGCTGAATTTCAGACATGCCTGAAAAAAGGCAGGAGGAAGAATTCTTCAGCTCTTCCTGTCATTCTGTATTTCTCAGCATCTTTTTCTCAATTTCCACTTTTCTTTTCCTTGTTTCCCTCTTCCCTCCCCTCACCTCCATACCTTACAGCACCCTGTAAATTCATGCTGCTGCTGAAGTGATTTCTAATCGAGATTTGATGCACTTCTTTGCCTCTAAAACTGCTATATAGCAGTTTACTGACAAACTGCTGGTGCTTCTTACCTCAGAAATGGCTGTACTCACTCCTGAACAGAGACATCACTCTTATTTCAGTTTTTTACATACACACGGTGATGGAAAAGTGATACATAATGTGTAATAATATTAAAGATAGAGCAGGTTTTCTGTATTTGTCTTGGGCTGTGACATTATGATGAGGGATGGGCTTCTCATACACCAACATCTGTATTTGGGCTCCCTAAATCAGCAAGTTCTGTGTGTCTCAGGGGTAGTAGAGGGACTCAGAGGCTTTGCAGCTTGTGGTAGGACCAGATTGCCTGCATGCACACTTTACAAGGAGTCTGTAAACACTGCAGAAGCGGGTTATCTTAGGCCAGCTCTCAGTAAAAAGCTATATTAGGACTAAAGCAGAAGGGCCACAAGTGCAAACACACTGAGGTCTTGCTTGTCTCATACAAAGGAAAAGTCATTTTCATCCCTTTAACTGTTTCTGCCATGTTCCTGTGAAAGCCACACAGGCACAGCATTTTGTGCCTTTGGCTGTTTATGCTTCCTTGTTGGTGGTGACATTAATTGAGCTATCCACATAGTACTGTAACAAGAAAAGGAAGGATGTGCTTAGATTAGCATCTAGCCTTGAAAGTGAAATGAAATTACAAACCTGTAATTTCACTAGAGAAATGCCTGCTAAAATCTAAACCCTCTTTAATTCCTTAATTCACTAATGCTTAAGCTTCCCTGAGGTTTCAGCAGCCTCACAAAACCCTGCCCTGTTTAAGATGTGAATCACAGCCTCCCTGGGCATCCTTGCAGAACACACAACTTCAATGCATTTGGATATCCCTTCTCACTCAGCTGAGCCTTATCCAGGGCAGCATAACAAGCCACCTGAAGAAAGGGAGTTGTTCAACTTACTGAGGAGAAACAGAACAGCAAAGAAGAGCTCTGGGGGTGGGTAATTTGCTTAGCCATAAGCTGATCTGTAAAATCAAGAGCACCATTAAGCTTCATTCTCCTTAACATAAGCCAGGAGAGTGAAAGCAGAAAAATAGTGAATCACTGTGTAATGCAGTTCATGGGCACCAAAAACACCCATATGCAATAAAAAAATGAATGTGCAAGCCCTGCACAAAGGGCAACAGGCTCCAAGAGAGGCAACCCATCACTGAAAAGGCTCAAAGGTTGCCTCATTTGCAATGCCCCACTTTTCTTATTATTCCACTTCATGTCCTCTTCTCCCCCAACCCTGTGTTCTCCAGCTTCCTTCACTCCAACCAACTCCAGACCAATTCACTACCTGCCCTTGCACCCTCTTATTAAGACTTCCATGCTCCCAAATCTTGTCCTCCACCAAGCTCACCACCACCTCTCTTGCTCCCTTTCGCAGTGAGGTTCATAACCCCAAACAAGGACCCGCAACCCGTGGCCCCACGTCTCTGCCGAGTTTTGCACGCTGAGCCAGAGTGAAGATCCTGATGCCACCACTGCCACCACATGCACCTCACCCTGAAGTGCTTTGCACATTGTGTCTCATATTTCTGCCTCTGTTTGGCAATGCTCACTGTATACTGTGGGGACGTATTGGATTCTCCCTCCCTGCGAGGATGGCAGCCCACAGCCACTCTGCTGCATTGTCCCACTGGAGGAACAGCTGTAAAGGAACAGCCACTCAGAGATGCTCCTAAGAGCCATGGTCAGCTCAACCTTAAAATCCCTACTCAGACATGACAAGTCCCTGGGCACTTCTGTGCTAAATCAAACTGACATTTCCTTGGAAAGCCTCAGGACTCCTGCTCCAGCCAGAGATGGCACACGGAAGGTGAGGAGCTGTAGCCAGGACAAACCAACTATGGTGGACAGGAAGAGTCTTCCAGGAGTCACGTTGGAGCTGCTTCTGTTCGGGAGACTCACCAGGAGGAAAGGGCGAAGGAACCTGCATCCATGTAACAGGTTCAAGGGCCCTGCATTGATGACAGCAGATGATGTAAGAGCATCTTCATTTCAGGGGCTATACCTCCAATCAGTTACTTCAATTACACTTCAAAACTCAGGGATGATAGCACTCCCCAGCTGCTGCTTGACCGGCGTAATGCAGCAGGGAACAAGCTGAATTTTCTATCCACTGAGGTGATGACAATTTATAATTTTGAATGTGAATATTGATACAGAGTTCTTCCTTTCATTACCTCCACATGAGGTTAATGCATGAGGAAACACCACTTAAAATTGCTGGAAAAGGAAGATAGTGTTGAATAAAATTAGAGGAGCACTTCAGTAAACCCAAAAGAAACTCTAAAAAATGCACTGGTTTCTTCTTGAAAATGAGTTTCTTCTAATTAATATCTTAAACAGCACAGGCCTGTCCCTTTAATCATATCTTCTCCTTGCAGGTAATATGGCTATATCATTTTTGTAAATAAGCCATTTCATTTATAGTGCAAGAAGCACTTGTTGTTTCCCGCCTTTTGTAATCTCACAAATCTGGCTTCATAATTTATGAATTTTATGAAACGTCACTTGCTACTCTGTGATCCTCCCAACCTAGCATCACTTAAATAAAATCAAAAAGCAGAAAATAAATCTGCCAGTGGTTCTGCTGGCAGCATAGTTTATGTTTCTGTTACAGAAAGTTACCATATTTATCCTGGGATACGAGTCAGGGTGAATAAAAGCCAACCTGTCACGGAAGAAATCTCACAACGTCCTCCCAGTTCCCAAACTTTTAAACTGGATATTTAGCTTTTGAACAACTCCATTTAAAATGGTAGCACGTGCATGATGGGGCCTAAACTCAGGCCTGTTCAAGCAAAACATTAGGCAGAAATAACTAAAAACCTGAAACTACGGCTTGCTCAGCTTTCTGCAGATAGAAAGTAAATACCTTCTTCATTTCCATTTATTCAGCTAGTGCAGTTTAGTGAATACTTCTATTCAAGCTGCAAACTCTAGTAGGAGTTCAAAAAGTATAAAACTATGTTTTTCTTTTCTGTTCTGTGAAAAAGAACCAGGTGAGCATGAGTGACTCCTTCCTTTTCAATTTCTCTTTTACAGATAATATTTCAGGTTTCTAACTGAATTTTAAATATAAAATGTGCTTAGATCAACTTACTTTTGTGTGTATTTATCACATAGGTTAATTTTAACTATTTAGAAATGGTTCTTCTTCAAAATGCTATTTCTACATTTTTATCTGAACACTGAATATCAATGAATTATAACTTCAGACAAACACACTGACATAGATGACGAGTTTTTTAAACAAACTAATTTAAAAAAATCAATCAAAATCTTTTACCATAATAAAATCAAGGATGCAGTAAATGCACATTAAGCTCTATATATGCTTCAATAAATGGGCACATGCCTAACATATCCTCCTATTCAGCTTAAGGAACTGTAATAAAGGTGATACTTGCTAACGTGTTTGTTTCCTGGTTACCCATAAGAATAATCATAAGGAATTAAATATGTACAAACCCAAGATATAAGACATTGATATATCACTTACACCAAGATTTTCTTTTTACTGATTTAAATGAATAGGTGAGCTCATTATTTTGATTTAAATCAACCAAACCCACTTTTGTTTTCATCCTCATACATAATGCTTTATATATTATATGCCTAATGATTTCATTAGAGTTGCAATATTGTTGATGAGGGAATCCAGACTTCGGTCACTAAACAGGATTAATAACAACACAGAAAGCTACTAATAAAAAGTGCCAAATAAAATAAAGCTATGCTTCCATAATTTTAAGAATGTTATTGGCCTGAAGTGTTTTTAAAAAACAGTATCTGGGTATTGTTGTTTATAAGTCCCATATTTTTAGCACTCTGGAAAAAATTAATTACCTTTGCGAAGAGTTAGTTTAAACATTTTTAGTCTAGACATGCATCCCTTAGGAAATATAGAAAAAAAAAAAACACCATAAAGAATGAATCACGAGCTAGTTACTATAGTAATATTTTTCCTAGACCAATAGCATATAATAGTATTCATCATAGCAAATCCAAACTAATGAAATGTCACTTACACCATTCAGCAGAAATCCTTGCTTCTATAAGATGCAGGAATCAAATACTCAGAGGTATGAGTTGGGAGTTTGATATTTATTCTCTAATCAGTTACAGACTTCCCTATATAACGTTGTATTTTTATTGCATGCACTAGCATGTTAATTTAAAAATTTTTGCTTTCCAGCTGTGTAATAGAAATTGATTTTATACTTTCCCAAGAACAGGCAGAATTACATAGAGGGACAATCAGGATTAATGTGTGAATATTATAATATTAAAGTTTTTAATAAAGTGCACACTTGAGATGACTGAGAGAAAAGGGATTTAAAAAGCTAGTACATACTTAAAGCAGGAGAGCAGACAGACACTATTTCCAGCTTTTGCGCTTGATTCCTTATCACCAGTCCTCTGATGCTTCTGGATACTCTGACACCTATTATGCCCTACAGTATTTTATTCTGTATGCACCTATCCATGAAACTGTGACCTTTCCTCTTACATATGGGCCTCATCACAGCCATCCATTCTTCATTTATGTTTTCCTCTGGGTTTTTGAATGTGCCCTATTTGAGAAATATCTGGAAGCTTGCAATACTGCAAAACTCATCTGCTTGGCTTTTGAGATGGGTTGAACAATGAATCACTAAAAGGGCAAAGCAGATGTTTTGCTTGCTGGCTATTTATTTGGTTAGCCTTGCAAGGTTGGGGCACTACTTACCTACAGGTCCAGAAGATGTAAAGAAAGACAAGGTGGTTTTGCTGGTTCACCAGATATCTACCTAATGAGGACTGCCATGGTGCTTTTCACATTTGTTTCAGCTCACACTGTATAACACTTCTACGCAAATATGGCTTTTAGAAAGAAAGCAGATAATATCCACTGGAAAAAACATACTGACTGATTTTGGCCCTGATATGAACCCAAGGAGAACTTCTGATTTCTTTCTGTATTGAAAAGTGACTTTATGTGCCTATGTTTTGCTAGTGCTGCTAGCATTAAGCACAGGTTTTACTTTGTTGTTTCCCTTCACAAGAATGCATTCACTGAAGAAAAACATAGCAGCTTGCTTGTTATTTTAAAAGAACGACACAAAACCACAAAATTGTATAGAAAGAAAGCAGGAATCCAGCTGGGCACAGGTAATGAAGCATTGTCATCATACTGAAACAGTTGTTATTTAAAAATATTCATTTTAAATGCTCTGCCCTGTGAGTTATTCTGTCCATAGTGAAAAGACTGGAAAAATCAGAGGTAGGCTAAAATGATGCAGAAGTATATTTATTCCTTGCCTTTTGACTCAGAATTGTGTTCAATCCAGCTCCTCAGTAAAGTAGAAAAACAACCCTAAAATTTGTTCCAGACTCTGTTTAAACAGCTGGTTGGGAATGGGACTATAGCAGCAGATAATTCAGTTTCAGGGCTGTCTCTATTAAAAATCCTACTGTGTGCATGACCATACTGCGGACACACATACGGGCAGATGCACCCTCCTCTCTTCCCAGTTGTGCAATTCCACTCCTTCACTGGCACCAGTAGGCTCAACTGGCTGAAAACAAGCCCTGCATGATACACCGCTGATTGTGCTGATCCTGCTGGCCATCTGAGCACTGTCAGCACGTTGACAAGGGCAGGAATGGAAACGTGTAATGGGAAGCGCAGAGGTAGGAAGTATTTTTCTGGGGCATACTTTATTTAGATTGGCCCAGGCCAATCAACAAAACTGCACCCTCATGGCATGACTTTGCACATTGGTATAATAAAGGTCATAGTTAATCTTGCAATTATTGCTATTATTATGAACAGTCCTCTAGACCTCTCTTTTCCATGTTCAGTATTCCACACCTTCTCTGCAGGGGGCCTTCCAAATTGTTTCAATGACAAATGTCATGGACACTCAATTTTTGTGGCAAGGTTTTTAAGATGAAACCCTTACAAATCACAATCAGTGCGTAAAGATCCCTCTGGCCCAGTATTTCCCCTTTCAACACAATGTTTCCTCTCTTGCCATTTTCTTATCAATTTTGCAGTTCTTCTATTAATCCAAATCTTCACATAAACTTTCCCTGGTGGCAGGTTACTGAAGTCAAGGCAGACAATATCTGCTGCATTTCCCTTGCCTGAGAAACCAGCTGTCGTCTCAGGAGATTAACAGATTAGTCTGACACAACCTTTCTTTAATACATCTATGCTTTATTTTATATCATTCTTAATGTACCTCCAAGATTTTTAATTTCTATAACTTGGAAAAATTTTGAAATTTTGTGAATTACTAAAGTGAGAGAACCAAGTGCCTGGCTGCCCAGTTCATGGAGATTTCTGTTTTTTATTTTTATTTTTATTTTATTTTCTGATTTTTTACCTGTGGGTATTACAGACATTGTCTTAGGGTACTGCTAGAAGTCATCCACTTTCAGTTATGTATATGACAGTGAACTTATGCAGAATAGGAGGAAGCTGAGGACAGAAGAGAAACTGCAGAAACTGGAGGAGGAACAGCAGGAGTGACTTGGCAAAGGCACAGAGATGGGATGTAGTGACATATAAAAATATGTTAGCCTGGAAACTGACTGACAACTGTTTGGATGGTGCTACCACTAAGAGAGAAGAAAGAATGAGATGTGAACACAAGAAGAAGCCCAGCAGGGTTCCCAGTGGGCTAAATGGGGAGCTAGAGAGGGACAAGAGGGAAGAGATGGGGAACCCTCAGCCACATGCAGTGCTGCTAAGAGGAGGGCCAGCGCCTGGAACGAGGTTTTCAATGCCAGGAAGAAACTGAGGTGAGGCAGAACAGTTTTGGAGGCTGGCAATATACCATAAGAGCCTTCTCAAGGATTAATGGCCTATCCATTTGGAACAGAAGAACCTGATTGGTTGATTGATTGATTGATTTTTGTGCTGACACCTCTAAAAACTATGGACTCCATAATGTAGTCAGCATTGACAACAGTGAAGTTGAAACTGTCAGATGAAATCTAATGCACTTTATATAACATACACTCTGCTATTAGGCAGTTGGAAGATTGGGAGTTACGGCATACATGTGCTCAGGTAATAGGTGATACTGAGCTATCTGATGCTCTAAATATTTTCATAAAAGCCAATCTGAAAATCACATATACTTCTTAACTTTAAGACTATGGGCATTTGTTCTTCAGAAAGTATTTACATCCCTCCCAATCATGAAAATAGGTTCTCATCATTTTGAAGAACTAGAAGAGGAAGAATAAGTTGTTATTTAATTTTTCATGGTACTAAAAATTGACTAGCTGGGAGCTAGGAAAGGTCTGGAACTAGCAAAGAAATGGTTCTTTGTTCTTATTCAAGGGATAAGAGTTTTAACCACATAAACAATCAATTTATTTAAAAGTTATTTTTCTTAATAGATATTCATTTGAGGATTTCTGCAGTTTCTCTTTCCCTAGAGTGTTAAATGGTTCTTTTCAGAGCAACAGCTGCAGCAAATCTACTTAAAATAATAAGCAGGCGGTACACAGATCCATACATATGCTTTGCTAGAAACAGGCAGCATACCCAGATTTATATGTGTGCCAGTCCCCTAGGATGTCATAATTGTGTTTGTTCTTTTAATAACTTTAGGCTCCAGTCATCAGAATAAAAATTCCGTGCTGAAGCTAATGCTTCATCCTTAGTTCACCTCGCTACCCTGAATTATGTAGTAAGCAGACTTAAACAAATGCAGGAGTCTGGCTCCCTCCTTACACCATAGACTCTAGCCACACACATAATGGGTTGTCTGATTTAATTCAGGGTCTTTCTTTTCAAAGCTTACATTGTTTTTACAAAATATTTGGCTCAGCCATTTTACAATAGCACAGATTTTCAAGTCTGCCTTCCAGCGTTCGATGAATTTCGGTCTCTACTAATACACGTAACACACCAAGATTCCAGACTTGCAAGAACAGTTGGGTTATTTGGACAATTATGTTCTTCCTAATTATTATATCTACACTTTACATCTCCAGCCTGTTTCTGTAAATGTAGCCCAAAATTTTGAGTTAGTTAAGTAGCTTATTAAGTAGGCATTGCCTTTCAGTAGCTATTGAGACTAAAGCATGTCAGTACTAATCTTATAATAAATGATTTTTTTCTCCTCTTACCAGACTAGAAATTACTGCGCAATGAAGACAGGCTTTTGTATTACCAGTTTACATGAGGGGCACTGAGACAAACAGTAGTAGGTCAAAAACAGCACAGGCTAATGACATAGAGGTGAACAGAAAGCCAAACTCCCAGTCAGCCAGTACCTTGTCCAGCATGCGTTACTATGTCATGGTTAAAAGTGAGCAGAACTTGTTTAAATATACTGTCATTTTCTGTTTTGATCATCTTAGAAAGACTTTTTTTTTGTAATCTGACACTGTCCTGAGCCTCATTTGAGAGTAGAAGTGAACTGCTTTAGGAAGTTCAGACAATTTGTTCAGGTCTTGCTGGGTTAGGCACAACTTTCTTCATTTTGTACAAAATTCATGGGTATTTTTTGCCTCCAATAAATCAAAAATAGTTTCGTATTAATACTCTGGACTTGTCTGTTGATGGTGGAAGAACATTGATGCAGTCCCTGCACCAGATTCCTGATTATTACCTTTGGATGCCACTTTCCAAAAATCTCTCTTAAAATCTTTTCCTTTCTTTCTTGTCATTCTGCCTGATGGGACTCATCCACCATGACTTGGCATCTACTATATAGTATCAAATCGCCTTTCTAGAGCTCTAGCTGCTCTAGACCTGGGACCCCCACTCACTCCCTCTGCTCAGGAACCAAGAGCTCCAGGTAGCTCAGTCCTGGGCACCCAGAACTTCCCTGGGCTATGCTGTAGATGTGCCTGTCTCTGGCCCTGTCTTCTGTGTGGACCTTGGACCCATGTTGTAGCCCCAACTCCTGCTGCTCCAATTGGGTGGCTTGGGTGGCCCCTAGATCTGGTTCATTCCCTGGCTGTGCCTGTGGCTGTTGATAGATCCTGTCACCAGCACCCAGCTCTACTGCTCTGGCTCAGACTCTATGGAACTGCACTCTGCTCACTGAGGGCATAGGTACGGTGGGGTCACCTTCAGCTCCTGGCTTGTCCCACTCTGTGGAGCAGCCCCTCTCTCACTGCTCCCTGACACTTCAGCCAGGCCACAAATGTCCCCAGTTCCCTTCAGTGCCTTCCTTTCCTTTCTTTGTGAAGTTCATGCTCCTCATCCTGTTCTTCCTTATTGTATGTCCCTATTCCCAGTTCTTTCTGTGCCCTTTCTTCTGCATTCTCCCCAGGATATACTTTAAGCTGCTTTGTTTTTTCTCAGGTTTGAATTTATCTTTTTATGATACCTCCCCATTCCCTATTTCTCCCCATGCACGTCCAGTTGTCTTTTAAACCCCTTCTCAAAGCCCCTCTTATCTCATTTGTCCTTTCCTTGTGCGAGACCCAGCTGCTTTCCCTTTGAGGGTTGTTCTCTATGAGGCCTTTGAGTTTAGGCTGTAAAATGTGAAGACAAGAAAGCATCTTTCCATGCTCGGTGGTCTCTTACATAGTCTGCCCTATCTGTGGCCTGAGAATTTTCATCTTTTAATTAATCTTCTGCTTTCCTGCAAAAAAAACCCTGCGCACTTTCTGGAATTTCTTCACCCACCATTAATTTTCTGTGAATACACTGCTGTACCTACAAACAGAGAGACTGCCATTGGTCTGATCTGCCTTATTGTTGAGGTAAGAAATACTTGTTCCCAGTATGAAAAGAAGTACCTCTGCTCCTGATTTCTGACTCGATCCATGATGCAGCCCACATACTGCTCAGCAAAGGCACGTCAATCATGACACATCAGGCAGGACTGACCTCCACAACCAGCTAAGCTAGTTACTAGTTCCCACACTGAGATGCTACATGAGATGGTGCTACATGGTATGAAGCGTACGTATGGACCTAAAGCTCGTTCCCACTCACAAAGCACGCCTGTCCTCGAAGTGTTTAGACCTACTGCTCTCTTAAAATGCAGTGTCTTGTGCACTGTCAGCATCGTGTTGAAACTTGCTGCTGGGCAAAGTTATAGGAAAGATAACTTCACATTGTTCTCTTAAAGTTAAGATTAAAAGAAAGGCTAAAGGATACATACACAATAGTGTAAAGGGATAAATGCTAACCTCATGTTTAGTAGCTATCTTAACATCTCTTCCGAAGACCTTCAGCTTGCAGAACTGAAGACAGTTTTCATCACCCTGGCATTCACAGCACCAGAGCACTGCCCTGGTAAAAGCCATTAGCAGGACCCATGCAATATGGGCCCAACCCCGGATAAGGCTGCATCCCCTACAGCTTGCTTGGAAAGACAGCAGACAGTGTTGGGAAGGGCAATTCACCCACTCAGCCAGATATTCCTCAGCCATGAGGATAAAAAACATTGCCATCTACCATCCTTTGTCAAAACAGTCTCTCTGAGGAGCAACCTGAATGCTTTGCTATGTTAGGATTAGGCCCGGCTCAGTAAGCAAAACTCTGCGTGCCCTGCATGCCGCTCAGAAAGGAGCTGTGATTAAGGATGGAGTCTGCGCACCATGTGCACACGTACATGTTCACATACATAAATGTGTATCCTGGGCTTTAGCTGCAATGGAAACAGAGTACTGAAGGATTTGCTTAGGGACTTCACCTTTCTTCCTGCCTAGCTAATTCATATATATTAGAAGAAGTTTAGACTTAACTACTTAAACTCAGTTGAAAAGGGGCTTTCAGGCACTGTTATAGATTGTGCCTGATTCTCCTAGGAAAATACAAAAGCTAAGTTCCTCTCGCATGTTCAGCACTTCATAAAACAATCCACTGCTTAGCTTACTTGATGCCTTACTAGACATAACACCTTACAACTCCATTACCTTAATAAAAACCACTGTATGTATACATGTCCTTGTACATCTTAAAACTCAGCATGTTTCCAATTTCATAAATACAATTATGCATACTGTACACCACATGCACAATACATACACCTAATTGAAAATGGAGTGAAGATTAATGTAAAAGGACTGTATCCCATGGAAAAATTGAGGGAACTCTGAAACACCTTAAAGCCTCTGTAAGCATTGCTGGCTTGAAACACTTCAGTTTTCTCTTAGGTGGCAAGGATGCTGTCTCAACTCTGTCAGCTGTTCTACAAGGTATGGAGGAATTACAAGAACAGATACTCCAAAGTGGGATGAATTCAGCATCTTTTTAGAAGTCGTTTAATCAGTAATCAGGTAAACTTAATCTAACAGCCAAAAATCCTATCTTGTTACGCTTACTTTTGAAATACAGCACACCCAAATGAGGGAGGAAATTGTGGGATTTATAACTGTAATGAAGAGTTATATTCTTTTTTTTTGTAATGACATTGTGCAATACAATTTCTCTTTTGGGAGTAAGATTCTGAAGTATTTTAATCTGTCTCATTTACTCTTCAGCAAAACTATGAAATCCTCATGAGTATAAGGCCTGTATATAAATCAGGTAATAATCTGCAATTACCTCTCCGTCTGGGTTTGATTTACTTTGTAGGTACAATGCTTCTTCAGACTTCCACCACACAGTGGGAATTTGCTGAATAACATCCAGTGGGCCATCTAAAGAGATTTTGCTGTAACTCATGACTGCATTGTTTGGGGGCAGATTTCAGTAGCTGAGGGTAGAAGGTGAGTGGCAGACTGTAAAGGCCACAGGAGTACAGCGTTCAAACTGAAACCTTCCGAGTATTCATGGCCTACAGAAAATGGATGGACAATATAAACTCTCTGTGTACAAACAGGAACAGCACTGCTTAAAACCAGCCCCTGCTTTGGCACGTGGAGGAGATGTCAAGCCTGTCTCTTACTGCCATAGGCTCCCTGGAAGCTCCTTTAAACTGGTGCCTATATAGTCAAGTTATTGTGGCTTCACAAGGCTGTGCATGGCAGCTCAGCTGCGGCAACAGACTGTGCACACTTTTCACTCAGGAGGTGAAATTCATTAGCTTTAACTTCTTTCATCAAGACTACTTGCCAGATGGATTCCTAACAAACAACAGGACTGAGCTGCTGAATTATTTTACGTATGCTCTGAAAGCTTGGGAAAAAAATAAATACAAAAGAAGTAACTAATGGGAACTGAGTGATATATTTTTGAATGCAACATCATTATTTCAAAAAAGTCTGCATTAAAAAAAAAGTCAAAGCTTACAGTATTTTCCCATGCTAGGTGAGATAAGAGATAATTTTTTAAATAATCAGAAAGAGAGGCTGTGTTTTCAAACAGTAAATCTCATGTTCTGTTCGTATCTGAATGTACTGCTCAATAGCAGTAGTGTATGAAATGTGTTAAATTAAAGCTCATATTGTGCTGCAAATCCTTCAGCTATCCCTGCAAGAAATTACCTTTCCCTCCTCCATATGAATCTACATTTCTGCTCCTGCACAACAGATGTGTTGTTATTATTGCTTCTTTTGGCTTGGGATTCCAGTCTTATGGGGTACTGTGTTTTTTTCCTTCNAAGCCAAATTAAGTTAATGTAGCCACCAGAGGGAGCTTCTGATAACTTTATAAAGAATAAAAAGCTATTGAAAGTGACAGAGAAATTAATGAAAATAATTATAGTTGAGAAATTGAGTTCCAAGAAGCAGCAGTTTTGCCTCAAGACCAAATCCTATTTCAGTGTAAGGTTTTCTAAAAAGATGTAATTTGTAGTATAACTTGCTCCCTTGAAAATGGAAAGCATGCAGAGGAAGGATGAAAATCAGACTGTGATAAGACCACTCTGATTAACAGTTGCTTCATCTAAAAATGCAGTAACTCTTCAGTCTCGGTGAGCAGCTAAAAGCAATTCAGATTACTCAAGTGAGCTAGCCTTTTGCCACTGGGTATTAAGACAGAAATACACTGAGGTGGTAAAATACTATCAAATTTCCAGTATCTAGATATAAACCTTTTAACAGATATTTGCAAAAGAAAACATACAGTTTGTTTCTTATGTATGAAGTCGGTGCGTATACAGATTTTATATGCATCACGGATGCCTTGCCAAGCTGATGGATGAAAGCAGAGTTCTTCAAAGAAGAGAGCAGAGCTTTCTCAGACCTCTCAACATCTTGCACAATCCCCCTCATGTTCCCGAGACAACTGACCTTCAAAATGTCATTAAAAATATGAAATATTAAAAATACAATACTACAGAGTAGCATCTGTGTTTTATATCCTATTCCTTCCACGGCTCTTCAGAAGAAATCTGCCTTAGAGCTTATATTGCTTAGAGATGAAAGAGGATATACTATGTTTGTGTCTGGTATCTCCAACAGTACATTTATTTAAATATTCATCACTTGTTCTAGTCCCTGAATGACTCCTGAATTGCTTATGCTGTTTTTGAGAAGATGCTTGCCATATAAAGACTTTGTATGTTGTTATTCTCAACTATCACCCTTCTAACCAAGAAATTTTGCCAGAGGGGCTTTACTTCACAATAACAAGAACTTATGTTTTAGTTTACTTAGGCTGGAACTGGGATGTTTCTTTTTCTCTCCTACTAATGGAGGAAAATGTTGCCAAGCAAATACCAGACTGTTTTGGTAGATGATGCATGGTACTTACCATACTCTTTCAAGATGATTCTCTTGTATGCTAGGGGACGTCAGTTCTGGATTTTTCTTCTCCATAAGTGAAGTAGATATCCTACTGGAACCCATGCTGGTAACACTGGTTATTTGAAGCTCTTTCTTTCTCATATCTGAAGTAACTCTGCATGGGCAACCTTGGTTAAAATAGGTGATTGCTTTGAGAAAGATCACTAATGGGCTCAGATATAAGAAGACTGGAAGAATGGCCAGATGAGCAATCCTGACTTCAGCTTTTTGTAACCTAAGGGTCTTTGCAGTTCAATGTCCTTTCAGCCTCTTCCAGTATGCCATTTACTTTAAGAATGCAAATTGATGCTTTCCTTCATGTAGCTCTGTTCTGACCAACACTCTTCTGGGCAAAAAGGCGAGCTGAGTGCAGCTCCTGGCTTAGACCCAAGCCCAGTTAGGTTACAAAGGGGAGGTTACACCTCTGTCCAGCTACCCAAAGCTCCAAATGTGTGGGGCAGGATAACATGCAGAGTAGGAATACTGAGATAATTTCGCAAGCACGTAAATGCCTTTTGAGCATTTACAAACTCTGATACACTGAACACTGTAATTTGATCCAATTTTGGCAGATTTTTCTGCAGTTAATAAAACATATCTCTAGTATTCAGGTCTCTCACCCAGACAAATTATGTTTCTGCTTCAAAAACTGGTAACATAGGAAAGCTTCAAATTAATTACTGCAAAAAAGTAACTTTAATTGGGCACAATTATGTATTTTTTAAAACTTGTTCTAACATTTCCTGGAATCCAAAGCTATGAATGCAAAGATAAAACACGCATGGAAAATTTCAGCCAAACAGCTATATTATAGGGCACTGAAAATAAGGATTCCTAATGAGGTAGCTTTAGCTACAGGTGTCATCACCAACTCCACCTTCCCCCAACACACCACAGCTCTTCTTGACTACACAGCTGCTCATCACACCTAATATAATCACAGTTATATAACCAGCCCAAGCACACAGTACTTGATATAAATGTTGATGTCATGGTGATTTTGAAAAACAACATTTCTATTAACATTCTGTCTCCAGCTTTCCCAGCTGGCTGACTGCAGACCGTTTCCCAAGATGTTCCAGTTCCTCCCTGCGGAGCTTTCTCATGTATCTTAATAATAATTCATAACAGTTCTATTGCATCTTTTACTTTGACACCCACTGACATATTGAGTTGTGACTTGTAGAGCAGCAGTAATATTGTTGCAGCTGTGATTGCCTTCAGTATACAGCAAGGCAACATTTGTAGGGAAAAGAAGTATATTTTGCTGGACCAATTAAGATAATGATTAAAAATGGACCATCTCACAGGCATGCAAGGCTTTCCTCATGAAGCCTTTTGTACTGTCCCTACTACAATTATGAACTAGAAAATATTCATTTAACGGCATGCTGACCAAAAGATTCAATTGATTGAGAATTTAACCTAATAAAGTTTCAAGAGTTTAAAGTTTGGAAAGATTTTATGTTTAGAACCAGCAGCAAAATCTAATCAAAGTAGAAACATATTTTCAAAAGCACCTCTCCTCTCCCTCTCAGCACTACTATCTTCACTGATCTCTTTTCCCTTTTGATATATATGTGGATAAGTGGGTAACCATTTAAGTTTTACTCAGAAAATTAAGAGACCAAGAAATACATGTCAGAACAAAGAAAAGACTGTAGATCAATCTAATGCAACAGCAATAAAGAAAAAAATGAGATAAAGTCACTTCGCAGAACTGTTCCTAGCATTTATTTTTTCCCACTTTCAGGAACAAGCACATCAAGCAATCTTATATCTGGAGTATATTAGCCTACCTCTAGTACCATATATATAAGGCCAAAATACAGTGAACAAACATCAGTGAATATAGTCTAAAAAGCATAAAAAGGATTTTCCCTTTGGCATGGATATAAAGTGCTAGAAACTAAAATATCAGTATGCTTAGTCGAGGGAGGTATACAGGTTTCTTCCACGGTCCCAGCAGCACCTCTCCAGCTCCAAGTAGTTAACTTCTACAACCAAGCACAGTTCAGCTTCTCACCCAAACCTGGCCTCTCTGCTGGGTCTGTGAAAGGTCATGAGGAGAGCATGTGTGATGCAGGTGCCTGAGCAAATGAAAAATCCATTTTACATTTGTGAGGTTCTTTAATACCAATTTAGATGGCAGCAATCTTTTGTCACTGTTGAACTAAGGTCACTGAATCAGGAGCTTAAAATATAACAGTTTCTTTATCCCTCTGTCCAGATTCATGGTCTCAAGGCCATTGTGACTTTTATGTAAGCAACTATGAGATGCCACAAACAGAGCAGTCATTTTATTGCTATACAACCAAAATGCAGTCACTACATGTTCAGAATCAGATATAGGAAGAAATGTCTCAAAATGTAGATATGTCTATGAAATCAGTTGTTTTGCATCTTATTTCTTAAAGCCATCCACTTCATTTCTCTGTTGTATGTTTCCTGCACTTGAGAGACCTTTGATCCCATCTGTGCAATGGAGGAGATGCACATCTAGGACTGATTGTTAAACAACAACTAATTGTAACAACCAGCATATTCCAATAAAAGCCAGTTCATATGACCTTCTGCATCTTTGTTTCAACCAAGCCAGAAACTCTCCTGAAAAGCCATCTGTTCCTATAATAAAAGCAGCAACACAAAGACATTGAAGAATGTGAGCTGTGCACTAACAGTTTGGTCCTACTTGCGCCAAGGCAGCATACGGTCATGTTGTGTGTTCATAAAGATACCAATGCAACAAACTGTTCCTAATTTCAGCTGAGGATAGTAGCCAGACTGTGTTAAAAACAACTATGTCAGTCATAATAGCAATAACAGTGATGATAAGAGTAATAACAGATCACAATAGCACTGTCATACATAATTTCTCTATAGCTTTTTATTTTCTAACAATCACTGCTTTTAATTACATTGCACTATAGACCTTTAACTCCGCATTGAAAGTGTTGCTAAATTGTTTCATCTTGATCAAGTGCTACATTTGTTCTAGACTAAAGTTATAAGAGAGGTGAAAAAAAAAAAAAAAAAGGAGGAAAGGTAGATTACATGCTGCCAAAAATAAGTATTTCTTAGGCGATATTTTCAGGCTGGAATCATTCAAGCTCTTGAATATGAGCAAAAATGTCCACATGTGGACTAAAAACACAAATCCTGTTGGATACACTTAAAAGTTCAAATAGCAAGCCGTAGATCTTCAGCTGCTTCTTTATGTTAGGAACACACTGCAGCCTCACACCCAGCTTGCCTCAAGTCCATGTGCTTTTGACATGACCTGTACATCATGCTCAGTCATTCCACAACTGCATAAAGTCTGTATAATGGAGCAAGCGTCACACATTTCTTTTGTCCTTGACATGACTGATAAACGAATCAGAGAAAGAGGCTCTTTTTGTTGATACATGCTATATCCCAGAAAAACAGAACCATTCAGATTGGAAGGGATGTTCTGATCATCTAGTCCAATGCCCCAGCTCAAGCAGAGTAAGCTAGAACAGGTTGCCAAGGATTGTATCCAGTCAGGTTTTGATTACCTCCACAGACGGAGATTTCATGGCCTCTCCAAGAAACCTGTTCCAGTTCTTGATCAACCTCAGTTAAAGAAAAAAAAGTTTTTTCAGGAATTTCTTCAGATGGAATTTTTTCAGATGGAAAAAGAAAAAATTCAGATGGAATTTCTTATTTTTTAATTTGTGCCTATTGCCTCTTGTCCTGTCAGTGGGCACCACCGAGAAGAAACTGGCTTCCTCTTCTTCAGTCCCTCCCATCAGGTATTTATACACATTGATAAGATCCCCCTGAGCCTTCTCTTCTCCAGGCTGAACTGTCCCTGCTCTCCCAGCTTCTCCTCACATGAAACATGCTTCAGTCCCTTCATCATCTTGGTTACTGTTTGCTGGACTGACTCTCCTAACTCTGTATCTTTCTTATCCTGGGGAGCCCAGAAGTGGACCCAGCACTCCGGATGCACCTCACCAGTGCTGAGTAGAGGGGAAGGATCACCTCCCTTGATCCTGCTGGCAACACTCCTCCTAGTGCAGCCCAGGATGCTGTTGACCCTCTGTGCCACAAGGGCACACGGCTGGCACATGGTCAGCCTTTTGTTCACCAAGATCCCATGGTCCTCTGCAGAGCTGCTTTCCAATCAGTTGGCCCCAAGCTGACTAATAAGATTTGTAAGCATCTGAAAACGAACTCCTCTTTAAAATGTGTGCCTGCATAACACTGGACTTGCATGTGGATGCACAAATAGCAACAAAAGGCACTTCAGACTAGGCCAGACAGTGGAATTTTATACAGCTGACTGTGAAGTGTTGATGAGTCAAATATAAGACTTAAAGTGGAGAACTCAGCTTGCACTATCCTAACTTAAAATATTGCTCTCCGACATTCATATAGGATCAGAACAGACAGCTAGTCTCCCTGGTATAGTTTGATAAGACTCAATTCTTTCCTGTACAACAAAAGAAGATAAATTCCCAGTGAATGCCAGGAGGTTTTATGTCTTCTATCAAACACATCTGATCCTCTACTTTGTACACCCATCATTCCAAAACACAGATGAAATTTTCACTGAGCTCTCTTAATTCTCAGGTCCAGACAAGGAAGAAGTGAATCTTGGAAAAGGTAAATATTTTAAAGAATTGGCTACATTGTTAAGATTGCTTTCAATAAAATTCAAGTGATAAGTAGTCGGTTTCAGTCTGGCATGTCTTCTGGATTCTTTACTTGATATCCACATGGCTTCTGTAGTTACAAATACTTCTTCTACTGTTAAGTCATTTATGGCTTAAAAGTCATGGCCAAAGCACACTAAGTCTTTCTCACCTTCTGGCTTAACTATCACATCATACAGTGCATGAAGACAGACAAAGAAGCTGCAGAGTCTGTAACTAAAGGAAAGAAGAACACATTCCCAATGCCCCAGCATGCCACATTTGTTTCAGGACCCAAAATCAAGTTGATCTTCCAGAACTCTAAGTTCCACCCTCTCCTACAACTGTTCCTACATTACCATGGTAGCTGCAATCTCTTAATGATCCTAGGACTGAGGTGCCTAAGAAAAGATCTGCAAATACAACAGATGTGGGTGACAAAGGGTGTCAGAACTTCACTGCTTCTGGAGGGGTTTCACGTATGGAATATAATTGTGATCTCAAAACTTATTGTTATCAAAATGAAAGACTCATGTCATGGTCTAGGTTTTACTATAGTGATCTTCTCAATGAGAACAAGTAGAAAAAGCAATAAGAAAAAATACAGCCGCGTTGTACTCTTGTTTAATGCACTGCAGAGGAAAGGGTGAATTTATATTGTCAGACTGATTGCTTTTTTTGACTTTTTTTGCACAGAAATCTCTAATAGTGGACATACTGTTCACAGATTAGAAAGATGCACATGGGCAGCCAGGTTAAAAACATATAAGCCAAAGTGCATAGTTCACATTAGTTCTGCAGTTCTCTCTCAATGCAAAATCTGGCTGAAAATCAATAAGACTGATTCTTTTATTTGAAAAATGAATACAGGATTGATTATCAATGATCTATAAGCTCACTATTGCACCCCAAAGGACTCTACCTAGTAGAAGGGCATACTAGAAGCTAAAAGTGATCCAATCCTCCTTCCAGTAGATTTAGAAAAGAGAGAGAGAGAAAGGGTTAGTCTTCAAGGATTGCTTGAGTCTTAAGTTTTGAGGATGTTTCTAGAGAACAATATGCTTTAGTTCAGATATTTCACAGTTTAAAACTTTAATTTTAATATCTCACCAACTCCAGAAGTTCTGCCAGACAAGACAGAACTTTCAAGAGTCAGAAATATAACAGAAGGAAATGGAATGTGTGAATGGTTGTTTATAAAACCAACCTGTTCTGTAAAATACATACAAGACATTGAGGAAATTGAGGCAGAAGACCACCTCCATTGATTTCTACAGCCTACATAGACATATGCCCAAGGGGTGAGATTATCATTTTCAACATGCTATATGTATACTGTAGCATTATCATTTTGAAACTGTAAGATCTTTTGCCTAAGGAGTCTTCCAGTCTGGCATTGCTAATAAGTCACTGAAAAATCATATATCCATTTCAAAACTGAATGCAAGTACAATTTGGTAACAACTACTTCAGCTATTTATTCCTTCAAATTTCAAATGAGAAGTCATAAGTTTCCACCATTGAAATAAACTTACACTGCATGTGGGATTAAGTAGGACTCTCACCATTCTGTCCCAGTGATCCTAGGTGCACAGAGACATCTCAGCAGCATCTGCATGACAAGTCCAACATGCAGTGGAATAGTAGAGGCTCAGCTCGTTTGAGGTGGCCTATGGACAGGCATTGCTTTTGATTCACAGAGCAGCTTTTCCATGTGGTCATACAAACTGTAGAACAAGAAAAAGCCAACACTATGTCTAGTGAATCCAAGCATACCTATAGGCACAAGCAGTGCTTGAGAAGCCATGTGGTGAGGCCACAGCAGGGTCAGTATCTGTGAGTGAGTGTGGTGACTATATCAGAAAGAAAGGAGTTCTTTCCTCCATATACAGAAGATACATTCACTTAGGCTTTGCATAAGGGAGAGGTGCTCATCCTTAATAATCACTTAGGAACTGTCACCTGCTCTGGTGGAGTGGATAGAAGATCCATGCTTAAATAAACATAACGTGTTTGATATAAGAAGTCACTGACTCCAGCAAACACTTGAGTATATACTGGTATGCAGAACTGAAGAATGAGTACGGAGAATACAATATTTCACTCCACTCCAGAAGTATATTGCATGAAAACCCCCAAACCCAAACCTGGAGCAACATTAAGGTTATTTAACTGACTACTAAATAACTGCAATTTGGCTGTTAAACTTGGCGTTTGGAGCAAGATTCATTAATGGCCTAACAAGAGGTGAATCCACGCATATGGTGCATTTGTTTTTGGTAGCAAAGGGTACATGATCGCACCCAGAGGCCATGGCAGAGGTTCTCAGATGAGAGTCAGCACTTTCAGAACAAAGCCAAGAGTCAGGAACTGGACTCAAAAGCAAGAGGACAACATTAAGAGCTAGTATGGTTAACAGAGCAAGATGATATAGGCATTCCTTTGTTTAGCAGGCACCCTACTCAATAAGCACTTTTGGAGTCAGAGTAAGCAGCAATTAATGGTGTGGCTGAGCAAAAGATGAGTCATCCCATCGGCCTGGCTAAGGGGATCAGACTGTAGTTCTGATGTGTTCACTCATCTCATAGCATATATAGCATTATCTGTTGATAAATAACCTGTGTAACAAACAGGCATAGCAGAACATTTACTTACAAATTGTCAGATTTAGTAATTTCCTGGTTGTAGTCGACTCATTATGCAAGATGAACTTCATACAGTGTGTGCACAGTATGTCTCTTGGTATTTGCTTTGTTTTTTTTTTTTTGTTTTTTTGTTTTTTGTTTTTTTTTCTAATATGTTGTTAAGTGAAAAATGTTCCACCATACAAACCAAAGATCTTGAGCACAGCAAGCTACTGTCAGTCTTAAAATACGTAGTAATTTTTATAGCTGCTACATTGCATAAATAGGTATTTTGAGCCTGTTTAAAAGTAGATTTTTTATATAGCAGTTTATAGTAACTTTATTGCTATAACTTTAGCAACAGTACTATTTTCATGCAAATTGGTACTGACTGTATTTTTAAAATACATGTCTTTTGTCTAATATTCAAAGGTAAAATGTTTCAAAGTGCTATTTAGCTATGCAGCTTTTCTTTTACATAAATTCTGATCAGCATCATTTTTGTAAATATAATAGGCCACATTCAGCTGTGTTATAAATCCAGAGCTGCCAGAATATTCTGTAATTAATATTTCCTGCCTTTGTAGAACACTGGA
Organism: Chauna torquata; assembly: GCA_013399475.1. Lineage (NCBI taxonomy): Eukaryota > Metazoa > Chordata > Aves > Anseriformes > Anhimidae > Chauna > Chauna torquata. The sequence goes on from VXAL01010593.1 coordinate 187,062, forward strand.
CAGATGATCACTTTTTAAAGATATTTTAGTACAGTGGCCAGAAGTCATTCCCCACTAATGGTGCCATGCAATTAAGGTGTCTTTGGTTAGGATCCACTTTCAAAAGATGGTATGAAATCACAGCTTTCATGGACTTTTAATAGAAATTTGAGGTAGACCACCTGTGAAAATGAAGTTCTTTGATCAAATCTGTGGTCTCCAGTGCTTCTTTTTATGTTAATAACATTTGATCTTGGGATGCCACCTCATGTGTCAAGGCTCAGCTCCAGGCAAATATTTTACATTAAATGGAGGAACTCTGGGACCTGAAAGAAATGCAAGTCACCAGTTGTTCAAATCAACTGGAGTCACAATATAGCCTTCAGAGAGACCAAGAGTCTCCTCTGCTCAGTTTTATAAGTTACAAGACCATGTAGGGCAGAAAAATTTTGTCATGTTAGGCATTAGCCTACTACAATTCCTAAAATTGGCATTAAGATAAAGAAAACTGAATAATGTACAAGATTTTATATTTTAAAAGATTTTCAATGTCTATATTGTATAGCTAGAAGTATAAACCCAAAAGAAAAATTTGGAAACTGAATTCCTCTACTTACTCAGTTTTGACATTTTGCTTCTGATGCAGCCCAAAACGTAACTTCTGTGGTCTTTATATTCAGAAAGTACATAGGAGAGGCCGCAGCAGCAGCCTTGTGTGACAACTGGCTGCTAAATGTAAAACTGTCAGGGACAGGAGAACAGTTCAGTCTGTTTGCCCATTTGGCGCTGGCTTTCCTTTCAAAACTGACAGTAATTATTGGTAATCAGTGTCAGTGACTTGGGGCTATGAGACAGATAGGTATCCCATGAGAGAACAGTAAGAGCAAGCATTCAGGGGAAAGCAGCTTTAGGTTTGGAGCTAACAAGTGATGACCTATTGAAGAGAGAGGGATCGATGAACAAGTACAAATCCCTGCGGTACTCAGCCCTCTTTTCAATATGAACCAATTCAATATTCATTTCTGATTTTTTTTTACAAGTCAACTTTTCATAATCCTGCTCCCATTCCTGGCTGCATAACTTTGCATTCTGTATTACACATGTATAAAGAGCAGAATAATCGTGTACAAGTATATTTTTTGCTCATGCAATTCAGCAAGCAGTGGGTGTTCACATATGCGTAAATGCGTATGTGTGAGCACTCATCCATACTAACATTTTTTGTTTGTCAGTGGCTAGTTCTGTGTGCAAGTAATCAGAAGACAGGTTGAGACACAGTAAGGAAACCTGTCCCATCTGCAAAATTGAATCAATCATGTGCTGTCAACAGAGATTTAGCTCACAAAGAGCTTGAATCTCACGATGTGTTAGCATCTTAAAGGCCATTCTATTAAAGAAAACTCTGTAAATGAAGACATTTCTCATCACAGTATTACATTCTTTATTTAAATGTCTAGCAGAGAAACAAAAACAAAAAAACAAAAAATGTAGCTGTCCAAAATCATTACCATCTAATCTGTTACTCAATGACCACTGCTAAAACCTAGGTGGCTGGGAGTCTTTCTGCAACCAGCCTTACAAGTGATACTATCTTTTTTTTTTTTTGCTGCCAGCTCAGATTTTTGTGTCTAAGTATAGTATTACAGTTGACACAATCTCTTTTCTCTGAAGAGCAGAGAGAGCAAATGTCCTCTGAGTTTTGCTTCTCTGACTGCTCAGGGGATCTGAGAAAGCAGAGAGAGCAGGTGGGCAAAGTAGCATGTGCAAAAGTATCTCTGACCCCAGCAAGTCACTCAACAAAAGACGTAGAAGGGACATTTCAGCTGTCACATTCCCTAAGGTATCAGATAATGTACATATATATGTATTTATCACAGGCATTTTAATTTTAGTATATTAAAACTAAAATGAGAATATCTGTGGGGCTTCTGGCATTGACAGCATTCTGTTAGTCCAAGAAAAGAAAAGGTTCTGCCCACTGGATCACAGTTTATGACCTTCCAGATAAGGACTTGGATTATGATGTGACTCTAGAGCTGCTCTATTCAGCAACTAGAAAATGCTGCAGTTTGCACGGGGAGGGTACAAACAAGTCTGTTCCCATTGTGGCACCTTATTTCCTGAGCCTGGATAGCTCCTCACAAGAAAAAGGATTTACATCCCAGCAGCATTCAACACCCACAGACCCTCACAGATTTAACAAGAGGTACAGTGATTCAGCACACAGAGGATGGATTAAAAATAGTGTCGTGGCTAAATTGCCTCCATTACATCTCTAAACTCTGACAACCTTGAAGCAGCCACATAAGATACTTGAAAACTACCTCTGCAATTGTAATCCCGTGTCCACAAGCAAAGGTCATGAGGCATCCTCCAGACATGAATGCAACAAGGAAAAAGCCAACAATAACCAGACAAAAAAGCCTAATTGTGCAGGTTGTTACTGAACAAAACCCTACTTCCTATTCTATGCATTGCAGCTTTAAAGAGGAAAGAGTAAAAAAAATTAAGGAGAGAGAAGCGCGGAGTAAGCTCAGTGGCATCATTGTGCCCCAGGATATCATGTAATGGATACAGAAGAGCTCAAATATACAGAGTGACTGACTCTGATTCCACTATCTGCAATCAATGTTTGCTCTGGGATAAAACATCTGTAATCAATACTGAAGGAATGCTGGACAGTGCCTCTCGTACTTGAGCAACTGATCAAGAAATAATTCATCCCTGTGCAAAGCTTACCCTTGTGAGTCTGCTAAGGTCAGTGTCACTTTGGGTTACCAGCTGCTCTAAGTGCTGGCTAAGTTAAAACCGCCTAGAGCAAGCCTTAAACTTACATACCTGACTTCTTTGACAAAATGACTGTGTCTTTATCTAAGTTTGCAGTCCCTTGATAATGCAAGGCACGTTATTCCACTGTATTCCTTATTCTCTGACCTTTATCTGAGCCCTCTTTGGCTCCAATAAATCTTCCATATGTAGCAGAATGAGGCTTGATTACAGGGAATATACTAGTATCACTCAATTGACGTTCACCATCATATGTTTTTCTTAAGAAATAATTCAAATTAGATTTAAATACTGTTTTTGTTTGTTTGTTTGTTTGTTTGTTTTTCCCCAGGAAAACATTTCTGTATGTGCCATTTCCCACTATGACTTAAAAAAATATACATATATTTTCTTCACTTTCAAGTACATGCATGTAGTAATCTCCTTATCATATGCTGCATAACCACTATGAGCTACTATCTAAGACCTAAAACCCATGTAATCTGAATGCAGGCTTTTGCTTTGGTCATCCTATTAGCAAGTATCCAAAAAGCAGCAGCACGTCACTGGTCTATCCAATACCTCAGAGTAGCTCAGGATTTGAGTTCTCCTCCACAGGTAATAAAGTTAGTTGTCTACTCACACTGGGGTGACACAGAGAAATCTCTGCACACAGCTGTGAGCTCCATATTCATTAACAAGGGAAGTGTGAGCTGAAGAACAACTTCCAAAGGCATCTCTGGTGCTGACCATGGAGGATCTACAGGCTTCTGCAGTGCTTTACTCAAGGGGAACTTTCTTTAGACTAGAAAGAAGAAAACTTCAGTGTGGGACCTAGTGAGCACCTTTTACACCTTGCTTTAGAAAAGCAAAGTGTGATGCTTTCTGAAAATAATGCAGTGTAAATTACAATTTCTAAAGGCATTTTTCAACATTTGTTTCACTGAAAGTCTATAGACTTTAAGTTTACTTATGTGCCTAAGTTAATTCTAAAGCCGTTCCTAACCTCCGAAGTCACTTAACTGCTTCTATAATATGTAAACATGTTTTTCTCTTCCAAATCTGATAGTACCTTCAATCATCTTTACTTAGAAACTCAAAGTTAGAGTTGCTTGGATGCAACAGGGGATTTTAATGAGTAGTTCATTTCCCAGGTTAGCCTGGTAGAAACAGAGAGCCACACAACCCGCTGGGCTGTGCTGTGCTGTACAAAACCAGTAACAAAAGCTTTCAGAATCAGTGTAATTTTCTAAACTGAATGTGGATCAGTTATCACACAGGAAAATATAATTTCTTCTTTATTGTGTCGTCATCTCCAAAAGATTCACCTTTGAAAATTATTATTTAAAAATAAAATAATTAGCATTCTGAATGGAAATGCTTTGAGTAGCACAAACCCTATCCAAAGCCTTCTCTGTTGCTGTTTCGGTTAAATCAGTTACTTATTTTATTTTGAACAGTTTCTAGCAACTGTTCAAGTTCCAAAGTCCCTATCCTTAGAAATGCTAAGCAAGGATCCCTACCATACAAGAAGAGCAGAGAGTCATTCTTTCAAAGAGTGAGGCTATTATGAAAAGAAACAGAACAGATGCATAGCGTCTTGCAGAAGTCTGATCAAAAACAGAAGCATAAAGGTTAAACATCTCAGTAAGATCAGATTGTTCAACAGAAGACATAACTGGTATGGAAAGATGAACCTTTGCTCTGCTGCCTCCCCTTCAGAACTAAAAATAATAGTGAGTCATGCCAGCAGTAGTGTTGCTATTTAGCTGTACAAATTCAGATCATTAGGCTTATATGTTCAGAATCATTCTCTTCCTACTACACATGAAACGGCATTAAGAACGTGAGCCCTTGGTTTCAAAACTCAACATGACAGTCCAGGAATAAAAAAAATTAACACAGTTAAGCCCAAAAAGGCAGTCAAGACTGAAATTACCATTACCACTGGGAAGGAAAGGGAAGCTATACATAACCCTCCAAATAGCATATCCCTTGATCCCTCTTTTTATTTTCCCCGTTTACTACAGACAGCCTTTTTTTTTTTTTTTTCCTGTTTGTTTTTGGTATTACAGATCAAGTAAAATCATTACAAAGTGTTTGTGAAGAATTTTTTTTGAAAGCCAGCTGATCTAGACAGATAGACCAGATGATCTGTAGAATGTTGCATGGGAGCCAAATTATGAAAGAAGCATATTAAACATTTTTAAAGTGCCTTATAACTTCCCAGAGTATCTCCCAGAAAAGGCACCCATCCAATTGTTCATTTTATTTTCAGGTAAGTACTTTTGAAAATGGGTCAGAGGAGGAAATAAGTCTGGACTGACAAAACTCTAAGTGAGGAGGACAAGAACGAGTGGTCTTCAGATGCTGAAAGGAGAGGCTGTATAGCCCATAAAAATAGTAGAGAAGGTAGTAAGGAATTTCTGAAGCTTGTTCCTTCAACTGAGCATAATGAAGAAAGCAATGGCAGGAGTGCCTGAAGGAAGAATTCTTGACCTCCCAGCTTGCTAGAAGCTAGCTGGTAAACGGGAAGTACAGGATTTTGGGGCGGGGGGAATCCTTCTACCGGTACACAGAAAGAGCTGGCTGAAGTTGGAGCCAGCATTCCCCTCCCAGCTTTTGGCCTTTTCACATCACTGTTAGGTCCACTCACAAAGCATGGGGACAGGGAAGGCAGAGAACAGCTGGGCAGATTTCACCCACCTGCCCAGCAGCAGAAAAGTTTACCAGATGGGAATGTGGATATGGATTCTCAACATGACACCAAGACAGACAGCCTTACCAGGAGTACATGAGGGAAGTACCTGAACTTCCCAACTGGGTTGGGAGAACTGCCCATCTAGGTCAGACAGATGCCTCTGAACTCTGACTCTTTTATTTTAGAACAGTTTCGTAAGGTCAAATCTCTTCATCTCATACAACCTCCCATACCTCTTCAATTGTAGAGGTTAAGTTTAGGAGACAATGTCAAAGATCCAAATTTGCCATTGTAGTTAATGGCAGTAATGCTGACTGATCAAAGCCCTCAGGGCCTGAAGGACTGCTTCTAAGTGAGAAAGGAAATTCATAGGAGAAATGGAAAAGTGGCGAATAGGAAAATCCCCACGTCATCCTATTTCCAAAGAAGTTCAGATCAAGGAAAAAACAGCAAGTGGTATTTCCAAGCTAGCAAATAGCAGCATCAGGTTAATATCCAAGGTAAGCTGCCACTCTCTTTGGCTCCTGAAACTCTGCTGCAGCTCCCTATCCTGCTTTAGTTTTGTAGATTTTATGATAACAGAATCAATAGACCGCAGAGACGGAAAAAATCAGCATATGGAAAAGAATTTTTTCTAACAATAACTGTGTAGATACAGTATCAAAAGATGTTTTTTTCTCTCTTAAAACAACCAAAGAATCAAACTGAGATTAAGTGTGTCAAAAAGTGACCATAAACATCAAGTGTTAAGGTGACTACACAGTTGCGACTGGGGGCTCTTACACTGTTTCCTTGGAAAAAATAATTATCAGACTTCATATCAGATGTGTAACAATTTCCTCTGGAAGTCTGCATTTTTAAATCACATATTTAAACAGGCCAGGAAGACAAATGTAATGAGTCATTTACCTGAGATGCTAATGTACTGCAGCAAGATCTTTTTAGATGACATAATCCTGAGCTCCTTTAAATGAGTGCCTCCTTACATTTTTATAATCTAATAACACTGACATTCTGAAGGAATGTTTTAAATATAATTTTTTTCAGTCTGCTTTCTCAAGAGAGATCCCTATAAACTTGGCCTGGCTGACACATTAACTTTCTGAACTGCATTGATTTACTTGCTCTAAGTACAAGGCTTTGCAGAGAGCCTGTTGGAAGAACCAAGAAAACTTTCACACATGCTGAACCTGGAGCTGAAAAATATGCCCATTACTAGCATCCAGGAAAGACACCTCCCATCACATCAAGACTACTGCAAAAAGGCATTTTTCAGCCTGGTTTTGACAAAATCCCTCTCTCCACAGTGAACGTAATTTGTCTGATGGATTTCTCTTTGAAACGGAATATATTTGAGGAATGAAGTCCTCCTCTTTAATGTTACTGTATATGAAATAAAAAATGAAATATAATCTAAATACGCTAAACACTATTCTGTTCTCCATCCAATATCATCTTTGCACCCAAATGGAAGCATTAAAGGCAACTCTCATACATTTTGCAGTGTGAAAGGCACCCTTGCTTTAAGAAGAAGCTTAAGAAGCTTGAAATGACTGTCAGTGACAGTAGTGTATGTTTTTACAATTCCATTGCTGTTTTTCTGAGTTTCTTACTCATATCCAGCATATATGCATGCATACATCTAGCTATCTGCATGTAAGACTAATATAGGCACACTTAAATGCATTAATGCATGGGTGTATACAAAGACAGTTATGTGCTCTCCCTTTATAAAAAGACGCTCCTGTTAGTCTGTGTGCCATTTCCTGCAATTTCTTTCTCCGCACTTTTTACAGTTAGTGTCCAGTAGTGTGTCCCGCAATGACCCAATTTCAAGAGATCATGGGTATAATGGAGCTGTGTTTCATCTACTCACATTTTGCAATAATTTGCATATTTTGTTTGGTGAATACTTTCACTGGGATTTTCACTTTGGACTAAGGTATCCAGGCCTCTGCAAACCAGACTGGTCTTTATGAAGTGAGTACTACGTGTGCTGGGCTCTAAGACGAACATACTGGATAAGGGCAACAGTGGCAGACGAAGCACAGGCTATCAGCAGTGAATGTCTCTGCTGTATTTGAAAGATGGAATATGCCATCTGGACAATCATTTCTGAGTGTCATTCTTCAAAAAGAGAAGGGGCTAAAGCCTGGAACAACAACCCCACTCTTTGGGACATGAATCATATAGGTAGAGGAAGAGTGAGAGTTTTAAAGTGTGGGTATTACACTCGGACACATATCTAAATGCTGCCAGAAGACCAGACTACAGCAGAATAATTTGTATAGGGGCACACAAGATGTAGAAAAGGGGTTTAATCATGGTAAGGGGTGTACATTAAGAGTTTTGTTGCTTCAGATAAATCTACACCCTTAATCTTCCAGAAAGAAGTAGGGCTTTTTTTGCTGTTTTATTTTTTGCCTGCTGCTGTGACTCTGAAGGGTTTGCTGAGGAATTCAAAGTGAGGTGGGACACTATACAACTGCACCTCTGGGCTAGCTATAGCCAGGTGGGGGAAGAGGGCTGTGCTGCCACAACCATGCCATGCACTCCAGCTCCCTCATGTAAATCCAGGCGGTATTAACTGGAGTTACATACAGTGAAAAGAGAGGCTGCATCCTCTATGCTTTTTTCCTGGCCTCAGAGAAGAACCTCATGCCTCACAGAACAGAGGAAAAGGAGTGCAAAAAAGGGAGCATGTACTTTGAAGAATCAGCAATGGGAAGAACTGCCTAGGGTGGTTATCTCTGAAGCTAAGGAGGATATGGAGCAGGAGTTAAGTGTTGTGGTTGCAGCAGCGTGGTGCTCCTTCAGAACGGCTGTGGCGCTGTACTTCCTGGGGGTCGTGGAAAACTGTTTAGAGAGAAGGACATTTTGTATTTTACAAGACCAAGATAAAAGTCTGTGTATTCTCATTTTTACCATTACTCATATTAACACCATTTTATCTTAATTCCTTCAAGATTACTGCAAAGCTAGTAATTATAACCAAGCTATTTTATAAGTCCGATTTACAGGAGACCAAATTATTTATTATTTATTTTCAGTTTTAAGTGGATCATTTGAGTTTCCTCTGAGTAAAATAATGTGTACAAAATATCCCTAAAAATGTCAACCGTTTGTCTAAGTGGGGAGACACAGAAAAATGACTATCTGTACCTGTGGTTTTCAGAACACAAATCATTATTACACAAACACAGTAATAGCATGTAGGCTTACATAGAGTATCAGAAATAGATAAAAGACATACTCCTTGCTATGAAGTTCTTACAGCTAAAGGATCCAATTTACTCAAGCAAGTAGTCTTGTTGACTTCAATCCCCATGCCATCACAGTCCTCCTCTTATTAACTCAGCTCTTAGTGTTGCTCTAAATGTCTCATATTTATCTTTTAGCCTAAAAAAGCAACTCCTCCCCACACATTCTCTAATATTCTCCACCACAGCCTGTGCCACTCCAGAGTCTTGAAGGACACAATCTTCCTGGATACCCACCATCAGCACCCCTTTTACGGGGAACAGGAACTCAGCATGGGAGCAGACAGCTGTAAGTAGCTGCTCCTAAAATCTCCTGTTAACATTGTTTATTTGCAAATACACACGGAAGTCTTAAGTTATTGACAGGCTTTTGTGCGGATCTTGTCTGCTACTACAGGGCCATTCAGTACATACAACTTCACTCAGTCTAAAGAAGTAAAATACAAATTCACTTGGGTGCCATTTAGCATGGGAATAATCATACTGTTTGCACCACGATCAAGTACAAATGACTGGTCTAATATCCCTGAAGATAATAGACTATGTAAATAGGCATTTTTTTATATGAGATCACCAAGTTTTATTCCTGATTCTTTCCAAATGTGACTTTGGAAAATCCTTTCAAGTCCTTCCAAACTAGCAAGGCAAACCTGACCTTTTTGATACCTGTTGGTGAGATATCTGATCTACTGTTAAATACAAACTTAGCTGTGACCTTAACTAAACCAGAGAAATGTATGTTAAATCATGGAGATTCACACTGGCTCTTTCTGAGTTGGCAGCAATATATGAACCTAGGACATGTGCAACTAAACCTTAGCTGTCAGGCTGTGAACTAATATCTAGCTTTTCTGAGACATTTTGCTGGGTAGGAGCAGTCAAGATTCTTCCAATCCTGACCCAGGGAAGTGGTAGCAACACTCAGGATGGCAAAAGACACAGCACTGGCACGTCTGCACGGACAATCAGCGCAGCAGAGGAAGCAGCACTTAGAATTCCACATTAGAGACATAAATCCATAGAGTATCCCATGTGACAGTGAGGGTGATTGAAAGTAGGCATCAGAAAAACCTTTTTAATGGTTAAGAAAGTGAAGTACTGGAAGAGATACTCAGGGAAATTGTAAGAGTTTCCAACATGAAGTCTTGAATGATAACTTCACTAAGGTATGTTCACAGGTGCTGTTCCAGTTTGGAGGATGAGCTACAAGTGCTTCTGAGGTCTTTTTCAGTCCTATATCTGTGACTCTGCTTTGAAGCCTATAGTCCCACAGATGCTAATGACAGAAGTGAGAACGCAACATTAAGTTTACAGGCTTCTACTTCTGAGCATCTTCTCCTCTCTCCCAGAATGTATGAGAACTTTTCTCTTGAATCTGTATGGTGCTCTCCAGTCTCCTGACAGATGAACAGCTATACATGCTGACATTCTTCAGTACCAAAAAAAAAGATCTGAAGGCTTTGTGTTTTCAAAGACAACCTCTTCTTTTTAGTGTACTCTCCAGGTCTCGGGAATGTGAGTCCAGCAAAATAACAATTCCCTTGATTCATGGTCATGCTGTATTCTGCTTTTTTTCTTTAGCAGTGTACAAAAGTTTATTTTTAGGACACTATCTCATGATCCCCTTGATAAGCCAACTTTCATATAATCTAACCCTTAGCAACCTAACCTATTTTCTTCTTCAGTTTATTGTAAGCTTTGTCTCCTCTTTTCAGTTTCCAAGCAAACCTAACCTTTTTAAGATCTTGTAAATTTTTACTAAGTACAGAATTTGGCTTTACATAGAAGCTCTGCTGCACTCTTAGCCCTGGTATGCTTTTCATCTCTACATTTTGCACAGTTTCACCACCTGCAGTAAACAAATGAAACAGAGAGTAACCAGACGCTGTATCTATTTCATTCTTTTATGTCCTTTACATTACAACTTGTGTTTTCATGAGCAAACAGTTGTTAGCTGAACTCATTTTTTACAGTAGCCCATTATGAATCCACTGACTTCTAAACTGCGATGGGTGGTACAAGGCAACAGCACTCATTTCACAGTCTGCACAGAGTTTCGTGGTCATGCAGTGCTCTCCTCTCTAACTGCTGAAGTACAGTAGAATTATTTTAAAAGCACATGTACTGCTTTTCAGAGGTTGTCCTTTCATGTAAACTATGATCATGAACCACATGACTGAGCAAGTCAGAAATATCATTCCTATTCACATGTGCTTTTCACTATGAGAAACTGTGACATGATTTTTCATTGCTCAACCCTAACTTACAACATTTTCCTATTTTTTATTATTCAGGAGAAGATGTTTTCAGTGTCTGGAAAAATGCCCTGTGCTATCTCAGACATAAAGGAGTAAGGCAAATAGACCACACTGGAAAAGCTGCCTCTGTGATTTGCTTAAGCAGCAATTTATGTGAATAGGAAATCTGCTGCTCGTTTCAGCTATAGGAGAGTCACAACCAAAAATTCCTACTATAAAGGCTGTATCATACAAATGTAGATTAGGAATTTCCCCAAGTTCTATTTACAGAACAAAGTGCTCGACTAAGATCCAGAGGATCTCTTCTTAGTCTATGGAAAGATCTGTTTCTTATGTGAAACGTGTCTTTAAGTCGCTGAATCTTTCCAATGAGCAGAAGAGCAACCCAGTATGGGCACTACACAATTCAAAAGTTGATATGAGCAGCTAAAAGGACATGTGATTCAAGGGTGACCCATCAGGAGCATGAAGGCATGTGTTGTACCAGCAGGTGCTCAGTGTGCGCAGATGGCATCAACAACCACTGTCCTCAATACTCAGGGAAATAAACACCTCAATTTGGATGAATCACACGGACAACTCTGTTGGGAGTGTAAGACAGTCAGAAAGTGCAAGTGTGTACATTGAAAATTGCTACTACACATGGCTCCACTGCAAAATCTAGTAGATGTACCACTTGGAATTTGCTTCATTATGCTCTTCTTGTGCCACGTTGAAGAAAGTAGTTGAGAGGAAGATGTAAAACCAAGTGAAGAGATGTTTGTTTTACAGTTAAATTGCTGAATTTGGTATGATACATGTACCTTCAGCCCCCTTAATATGTAAGCAAAGCTAATTTTTACACTTACTGAATCGAGTTGTACACGCTGCACTACTTTATCCCTCACACTCATTTTTTTGACCAATTTGTGTTAACGACTAGACACAGTCCAGCTTTTCTTTCATATTAGCACTTGCATATAGCAAATACGAATTTGGGCCATGCTTTATTGTCTTTTTCATGCCTAAAACCTCACTGAAATGTGCAGTACAAGTGCAATGTTTTCTACTTTTAATAATGTGTATTTCTCTGTAAAATAATGAATTTCAATCAGAGGTAGATAATATTTGGAAAAAAACTGGAGCGCATGACCCAGGCTGTAGAAAAAAAAAGACCATAAAAAGGCCTAAAAGTCAAAAAAAGAGAAAAGATAACCTCTTCCTAATCTTTGTAAGACTATTTAATTAGTAATCCATACAACAAAAAATCACAAATGTTAAATAACCTTTTACTGTGGCAAACTTTAGTTTGTACTTTTTTAAAATACATATTTTTCACTCCTGTCACGTTTTCTTTTTGAGGTTTTCGAATATCTCATATCATGTCCATGAAATAAATCACTTATCTACTTTACAGATGAGAAAATCAAGCAAAGAGTAATTAACTCATTCTTCTAAAGTTGTAATCATCCATAGTACAGAGATCAAAGATACTCTGTTGTGATTCTGGGAGCAAGAAAGCAAAATGGACAAGCAAAGCTAACCTCAGTCTTCGAATCCCATGGTAAATCAGGGACAAACCTCCTTATTGCAGGCTGCAAATAAACTGTTCTGAGATTCATCTATCAAATATGCCCACCTCCTGCAAGGTTGTACGAGGGAGGATGTTCTGCTACGACAGATGATGAGCTCTCATCCTAAGATGTGGCTGGTCTTGCCACTTGGATACAAAATGGATACAAAATGGAACTGAAATGTCAGCTTCAGTCTGCAGAGAGGGAGAAGGAAGTTGCATGGGGTAGATCTAGGACCAGACCTGAGATGATGTGATTGTGTGAGAAATTTGTTCCTTGCAAAATATCCAGTTCCTCCAATAAGTTGGAGGTTAAAAACAATGCTGCAAAGCATCTGATGATTTTGCAAAATGTGCAGACAATTCTAGGCTGAAATGTCTATTTTACTTGACAGGCAAAGCAGACACACTGAGAGGGAGTGGGTAAAACACATTAACTACAGACTTAGCAAGAGTGTATCAGGAAACATTCCGACTTTTCAGAAAACAGTCTTTATAATGTTGAAAGTTTATGTAAAGCAGTTACAGGGAATCTTCGGATGGTTTTCTCTTGCTGAAAACAACTGCAGGTAGACAAAATTAAGCCCCAGTGTGGGTCTGCATCATTACCACACAGAAAATGTGTCTTACCCCAAGGAAACAAGTACACCATCCTTAGAAACCTGAGGGATATAGTTTTGGTAGCCACTACATCCAAAGGCAGGCATAACCAAGACTTCAATGCAATGCAATAAAACCACAAAGCTGTAAAAATTCAGCTTTGGTCTAGAAAAAAGTCTGTTCTGCATGGTATCACTAACTTTCAATATAATACTTGAAGGTTTCACAACATGACAGATTTCTTCTTTCCATCATGCATGATGCAGTGTACTTCTTATCTTCAAAGCACCCAATGATGTGAAGGGATGCTGCTTGCAGAGCATGTGACCAGGGTAACCCAGCAAATGGATTACAATGCCCAAAACCCAGCAACACAGGGTGGAAACAACTGGCCAGGCAGCATCCATGCAGGAATAGGAGCTACAGGGAATCAGAAACTGGATACAAACCAGTGGCTTCACATAATGACAGCGAAGGTACCCTGGATATCTCAACAGCAGCAGAGCCTCTAATGCACTGGCAGCTATCCCTCAGCTTCATTCAGTGTTAGCTACGCCCCTGGGCAGCATATCTCATCATGATATGGGTCAGTGGAACTGGGTCTGAATGACCAGAAACTATGATGTAGATTTAAGAAAAGTTTGAAGGAATTGGAGACATGCAGTCTGTGGCAGAAGGCTGACATGAAAGGCAACCACAAATCTGAGGAGCAGCAGCTCTGCTGAATGTCTGCTGTGGACAGTATAATAAATAGCAGGCTGAACCAGCAACAAAGAAGCTTCAGGTTAGACTTTTGGAAAAGCTTTCGAGCGTAAAGGCTGATAAAGCACTGTCAGAGAGTGCCTAAAAGACAGGTGGAGACTTTCTGAGAATGAGATTAAACAAACAACTGTCTGGAAGGGCACTATTATGCCTGACCCTGCTTGAGGCCAGTGGACAAGACTAGGTGACATCCCAAGGCCCCATCCAAGCCTATGGAGATGCAGCCCCAAGCCTCTTCATGGGGCCATGCATAGGACCAACGTTTTAGAAGAACAAAGATCGCCCAACTGACCTAGAAAAGTAAAGCAGGAAAGTGCCCAGGAGATGATCCAGGGACAATGACAAAATTGCAAGGCCACAAAACAAACCTCAAAACTGGAAGCTTCCTGAACTTTTTTCTCCTTTTCTTTTTAGATTTTTTCCCCCTGAAATTACATTTCAATATAATTCCTGGAATCTGAAATACAGTTAAAATATATATTCTTACAACTATTTTCTCAATACTACAGGTCTAACAGTGAATTCTGTACATGCCTTAAAACTCCAAAATAACTTGTCATCAGCTCCATCCATTTGTGCGTTTCGTTTTTCCTGTTCCTAGCCCTCCGACTCTGTTCCTAGTTTCTTATTTTCTTTCCTTTTTTTTTTTCTCCAATACAGAATTATAGCAAAAAGCAAGATAAACAAAGATGGTTAGATGAAAGCCACAAGCTGAAGTATGAGAGATTTACTTTATCCTTGGTGTCAGCAGAGTTAAATACATCAGGGAGGAATGAGGTATATCGACATCTGAAAGGTTTGTTCATTTGAGTTCACTTCTATAGCAAATTTTCTGCTAGATCCACTTTTGAGAAAGTCAGAATGTAATGAACAGAGTTATTCTCTATAGGGTTATTGACAAGAAAAAAAGAGTCATAAGTAGTATTGATTTGAGGTGAAATGGTAGAATGTGACAATCAATAGGGCTTAGTCAGACAGAAAATAGAAGGAGTCACACAAGTCATGGCAGGATTATTACAGGAGCCAAATTCTGATATCAGATAAAGAAGGGAGGAAGCTATAAATGGGATCCAAAATGTAAGCAGTAGATGGATTTACAGAAAAAATAGTAATGTAAACTATTCATTTTCATTTTTAATATGATATGCTTTTTATTTTAGCATATTGTCAATGCTGTTTTTCTAAAGCTTTTGAAACAAATTCTTTCCACCTCCATAGTATTTTCATTAAATGTCATCAAAGCTCTTTTCAAATCCCTGAGAGAAGTATGATTATCCTTATTTAACAGATAATGAGAAGATATAAAGAGATCGGGGCTACATTTTCCAAAGTAGTCAGTAATGCTGTGTGCCTTCCATCTGGATACACAAATCCATAAAATGCAAGTCCTACAGAAACAAAATTTGCAAAGGTCCTGGGAAACCACAGCTTTGGTTGATGACAACAGCTGCTTAGCAGGTCTCAAACTCTGGATCACAGACTGAGGATCCAAAAGCTGACCCTTCACCGGCAGCTACGTAAGCACAGTAAGCTCACTCATAGATACAACACAGCATAAAATAGGTGGAATCCTAATGTGCACTCCTCTGTTCTAATTACAAAACTTATTATTCTACCACTCAGATGATTCAAGGTGAAAAAAACTAACAACCATATATTCTACCACATGAAAGATCTGTACATTTACAAGTACTTATATAGTGCATAACTTCCCAGTATAACCACATTGGAAAATAATAGCAATAATAACTTAGAAAGAGCAATCGAATCTTTTCACTGGTTATTTTCACCATGCACAACTATTCAGTGTATTACCTTTTCCTAGACTCTGGACAAGATTTTTTTTCTTGAAAGATCCTAAAATGCCTTCCAAATGTAATTTGATACAGAATTAACTACATTGCCGAGGTGAAAGGCAGCAGTGTTAATAACAATCAACATCACAGAAGAATTTATTGCAGGCTGTGATGAAAACTACTACATTTAAGGGAGACACAAGTTGTATTTTGAAGAACTTCTTGCACTGACCAACTAAATAAATGCCGGCAATCAAACTGTAGTATATACACAGCTTTGGGAAGGAGTGGTCCTTGGGCCATTCTCTCTTTTTTATGAATGAAGCCATAAAAAGGAAGGTAGAGAAGGACAGGAGCTCACCCGACTACAATTGCAAGGAACACACAAGAATGTCATCACTACGCTGAAATGTGAGCTGGCCAGGAAACCAAGGGTAACTCAGTTGCAGAAAATGCCACTGATTTCTAAAAAGGGATTCTCAGAGACTGTAACAGTTTAAAAGCTTGTTTAGCTGGAATCACATTTGCAGTCATGGGATTTCTATTGGAAAATGGTATTACAGTCTTGAGAGAGAAAATCATGACTGAATCGCATCAGGAGGAGGATGGACAAGATGACCTTTTGAGGTCCTCTTCAGCTGCATTTCAGCAATTCTATGTTCAGTGGCAGAAAACACATCTGGATTGGAGCTGCTTGGGCTTGGCATTCAAGTTAGAAAATTTTGGCATAGGTCTTTGGCATCAGAAGAAGCCCATGCAATTTTTATATTGAACTCTGCCTGCCATTAGTGATGCAATTCAATCATGAAATGGCTTATTTCCCCAATATAAAAATATAATACCATGCCGGAGCAGAAATGGGAAGCTGCTCTCATTATTACTGCTAAGTTCATTTTACAGCAAGCAGTTTACTTTTAGACTTTTCCAGCAATCCAAGTCTAATTATGGAATCAGTTTCAAGCAATTTTGCAATTAAATGTACCTGCTCAAAATATCTCAGAGACTCAATAATTTAAAATGATTGCATAAAAACGTAATTAAAATGAAAAAAGCCAAATAAGAATTGGTCTTTCCTCCATGAGGAGAGCACTAAAGGACGTTCCAATTGTTCAGCTTTTAGATCCAAATCGCCTGCTTCCTCCTCAAATTTCTGCTTTTCCCAGCTGTATGGGGATTTGCACCGAGACTAATCAAAGAGAATGTCTGAGTGGGACCGGGCTGAGGGAAGGCTTTTTTTTTTTTTTAATAAAAAAATA
>VXAL01010593.1:204773-219156 GCA_013399475.1 Chauna torquata
CCTGCCGGGCGGCACCCCGGGCGGCAGGCGCCGGCCACCCCCGGCGCCGCGGCAGCGCGAAGTTAGGCGGGCTCTGGCCGAGGCTGCTTCAAAAAGGGGTTCGGAGCGGGCGGCTCCGAGCGAGCGGCTTTAGGAGCGCGCTTCTCCCTCCCCGAGCTTCATGGGGTAGACGTAACGCTGGGTGCGAGATACAGCTTAGCAATGATCCCGGTGCTGCATCATTCACAGTTCGTGGGAGTGAGCGGGTGTACCAGGGAGCGCTCTCTCCCATTAGCTGCCCGGCCGGGAAAGGCAGCACGTACGCCCAGGCCTGCCGGCTGAAGCAGTTCGCCTGTTAGGAAGCAGCACACAGCTGGATTTAGTCAGTCTGTGAATTTAGTCTGTGAATTTCACTGCCACACATCAGTGAGTGTCTCTGTCACTGTCTCATGGCTTAAACAGCTGTGGCGCAACTCTGTTTCCTGGTGCCATCTACAGTGTGCTGAGTCCAGGGTATCTCCCCTAACCTGCTGGTGGTAGAGCTGGAATAGCTCTTCCGGATGTTACAGACCTCCCCTCGCTCAGGGGTAACAGAGGGTAATGGAGGGTGTCCTCTAGCTGAGGAAGCCACAGAGCTGACACTTCTGAAACAGATGCAGGTGTGTGGCACACTCCCAGACGAGCCTGTGTGAGCTGAGCAGGATGGGACAGTGACTAATGTAGCTGTGTTTTCTCCCAAGTATGGAAATTATACTGTGCTAACAGGACACAGCAAGGGGTAGAAAACTGGAAATGAGAGAAGACACATTTGTGACAGAACATACCAAAGCAAGGCCAAATCCGAAGATATATGGGGCTCCTACCAACAGTCCTGTGTGGAAACAGCATATCCTCATGCTTTTATGTAATAGGCTATACTGGTAAAAGTATGCACAGGGCTGGAGTTGCTTTGAAGTATTTCAGGTACCTGATGCTGTCTCCTCCAAGCTCAAACCTAAAGCAATTCAAGAGGGATTTTAGCTCAAATCAGTGTATCATGTGTTGGTTCAAAGAGCAGTGCAAAAAGTGTAGTTCTTTCTATCTTTACTCTCCCATAGAGAAAACGGGCATCTCATAGGGAAATACAGGTCTTCCATTGAGAAAGGAAAAGTATGTTGCAGATTTTCAGCTAAAAGACTATTTTACCACTTTGCTGCTCCTTTTAAACAGCAAAATTTGGAAACTACAGAGCCTTTTCACCCAAGCATGATTTCCTGACCAGGTGAGTCTCCACCTCCCCAGCCAGCCCAAGGAGGTTAGTAATAGGTCTCATAAGCTGAGCAAATACAACATAGGCACAATTATGTGATAGAGATATTTCTGAGGTAATAAGCTGTTGGCTATTGCAAGTGGTAGGACAGAGCAATGATATGGCAATTTCTATTATCTGTAATAGGTAGGTCTTTATTTTTATGTCACTGATTTGATAGCTTTAATTTTTGCAGTCAAAATGACAAAAGATAATATCCCTAGCAAGTTAGCACTGCTCTTGTTTTGCACTGATTAAAATGCAAAGCTTTCAAAGTGGATGGGAGCATTACACCCAGATACATACTGGCCGTCTGAGGAGGAAG
This sequence comes from Chauna torquata, assembly GCA_013399475.1. Lineage (NCBI taxonomy): Eukaryota > Metazoa > Chordata > Aves > Anseriformes > Anhimidae > Chauna > Chauna torquata. The sequence continues at coordinate 206,366 of VXAL01010593.1, forward strand.
AGGTGGATGAAATAATGTCTGTCAGTGTTGATAGGTCCTACTTAACCCTTGATTCTGCAGTTGGCTCCTTTCCCTGTGCATGCAGTTGTGCTGAAGCCATTCAGCCTGCAGAAGGAAAATTAAGCATTCTCTGTGTCCATCAGCCACCCCAAGTGAGTGGGAGCACTACAGTTCCAAAAAGCATGAGGAAATCAACACTTGCTTGTGCAGCAGCTCTTCTTCAAAATTGTAAAGACCTGTAAAAATTCATCTCTTGCCAAGCAGCATGATGCAAAGTGGAGACAGCAGCTGAAGTGATGTCTGTTGCAGGCCAATGTTCCTGGTCAGTCTGAGCAGGCTGCTGGAGAAACCACCACCACCATGGTGGAGTCACCTTTCAAGTAGCCCAGTGGCACCTGAGACTCTGTGGGTTCAACCATACTGTGAAAGGGCAGGCAGTGAAGGATGCCTCTGAGGGTCTAATGCAGATGAAGGAGTTTGACGAGCATCCCTGTCAGGCAAGAGCAGGAAAGGAGTTCTGCAGCCCAAGAAAGCCAAAACGGAGTGAGGAGCAGTAAGAGGAAGAGGAGGATGGAGCTGGAGGCAAGCCTGACAATGGAGAGGCTGAGGCTGCTCTGCTTTGTCTTGGACTTCATTTCTGAAAGGGGTGGATTGCCTGAAGGGCTACACCTGCTCAGGGACCAACATAAAAATCTACAATCACTTTTAGTGGATCCTCCAGAGCTGAAGTGGGAACAGAGGAGGGATCGACAGGCAGGTCTGAGCTGCTCTTACACAACACAGACCATAAATGCAGGAGGATTTGTCTCCTGATGATCCCCCCAGTGCTTCACAGCAGCAGATTTTGTGTCTGTCCACACTTGATTGCCCCTCCACTATTCGTTTTCAGCAAGCTTACTGTGCCCATCGGCGCCCACCAGAAGCATGTTCCTGTTGCTGGGGCACATAAACCTCAAGGCCGTGGTGGCAGCAGTGGCAGTGGCAGGGAGACATCTCTGCTTCCTTGCGGCGGGTTCTGGGTGCTACCACATAGTGGGCAGTGTTTCTGGCTCATGTCACCCTCATTCTCATCAAAGGGAGAGCGCTTCAGCTCTTCTCCAGCTGGTGCGTGCAGCAGGCTCCTGGCTGCTTCTAGCCAGCATAGGGTGGGCATCCCAGCCAACTTTTGGCAGTTTGTAGGTTACAGCTTGTTGCCACCCAGAGCTTCTCACTCTTCTTCACAATAAGCCCTGCACAAGTATACACTGTGTGTACATTTGAAGTTAGAGGATTTTATTTTTATCTTGCCATACACACTCGCCTATTTCATTATTTTATTTTTATCTTGTCATACACACTCCTTGATTTGATTATCTTACTCTGAGATCTGTACTGGATAAAAGGCTAGATTAAAACATGCATCTAAACACATCCAACCCAAAAAGTCATCCCTCTCTCCAGGCCAAGTAATAAAAATGGTCACATTGACTCTGCTCAGGACTGAAGGCCATGTCCACCCTACAGCATTTCGCCTAGTCTGCTCATGGGCCATTATACCATGACATGTGTATGACATGGGCCATATCATATAACATATGATTATATTTTACAATATAATCATTTTCTCTGTGTGTATTTGTGTGAATGTATAGGAAGTGCAGTTCAAAGCATCCAAGACAAGGTGAGAGCCTGTACAACCACCAGTCCCAGTGGTGCTCTTGCGCGGTGAAGCTGATGGTAGATGTTGCATGGCTGGTGCCATGGCATGGAACAGTGCTTGATGATAATGAATTAACATTAGTGTAGTGTGGACAATCTGGGACCAAGACCTGTAAGTGAAAATAGGGTACACACCCAAATAGCTGCTCAGTATCTAAGGTAAGAGCCAGGTGGAAAGGACGCTTTTAAGTCCAAATTTGCAATACAATTCTCCACCTGTAACTAAATGTGCTATTTCTTAGCCTGGGATATGCCAAAATTCATTATGTTCTTCTTTTTTTGTCTGAAGCTTTTGGACAGCCACTCTTGCAGCTATTCCAGCAATGTCCCACTCTGAAGAGCGTGAGCTTGCCGAAGACCAGGAGACACATATGGGGCTGCATGTGACCTATACCATCACTCCTTCATACCAGCCAGCTCAGGCTTTCCACAGAGCAAACTATTTGCAAACTAGGTCAGGCTTTGCTCAGAATAACATGGTCCTGCCCATGTTTGTTGGATAACTTAGCAGTCAGAGCTCTCATCCAGGAACTGGGAAATTACACGGTCTGAAGGAGTTCAAACCTCTATCTCTTTGCTTTCGTCAATGTATAGACAATATAGATACTGAAGCTACAATTATATAATTACATTAGACAGTTCTAGGACCCTAAATCTCATTTCTCTGTATTGTTAAATTGTTATCACAGCATTAGCTTGGGCTACCTAAGAGTTCCAAGTCTGGTTCATGAGATACTATGGGCCAGATACCATTTCCTGGTGGTGGTTTCTGTACAGTTTCTTGGTTTTGGAAAGTAAAGAACTTTAATGATATTGACATCAGCCATCTTGTGAATGTTGGCCCCATTGCCTAATAGTGATTGTGGGCACCTTTGATTTACTAGCAGAGACGTAGCCCAGAACATTGCACACTGTATCTTTGGGAGATTAAGGTCTTTGTTAATTTGTTTGATTGTTTGTTTTGTTTGTTTTTGATTTTATCCTTCCCCATATTTTACCTCCTCATAAACAAAGTCGGAAGGAATTGTCCCAGTGATGTGGCTGTGGGGTAGGTGAATTTTATTCTTTAGCTGGATTCCAGTAAAGGTGAAGAGGATGTAGAGGTGATTGTAGCTAAGCTGAATGACAGAATGTATTCGTGGCCGTGGTACAGTAAAGAAAACATCAGGGCAGGTTAGTAACAGTTGAATGAGTATAGGGGTGGTCAACCCATGGGGAAAAGTACAGCTTAACTCAGAAGCCAGAAATTAATTATTTTAAAATCTAAAATGGCAATGACTAGCACTGAGATTTGGCTGGCAGGACATTATTCCAGGCTCTAAGTTCATATTGTTGCAATACATCCTCCAGACCTCCTGGTCAAAAACCAACTTCCCAGCCCCTCAGCCATCATGTTGTTAAATAAATTTCTACATGTAAAAATAAATAAAATAATTCAAACATAATTCGATTAAATGCAGTGGTGTGCTAAAAAGAGTTACGAATGCCTTGCAAGGTGCAAAGCTATTAAGGGCTAAGATTTAATAATGATCTTGTCATGTGGTTATGGCAGATAATAACCAAGGATTTGTGATATTTCTTGTATTCTTAACAAGCTCAACTTTTCAAACATTTTCAAACAAGTGTGAATCACTGCTGACTTTACTAGTTTAGATTAAGCCCTTTCTGTAAATCAGATAAGACATTCAGGCAATTTTCTTCACACCTGGAGTATGCTATATTTCTGTTTTAATCTAGAAGTATTAATGAGCCTGGATTCCACTAAAATAAGGTGTGCATGAGTGAGGCATACACCATTAAATCATGTAAGTATACACAAATCCTTTTCAAAGAAGGGTTTTCTCTTCTTTAGTGTTAATGCTGATATTGATGTCTTTATGTTAATGTTCATGAGTGAATGAGCCCCTGTGCATTTTCCATGGTATTTCCAAGTGAGCTTTGGTCCCTGCCAGAGCACACCTGGAGACCCTCCTCTTCATAGTGACACTGTCTTTGCTTGTCTGTACAAGAGGCTACCCCCACACTTCTCTGAGTAGATTTGTACTGGAAATCTTGATTTTTATCACTTCATTTCACCCCTGTCTAAACAGGCCAGCTTTCTCACCTATGTCATCCTGAACAATGTGATTTCTGTCCTTTCAGTAACTGCAGGGATTGCAGGAAAGCAATTATTCTAAACAGAATACTTTAAGATGATTGCTTTAAAGAGAGGCTTGCCTCATAAGTGTGCTTTCAAGAACAGGTATGCAATTAGGAGAACAATTATTTTGATAAATTCTGAACCACTAACAATTATGATGGCTCGAGAAAAGCATCCCTAAAACAGTTGAGACCTGATTCTGCAGATGCTCAGTGCTGGCACCTAGGCTTTCCCTTTCCTAAACATAGTTACTGTTTGAATGTGAGGGCACCCTGATGGAAAAGACAGGTAATATGAAAGGAGAAATCTTTTTCCTTCATTGAGCCATTATCACTGACAGTCGTAAAACCACATCTGGGACTAATACACAAACATTACTAATGAAACATCAGTGTAGTTTTACCAGTTAATGCTAATTACATTTTATTAGAAAAACTGGTAGCATCGGGAGGGTGGAGTCTGCACTACATTTTTGTTTCCTACTGACCAACTTAACTAAGGAAAATCCCAACCTAAAGAGCACCTTGATGACAACCATGATTTAATTAACACAAAACTATATTTATATTTATTGCATCAACATAATATAGAAGAGATTACAGAAAAAAATGATACCTGGCTAACTGGAGAACTGAACTGCACAGTGTGTACTGGGGGGTCTGTTATTCAGCTGAGCACACAAAGACTTTTGCACTTTTCTGCCTACAGCCAAATTGTACTGGCCACTACTCCTGTGACTAAATTTGGCCCTTGCTTTCCATTAGACAGTAATTTCTAGCAGAAGAATGTGAAGTGAAACAGTTCCAGGACCTAAAACAATTTAAATGAGTACTTTTCATCCCACTGGACAAGAGAAGGCTAGCAAATACAAAATGCAGTATATGATTTGCAACACCGTTCTAAACATGAAAAGTATTCATCACCCTTAAGAATAAACCCATGATTCATTTTCTTCTAGGCTCACAGCACAGTTAAGAGAGTTAATTTTCTTTGTATTATGATACCTGAAGTTCTGTATATGAGGACCCAGTGTCTTTCACCTTCAATTCATAAATTCATTACTCACAGAATGTTGATCTGTATAAATTAAAGTGCCTGTCCCCATTCCTTTTTCCACTGCAAAAGTTCCCAAATTCCACCTTCCAGCCTTTTTCACCAGTTCAGCAGAAGCAAGCAACAACAGAATGAGGAGGCACATTCGACTTCCACTGGAACTTTAGTGTGGGCAGCACAGCCCATTAAATAGGGACCTGCACAGGGACAGAAAGATATAAATTACTTCCTACCTCTGGTTGGTCTTACACTACAACCAAGTCCCTTGGACTCAGATGCCCCAAAGGGCACTTAAATTCAAAATCGCAGTCTTCAGATCCCTGCTCCACTGCTATTTAACATGTAGGCATTTCACTATTTAGCAGCAGAGTTTCCCAGGGGGTTGGGATCTGTGTTTTTGGGTGTGCACTCAGCCTTAGGAGCAGAGACCTGATGCTTGTCTAGGACACAGTGTATCTCCACATGCTTGATTGGCAGGAGCACATAAGTTATCAATGGCCTAGAAAAATGCTTCTGATAAGGTTTTCTATCTCAAATCAGAAGGGATGTACCTTCCTTTGTCCAAACTGAGCAGCTGAGCTTTCCACCCAAGTGATAAAGAAAAGGGCTGCATGGCCTGGTGGGACTCAGATGTGTGCATCTCACATTGCTGCAGGGCTTGTGTGCACACACTGTGTTTGCCTTGAAGCATTTAATCAACCATTGAGAAAGTAGAAAATTGTGCGCTACATTTTTCCTCCCATAAAGAGCAGCTTAACGTATTCCTTCAGGACACAAGAAAAGAGGAAGGAGGAATTGGAGATGAGTCCCTACGAGAGCATAGAAGGAGACAAAGCAGGTGCTTTCACACCTATTCTTTGAAAGGCTCTGTGAAGAATAAAGCTGCTATTTAAGAGCCCTTCCAGTGCAAATACCTTTATCTTTACTATCCTGGAAGTAGAATAACAGAAAAAAGTAAAATGTCAAGATTTTGTAGCACCATGTAATTGTTTTCTAAATTGTTGAGATTTTTCATATTGTGTCCTAACCAAATGCAAAGCAAAACCTTAATTACACAACACATGGTCAAGTATGAATCTGGTAAGAACTGTTTTACTTGCATTTATACATTGCGTATTTATGCAATTGTTTGTTTCTTGATAGAGATACAGGGGTTTGTATTAACTTTACCTCACAGCAAAGCCACAGAAGAGCTACAAAGTGTACATATATATACAAAGTATAGCTGCATCACTGTTACACTAGAATTGTTAACTTTCTTCAGCATTTGTTCTGGTGAATATAATAAAAACCACAGTATCAAGTTACAAAACTTTTAGAAAAACAATCCACAATGTAAAGTAACAGCTGTACAGTGTATATTAGTGCAGCCAGAAGGAAGGGACCAGAAAGAAAAAAGTACTAGACAGGAGACTTTGAATAAACAGGAATTTGGATATGAGCTGGTCTCATCTCTTATTTCCTTGTTTATTTTCTACTTTTTTCACATAGCCACAAAAATAGCTTAATTAAGCTATAGCCATGTTACCACTGAGTTGTGCCAGCTGTATCAGCTGTTATTTGGCTCTCAGTGTATGCAACTGTTCAGGTTTGTTCAGGTTTGTCCCTGCACGTGATCCTTTCTCCTTTTTGGTGCTGCATTTTTGTAATTCAATATCTGTCAGCTATTATCAGATGAGATGATAACAAATCTAAAGCTACCTAGAAAAATCATGATCACCATTCCTGAATGCTATTGCCACCCTGAAATTCATAGCAACAGCAGGACTATCTTGAATCGAAGAGAAGAATAAACTAGATTAGGTTGGATTTGCTATTCTCCATTAGCAAAAACAAAACAAAACAAAGAAAGAAAGAAACAAACAAACAAACAACAACCCAAATCAAAACAAAAGCAGTTGCAGTTTTTATGAGGGAGGGTGCAAGCTCAGGATACGTTCATGCCAGCCCTGGTGGTATGTGGCAGAGTGCATGACTTTCGTTACAGTCCCTGCCCTCTGTAGTCCATGGAGCAGAAGCAGTGGAACAAATCATAGAATCACAGAATCATAGAATATCCTGAGTTGGAAGGGACCCAGAAGGATCTTTGAATCTAACTCCCGGCTGCACACAGGACCACCCAAAAATCAGACCATATGTCTGAGAGCGTTGTCCAAACGCTTCTTGAACTCCGGCAGGCTCAATGCCATGACCACTTCCCTGGGGAGCCTGTTCCAGTGCCCGAGCACCCTATCGATGAAGAACTTTTTCCTAACACCCAGGCTGAACCTTCCCTGTTGCAGCTTCATGCCAGTCCCTTGGGTAATTGCCCACCCAGGCTACCAGCAGGCCTCTGCACAGCTTCAGCTCCCCTCACTGGCCATTAGCTGGCCTCCTGCCCTCCCTTGGGTTGAGAGCCAAATGGCAACTGAAGGCAGAAGAGGGGTGGGATGGGTCCCAACTCTCCAGAAAGCAAACTTGTGGTAATCTGTTTGGGAACAGAAGACATCAGAGAGGAAAAAAAGAAACCTGTAGCCTGGAGAAAGAGACGGCAACAGTCTGCCAATGACACTTTACATGCGGCAACAGTATGGATTGGAAAAGCATGTGAAATGCTGCTGCCTTCCTCTTGTCTTCTTGTTCTTGCCTTCTCCACAGAAGGTCTACTGCACCCTCCGGGGACAACAGCTGCCTTGAGCAAGGGCTGAAACATTAATGATCTAAACAGAGGAAGCAGTTTGGTCTTTTTTCTGCATGATGACTTTCAGTTATTTGAATCCCCATAGAATTCATCCAATTCTTTATGCTTGCTAATGGAAAGTGAATCCATCCAGGTCTAGTCTTCATCAACAGGTTAATTGCCATAATATTGATAATTCCCTTGTATTAAGTTTAGCACCACCTTAAGGCATTCCTTTTCTTTGTAATTAGGTGTCAATGTTTTACTATTTATATGAAGTGATTGCTTTCTTTAAAGTGCAGAACACAAACTGAAACACAAACTTATTTCTCCAGTGTAGCAATGCCAACACATTTTGGTGCATAAAGCATCAGATATTGTATACATGTCTGGGACCATGTATGGTGGTGATTATGGCAACAGCTTGAGATGATAGGCTCCAAAATCTAATATTAAATAGATCTTTATTTAATCAGACCTTCTGTATGTCACTGACCATTACATTTTTCTCAGTTACCCCAGTATGTTCAGTATGCTGAAGAGTATTAATGTTTAGTTAAACCTAAGTTTCGAGAAAGGCATCCAGTTATCTTGTGGCAGCTTGTGCATACAGTTAGTTACTTTCCATGCAAAAATAAGATCCCCAGCTATCCAATTTGAATTTGCCACCTCAACTTCCAAACGCTGATTTCTCTGACTCTTTCTCTTCTGGACTTAAGAGTCCTGTCATAACTGTGATCTGTACCTGCTCAAGCTACCACTGTCCTCCCCGCTGCTGCGGCATTAAGAGAAAAGCAGGGACAAACAGACAGTCTTCTCTTGGAAGGTGGTTCCTCTTCTTTGGAGCAACAAACTTCAGGCTTGTTTTCACTGTTGAGAAGCTTGGAGTATCCCACAATCCTTTTCAAAGTGATTGCTCCATGCTGGGTGATGACAGCCACCAACCCCAATGCTGTCTTTGTAGGGAGCTACCACTGTCCTGCACATATTTTGCCACTAATAAAAGCCCTAGCTGCCTTGTGCCCAGCCATCAAAGAAATCATTGTTGTGTCCTTTCGCTCCCTCTCCATCTTCCACAATTCACAAGTTCTTATATATAGTTGATTGTTATGTTACCCTTTTTAATTGATTACCTATAGAATCATATTCCTAATCTCTGCTTTCATTTTTTTGCAGATTCAGGAAGACATCTCAGTCAACTCTGTCATCTTTCTTGGCACTGGAATCACAGCTTTTTGGCTATTTATTTATCTCTCCTTGAAAGAGCTCACCATTCTCAATCATATTTGCTTTTTATATTTTTTCTTATTATCAGTCTCACTGTTTTTTCTTCACCTTTAGGAAACCTGGTCTTCTGAATTACTAAAGATGTGTAAAAGCCTGTTCTCTTTTTGACCATTTTGAATATTAGTGAAGAGTCAATACTATTCCCTAGTTGACCACTACCTTCTAGTCCGATTAACTTTATTTGTCACAGAAGGGTCCAGAATAGAGTTGGTGTGGGATGGATATTCTAAGTTAGAAAGTTGCCATTATAACTTTTAGAAAAAGTGCCTTTGAAGTGGGAGCCTCAGAGAATATTGGAGTTCTTTTCATACACAACGCTTGTGCAGAAAAGAGGAACTACATATGTGAAATTTTGTTGCAACTGACTTGAATTGAGGAGTTCTTGCTTGGTCTGTCATAGTCAAGTCAGAAATAATTTTCCTAATATTTAAGACCATTTGGGTGGCAGGATGGATTTCAGCTGATTCATTTATTTATGAATCTGAGGAGAAAGATTATTTATGACTGTCAATGTGGGAAAAATGGTAAAATTTCATCTATACATGAAATTGAATCACAAATATTGACCTAATATTGTATTCACAAACTTCCTTCCCAATATATTATTTAGCACACATAACATTATCTCATTACATGTGGTCTTTGCCCCAAAGAGCTTGCAGTCTCATTCAGGCAGCGAAGATTTTTTAACAGAGAAAAGCATAATGAAATAATTGGTTTTGAAATAAACAGACATCAGTTCAGATTAGAGAAGATGCACTTTAATTAAGGCACCATCCAGAAACCTTCATCTGCAAGAGATGCATTCTGCATCACGGAATGCAAAAGCTGCTATGTTAAGGACTTCACTGGAATCAGAAACTAGTCCTCTTAGATTATGACAGTGAAATAATACTATCTATGCCAAGGTCATAGGTCCATCAAAAAAAGACAAAGGATCATGATTTTAAAAGCCGTACGCTACGTTTAATCCTCCTTACAATATGTTGAATGTACTTCCCTGCTGTTTGATTTCACTCAGAACTGAAGCCATTAATGCACACACTCCCTGGGCAGAGTTACATCACTGAGAGTTATTGTACCACAGTTCAGTGCAATTTACCACATCTCATAATGCCTGAATACAGGGAGCCCATGAATGCAAATGGGAAGAATAATTTCATTAAATTATTTTTATAATTGCATAATTTTAGTAATTAAAACCTTTACTTATACTGATTCAGAAGTGAGCAGAATATTATACTAATGCTCTTGCACTTATTAAATTTGTAAGGTTGACTAGTAAATTCATGGGCAATGCAAGCAGTAGTTAAAAAGCTTTGAAGATAAAAATAATCGAACAGCATTTTGATTAGTATAAATATATTTATGTGAATTACCTTACCAAATTCAGTTTGGTGGGAACAGATGGGCTTTTTTCACATACCTGATTCTGTGGCTATTTTGCTGTGCTTCAGATGTCTCTAAGACACAGGTGTTTCTAGGCAACATTTACTGAATTCCCCAAGGAAAAATATCAGCATAGGAAAAACAGAACTAAAAGCTGCCTGACCCAGGAGGAGAGAGATGTGCTGAGTTAAGCCAACTGACTAGTCCTACAGTTATTCAAGGCCCAAGAAATATTCTTATTTATTAATTTGGAATTTGAGTCAAGCTTTTAGGATGTGATCTGCAAAACCAGTGAGAAACCCAAACTGAGTGAAGCCCAAGAGAAATGTGAGGGAGCAGCGAAAACAAGTTGCTCAGCAAATACTTATTATCATAGTCATCTCCATAAGCGTGTTCAGAACATGGAGAACAAACACAAAAAAGAGTGTATATCACATGAAAATCCTGATTATACATATTTTATCCACCAAAAGAAACCTCTGCGTATCCAACAAAAGTACATGCAAAGGAGCAGGGCTCTGTAAAGTTTTAATCACTGTGTCAGAGCCTAGGTTAGCTTAAAGAAAGAGGAAAGAAGTCATGTCACCTTTCATAATTCATTAGAAATGCAAGCTAGACACTACAGTAGATTCAGAAAAGTACATGACTTTTTCTTCTTTGCCTCTTCTCTATTTCTCTGCCAGAAAGCCCTTGAAAGAACAAACCTTTCAAAAGATTTAGAAGTTTTACCTTCTGGATTACATACAACGCTGATTTAATGCTAACATGCTGCCACGCTAACTAGGGTAATTTTTGTCATAACTATTTATGGGCTACTCAGAATATGTCCCAAACAGTGACTGTAATTGACAAGTTGTTCTTCAAGCAGGGAGACTGATGCTGTGTCCTTGTCCCTTAAGCCTCCTGCTATCCCAGGCACCTCCTTTGGCTGTCCTGGCTGTGCTAGGGCAGAGCTACAAACTTCCCAGCCGTTGCCACTGGTGTCACAAAAAACCTGGGATGGTGAATTCTGCTCACCTGTTGCTCAATGGGAGCATTTATTCAGGGACTTTCCTCCTCATCCAGCCTTAGGTTTCCATGTAAAGCACAGAAACTTCCTTATCTTTGGCAACTCCAGTTCATTTTCATGTTTTGTTTTAAATTGGCAAATATGTTCAAAAGTTACTAGGACAGGTTGTAGCTGTTTGAAGTGTAAAAATAGCATGCACAGAAGAAGAAACAAAGAGTTAATTGTCCTGGTAGAGAGAGAGAGGCTTTCCTGCCCAGACATCTTCAGAATTTTGGTTATTCTGAAGTACTGTAACCAGCTCTGTGGTCCCCAGCGCAAGAAAGACATGGAGCTGTAACAGCAGGTCCAGAGGATGGCCATGAAGATGATAAGAAGAAGATGAAGACAGGCTGAGAAAGGTGGGATTGTTTAGCCTAGGGAAGAGAAGGCTCTGGGGAGACATTATAGTGGCCTTCCAGTACCTACAGGAAAGGCGGGGAAGGACTCTTTATTATGGAGAGTAGTGATAGGAAAAAGGGCGATGGTTTTAAACTGAAAGAGGTGAGGTTTAGATTAGATGTTAGGAAGAAATTCTTTACTCTGACGGTGGCAAGACATTGGAACAGGTTGCCCAGAGAAGATGTGGATGCCCCATCCCTGGCAGTATTCAAGGCCAGGTTGGATGCGGCTTTGGGCAACCTGATCTAGCAGAAGGTGTCCTTGCCCATGGCAGGGGGTTGGAACTAGATGATCTTTAAGGTGCCTTCCAACCCAAACCATTCTATGGTTCCATGATTCTATGATTCTCACTGGTATCTAAGTACAGGCATGTTGGCCATGACAGCTTTACTTACCTGCCGGAGACCTAGATCAGGTTCTTTGAAATTCTTGGAGATTTGCCTTTCACCTCAGTAGTAAAAGCATCATTACTGAAATGTTTAGGCTCTCCTGTTTGTACTCATACCAGTTGTGTTGATGATTATACCTCTTCTGGCTTATCACAGATAAGTACACATACTGGCATTTCAAACAGCAAAGTCCTGGCAGAGAATATATAATTTACAATTTCACCTTATCTGTGCTGCACTGTGACTACTAGGTAACAAATTGTAAAGAAAAAGAAGACAACAAAAAAGGGAATACAGTGAGTCTCAGGTCTGTTTTCTCACACTGGAATCATTCTCTGGAGTTACACAGCTGAAGTAAGTGGATTTACACTTTAGTAGATTGAAGAAGATTTAGTCCTTCGGCTGTCACCCATATCTGCCTCTTATCTCATCATTGTCATGGTTGTGCTATACTGTTTAAAATTGTCAAGGAGCGTAACACCTAACAGTGACTCTGGGAAAGCTGATCTGTGAGCCAATGGAAGTCAATTTTGCATAGTGAAATCCTCATTTATTTTCATTTATGCTCAGATATTTGATTTGAAGAGTCTTAAAATGAAGTTGTTTATGTTAGAGAAAAATCTAATAGTGAAGGAAAATAACTATAATGAACAGTGATGGTTTAGTGCTAGTTTTCCATTGGTGTAACTCTAAAAGTAACTCTAATACCCTCTGATAAATGAGAAGGGA
>VXAL01010595.1:1434-14626 GCA_013399475.1 Chauna torquata
TTTTCAAATCTCATCTCCACCACAGAGGTAGACAATAGATGCTGTTAAAATAAATAAAGTAAGCATAGTGAAAAGAAATTATAGACAGTTTAAGACCTGCTATATATAGTTCTCAAGAACTTGCTTGATACTGATGTAGCATTAAACAAACACAGCATGATGCACTAATTGTGCTGTACTATCATGTGTATTTACAAGTTCCCAACTTTCTAAGTACAGTTCTAAAAGCTTTAGTACAGTATCAGGCTTAATATAACTCCAGAGTAATGTAATCAAATATAGTTTAACACCAGTACACATCTGAATGTAGAGACACATCCAAAAAAATTTGTATAGCTGATTTTTTTTTTTAACCAATAAACATCCTTCAATCAAAATAAGACTGCAAATACTATTTAGACTGTCAAGATCATACCGACAGGGACAAGGGTAACCATGTACGTGAAGTACTATTAGCCTCTATCAAACTTCCTAGCTATTATTCACCTTCACCATGATTTCCTTTCTCTTACCCTTCCAGTCTCCTAATTGTTGATATCACATTGTGCAAAACACTTAGTAAAGCTAATATATTGTGTAAAAAATGGTAAGAAAGAGAAAAGCTTATACAAGAGAGACAGAATTTGTCTAAATACATCAAGGAAAAGGAAAAGTGAAGAAAAACGTTCCATTATAACACAATATTTCCAAATCCTACCTTCTCTTTATGCATAGTCCTGAATGCTTATCTTTGTGATTTCAGTCCTTTCTGGACCTTCTTGCTTTACTCATTTTATAGATTCCTTTAATTCCTTTCCCATGTTTGCCCATGCAAGTTGCTTGTGCAGAGGTAGTAATAAATAACCAGACACATGTCCTCTGACATTTTATTGCATGAGAGGTTAAAATGAGTGGAGAATTAGGAAACACCTACGGAGATGCTTCTCATTTCTATACAGAAGGACGAAATACAGGCAGATTGTCAGCCCTGACATGGGGGAGTGGACCAGTGGCAGATTACTTTATTCTGGGATGAAAGAAAAGAAGGAAACTACAGCTCTTCATTTTTGGTCATTCATCTGCATGCTCATCCTTTTGTGGGAAGAACAGCATCCCTTTTCCTCCTGTACATTTATTTTCTATTCAAGAAATCCTACAGATTTTTTTTCTTTTTTGATCCCTTCTATTACTTCATAAGGAGAAATTACAGTAGGCTTTCAGAAGAACAGTAAAGATGTTTCTTCCACAATAACTTAGTGTCTAAAAAGTGCTTATAAAAGGAAAGGGCAGCATCTACTAGACAACAATGTAATCTGCTTAGGTGTAAGGATTAGAAATTTCATTGTGCTATGAACCTAATCAGCAGGCACTCATTTCAGTAGGACTTGGTGATGTCAAATATGGTCTTCTGAAGGTCAGCAGTTGAGATGATCTACATTATTATAAGTTTAGAAAAGCACCAAAAGTTCCTTGATCTGCATAATATGTCCCATAAATTATTTTGTTGACCTTTGCAAGTAATTTTAAAACACTATATGTTTTGGTGATCTGCATCNAGGTTGTTAAGGAAGAAATATATTCATTTTCTTAAAAGACATATGAAATCTAGGTGTCTTCTTTTTATAGAAAGCCCTGTAATGTTACAGATGAGACAGTTCTGTGAATTTTTATTTATTTATTTTAAATCAAGCTTGATCAAACCACCTAGTCCTAAGATGGGGAATTCCATGACCATTTTATTATGACAGACTCATTTTGAGATTCTTAGCTTTGAGCATAACAAGCAAATATGATCAAATGCAATATAGGTTTGGAACAGAGACTACATAATGGATTCAGAAATGAACATGGAGTTTCTGAGGACTTCTAGATCTGGAGATGATGTATTTTCATTTCTGCAAGAGTAAGAGAGAAGATAGCTCAAGTGGGGAAGAAAAAAAAAGAGAGAAAAATGGCAAAATAGTTTGTATACATTACCAGGAAAGAGACAAAACATAAAATATAAAGTATTTAGAAGTATAAAATGTAAGTTAAGACAAAAAGAACCACAAAATACAGAGGAGGCACATACTTGCACAAAGAGGAAAATAAGTAGGAAATTTTCGAGTCACAAAACAGAAAACATTTACAATTTGTGGGCTTGATTCCCTTTTAATCAACATACAGAAAGCAGCCTTAACAGCTGACCAGAGAGGGATTTGTTGTAAGTAAAGGTTATCTTAAAAAGCAAGGCCGAATGACTTCTGATTCCACTTAATTATTTGGGGCGGGGAGGGCTGTGTGTACCATGACAGAACTTCATTTCAGACTAAGCAAGGGAAAGAAGTTATACTGATATGTCAGTATGTTCAGTCTAGCTCATGCAGCAAAAAGGTTATATTTTGGTACTAGTGCTGATCTTCTCAACTGCTCTTACCGTTGTGTGAGTCATCTGTGACATAGATTTGTATTTTAAAGCAGTCATACAAAAAATATTCACAAAATGACCATCTCACCTATTGATGAAGACATTCAGACATGATTAATGCCCTAATCTACCAGAGTTATTAGTCACATGCTCAAATGAGACTTAAAAAATTTGAAATAATTTCTGTGAGATTATTCACATGCGTGAAGATAAGTGTTCTACTGTAGAGAAGCCTAAACCCCTACATAACTCTCTGCATCACATCACTCTGCATGCACACTAAAGCATCAGCCACTTTGCTATCATTATTTTGACTACTTGACTACTCACAAGGTCCGTTGTTGATGATATGTTAAGTATTGCTCCTTTGTCCCGTAAATTTTGGAAAACAATTTTGATTTGCACTTGCACTGCTCCATACTCTATGGGAAGGTGGCAAATAATGGTTGGCCAAAAAGTTAAATGACTGAAGAGTACTCTGGAGGCCTGGATATGTTTTGTCTTCCATCACAAACTCGCAGTGAGACATCAAGGAGTTAAATATTGCAGGCTTTACCATTTACGTGCCTTGCTACATGTAGGATACTGAAATTACACCTAACTAAGAGCTAAATCACTGAACTTCATATATGATACATATGAAGAATTAACGATGATAGCAAAATTAATAAAATCTAAAATGCTTAATGAGGGAGCACCTAAGCCATCCAGTAGAAAATACTGATGTGCAGGGTACATGTAAAGGGAGTGTGGACTGACATATGTCCCCTTCAGCTGTGGTGTCACCAAAAGTGATTTCTAACGACTACAGAATCTACATTCGCAAAACTTCTCCTGAGGTCAGGTACTCATGGTGACTACTCTTCAGGACACACAATGGAAACCAAGCAGCATTGTGATGCATCACTACATTTTTCTGATAGTATAATTGTTAGCAATCTCACCCACCATTTGACACACTCAAGGTCCATTTGCCTTCAGTGAGCAGTTGCACCGGGTCAATAAGAGACTCTCAGGCTCTGTGACCTTGCAATTATTCACAGAGATGTTATCTGTGCCTTGGAGAGCAAACAGCAGGTAGTTACTTGCACGTGTAATTGTAGAGTAGTTTTGATCATCTGGACAATGACCAAAGCCAAGTTCTTGTTAACAGAGAAAAATACTGACAAAACAGTGCCTTTAGTATTAGTCTATAGTATTGAATAAAAATAATCTTAAATCAATAGCCATTTTGAGTTATGAAAGGTATTTCCCAACTAACATTTTGTTCTATGCCCAGAGGCTGATACGCTGGGTTCATCTGAAAGTCCTGTAGTTATTTTCTGAAAGGGTCGCTTTGTGACAGTAAACTGTTACGAGTTAAAATTTCATCATTTTTCATAATTTGCTGTATTTAACAGCAATAAAACTATACAACTATCTGTATTGTAGCTATTGATACATATATACATGTAGATGTATACACAGAAAACATAGTTTTCTGTTATCTAGAAATAATCCTATAATTTAAAAGTATAAAATCTGATCTCTTGTTTTTCTTATTACATAGGGCTTTAGGGTTTAAAATAATTTAATAAAGATTTCAGATGAAGCTGGAATAGTTGGTGACTCATAGGTCATCAGTGGGTGGCAGGTGAGAGAAGGGAAAGCCTAAAGCAGTTAAGGCTTTAATGAGACTCTGAGCTAGTTTTCAATTCAGAACATTATTAGTTATTATTTTTTCCTGTTATTTTAACCCATACACAACATTAAATATATTCTCTCTTCTCAACTTTTAGTCTAATTTGTTCTTTCCCTTTTCTCCAGAGATTTTGTAAAAAGCAAAAAGATTATATCAGTGTTTCAAAAAACTGAAATATTATGGCTAAAATTATATTTACTAATGTTATTCTTAATGGGGAGGATGTTAAAGAAAAAAATGACCAGTTGTAGTTAGTTATCAGTTTTGATTCTTAGAACTTCAGAGGTTTTGAGTAAAGTTACTATCAAAAGATTTTAATTTTAGAGATGCATCTTATCGTATACAGCATATATTAATCTAGAATTTAACTTGTGAAGATGAGCCAGAATTTGACAAGGTTCTACAATTTCCCAAGTAAATACATTTAAATGTATTCAACTGTTTCTTATTTCAGGAAAGCTGTCTGTCTCGGTTTAGTTTACCTCTGATCCCAGAAGTAGGATCCAAACTTCTGGTGGACTCTTAAGATCCCAGACAGTTCTACCTGAATTACCCAAAGTGCATCCCCAGTTGATTTGTGGAAACTGATCCTTTTCTTGTCATTTTGTTCCAGCCCTAACCTCACAAAGGAGAAATCTCTCTCACCCAGTGGATGGGAGGCAGCCATCTCTACAACAGTTCCTTCTGAGATATTAATGAATGCATGAGTCAGTCAGACTGACTGAATTACGAGATAGTAAAAGGAACACACAGCATTGTACCTAGTGTCAAATAGAAGCCAAAGATAAAGTTTAGAGAATTTTTGACTACCTGAACTTCTTTGGATAGCTTCTGCTCCTCTCTTTTCATAGGCCTATGTCTTTCCATTTAAAAGAAAGTCTGAGACCTTGTTCCAAGCCACATTAAAGCTTCATTCCCCAACCCCACCCCAGGAACCTATATCCTCACTGTTCCCTTTATGAACATCGCATTTTCTTCTCTTTTAAAAAACAAAAATAATGTGGTTCTGGTACGTTCCACTTTTCTTCACTTCTTCTCCACTCTAACTCCTACCATCTATTCTGCTCTTCTTCATCAACTTCAAGGAGCAAACACAACCTTCTCATCTTCACACACAGGAAGCAATAAAACCTCTCGTGCTAAGCAGGGCTGAAGGACAAGTCAGGGTTATGGCTCACAGTTTTCCAAAATTAAAACTGTTTCACAGAACTTCTCAGTAAGCACAGAAGCTGAGACAAGGCAAAAGAAAATCTGAAGATTTGTTAATACACACCTCCTGCACCCCTTTTATTTTCACAGAATGAAGCAAGTGCTGTGATTGAAATCTCTTTGATTCAGCTCTCTGAGAGTCTGGAAGGATAGTGCTCCCTCCCTTTCCTGTTTCATAGGACTATGGTTTACCCAAAATCCTCAGCTTCTATCTACTTCTAGAAGAGAGATATTTTCTTATATATGCTCTGAATAAGAGAAATACAGTGTTTCTTACCATGGTGAAAACCAGCAACAACAAACTAAACAGTAGCATGATAGAACTGTGCTACCTCCTCCAGAACATTTTGTGCAGAACTGGCAGCATAATATCCACAAGATTTTTATTCTGTTCCTCCTAATTCATAAGGAATTTGCTGATTTTGCAGCAAAATGATAGCTTGACACTGAACTGTTCTGCAACCTCAGCTTCCATTAAAGAGCCTCCACAGCATGTTGAATATCACTTCCAAACTAAACAGAGGCAGAGGAAGGATTATGGCAATCCACTAAGACCTTACATGATTAAATCTAAATAAATTTCAAAAAAAAAAAAAGAAAGAAAGAAAAAGAAAAAAAAGCTCAAGATTTAAAAGTAACGGGTCATAATTCTCATCCTACTAATAACAGTCATATGAGGATTCAGTTCCAGTGAGTTCAGTGTTATTACATTGGTGCGTTAAGAGAAACAAGACCATCAGATTGTAGCCAAAGACAAGAATATGTGACAATGTTAATCCTTCATCTGCTTCCCCATTAGCATCTATGGTGTCTCACACACAGACTCTGAAGGCAAACATGAATGAACTTTGTATTCTAAAATTTCTAATGTGAAAGCTGTGCTTGGTCAATTAGAATGACCGCAAGGCTATACCTGCTATTGACATCAGTTTAATAATCTGTGTATGCAGAAGTTCATAAAGACCTTAGAGGCAGTGAAAATGATCTTATGTTTCTTGATTTTGATTTTATTTTTCTGCACAGTTCACACAAGTCATTTTGAAGAACATATTTCCTGCATAGGTGCTTCTCTGCATGTACAAAAAGTTTTGTGCAGGAAACACATAGAGCTGTTCTCCAGTGCAGCAAGGTAGGGCTAGGGCTTGCTTTGAACTGGTTTTCATGAACAAAACCTACAAATAATTCAATGACTCTTAGATTAGATTTTTACGTTATTAAATAATGACTTGTTATTCTTACTATCACTGTGCTTGGGCCAGGAAATTAAGATACCGTTTTGCTAGGTATAGTACACAGTAAGGAACAGAGCTCATTTTGTTTAAAACAAACAGTATTTGAATTTTTGGATACATACAAAATTATGAAATAGAACAAAAGGGGGTAAGAGGAAGAGTGAAACAAAGGTATTCAGCATGACAGGGGGCTATCTCAGTACACTAAGCGACTTGTGTGCAGTACAGTGGTGAAGCTCACTGAATCACAAGTGATTTACAATGATTTTACGTGAAATCAGAGTGAGGCCCTACAAAAATATTCATGTTTAATTTCTAGGAGACACTGGATAAAGAGGTATTTTTGCATGCAAAGTCTCAAACAATTCATGGTCCAGGCAAGATCAAAAGCAAAAATCCTACCGAAGAGAAGCAAAAAATTCAAGCTATAATCTATATCATGGTTTCTAGAAAAAAAAAAAAAAAAAAGCGCACAGTTCTCTCCCTAAAATTAGCGAGATTTACAGGTTTAAAATTATTCAGAAAATAATGTCACGGAGAAATTACCAAAGTTATAGCAAATTTAGTGTTAATTTGTAATAATAAGCTACCCCTTTGTAACATGCAATTCTTTTAATACGCAACTACAGAATTTCCAGAGAGCCTGCTGTTACTACAGAACTTGATATAGCACTTTCATAACCTTGTATACAATGACACCCAGCCATCAAAAGAAAGAACAACGTTATATACAAACTTGGAAGATAATTTTAGAGAGTTAATTAATGATACACCCTATAACACTGAATAAATTTGGCCTTGGTTGATTAAATTCCCACTTTTTGTGTATTGTTTTTAAATCTTCAGAATCTACGCACATAATTCTTTCACTATCTTGGCACTGTGCTTTTAAATCAGTATTATTTTTCTTTTACCAGAAAACACATTTTTTTCCTTTCTTTTTCATCATTACGATCACAACAAACTTCACCACCTCCAGCACTCTTGAGTTGTTCTAACGTGTTATACACCAGCCTAACAGGAAATGTGCTTGGGATTCTGATATAGGCAATCCCAGACTGCTATCCCTGATGACTACACCACTGTGCTTTCCCCCAGGTGCAAACTGAATGCTGGGGGAAGGGTAAGGAATCTCCTGTGAGGGAGCTCGCTTGACCATCCAACCCTCTGGAATGAGAAGTCCTCAGTTACCACCTGAGCCTTTCCGTCACTTGGCACAGACCACAGCACAGCCACTAACACTGGGGAACAAGACTGCAGAAAAAGGCAGACATCTGCAAAACTGCAAAAGGCAGATGTCTGTTGTCAGGTGTATTTGTATTTTTTTCCTTTCTCTTAGATATCTTCCCCCCCCCCGATTTTTACTATTGTTAAATGCACAAGTGGTGCTGACAGCACTGCCTAAATGTTCTTCGTGCCACTCCCTTTAGGTAATGGTTTCCAAGTTTTCTTCTAGTCACGCTCCTGTTTGCCCTGTAACTCCCATACTAAGTTCTGCAGGTAGCACAGCTTCAACTAGACGATGAAGAATTACCCAACAGCTGCAATTCTGCTGCCTGCTAGCAAAAACACTCTGTACAAAAGAATAAAAATAAAAAAAAAATAATCTTTGTATTATCCCAGGGAAACAAGGAAACTGAATTCAGGCTTTATATGCTGTCCTTCAAAACATGATAGTATTAGACCTCATCCGAACTTCTGTGAATAGCTAGCCAGATTTGAACATGAAATTGAATTTTCTGGTGCATATCAAACATGTTCAGGGCCCTTTGGAGACAAAAAAAAAAAAAAAGTGTGATTTTGGAAATGAAACCATAAAAGTCCTTAACAGGAAATAGGCCTTCATGGTGGTTGGCTCAGCTGAAACAGTGATACCTACTGGCATGTAGACTTCAGGAATCTTACCTAGTGTTTGAGGTAGAAAGCTAGCCCTATAACCTCTCTGGCCAACTCTTTTAGATATGTAAATTGTGCTTAGCTTATAGTGTGTAATGCAAGTGTCCAAAATATGTCTCCTAAATCATGGATTTAGGCATGGATTTAGAAGGACAATTCAAACATTGCTCTTATTTTCACAATTTTATGCAGTGAACAAGGTGATTTTTGGCCTTTGAAAAATAATGTTAGACTGAGACCTAGGTAACATACATGAGGAAATGTTCTGAGGATGAAGCCAAGTGACAGCATGCATATTGAAATGTCAAGAAGGAAGAAGCATTAGATTTCTGAAAGATAGATTAAACCAAATGAGTTGGACATGCCTGATTTTCACTGAAACAATTGTCCCTGAACTGGACTGCACTGAAATTGGTCTCTCTCTTCTGGTAGGATGCCTAATGCTAGGCTTTTTCCAGAGAAAAGGAGCCTGGCTTCTTCCAGATACAGCAGAGGAACTAATTTCTAGAGATGCGGTTTCTTGGGAAGAATCTTTGTTAGTAAATTTTAGTATATCTGTTTGAATGCCGTAAGTATGGAAGAGGAAAACACAGAATTCTCCCTCATGTAAAACAAAAACCAAAAAAGGAATGTTATGCTAATATCAAGTTTTCTGAATAGCCTCTGCTGTACTTAACCATTTCCTTACTTTTTCTTGGACTTTGCTCAATATCTAAATTTCTTGTTAAAAACAAACAAACAAAAATCACATATTTATCTTGATCCCTAACAAAAACTACGCCACTGTACTCCCAAATTTCATCATAAATTGATTGCAAAGGATTCACTATTTGCTAGAGGACAGTGTTGCAGTTTTCATTTTTAAATGTTTCAAATTCTTACTATATTGAAATAGACTTTTAAAATTCAGGTTCCTATTATGTAAAGGGTACTTTTAAAATGAGAGAACACAATACAGAGACAGTTGCTCTTGTCTGCAGAGAGCCTAAAACAGCAGGTAAAGGAAAACACTGAACTTTGTTATGCGTACAGTCCTCTCTTTGGGTAATACAGAACTGCTGTCTGTAGAACCTGCTGAATGAACCTGCTGAAATGTAAGTTTCAGTACAGCATAAAAATGTCTTTTTTCTTTTTATGTTCCTCCTGGGAATTGTCTACAGTGACCTCTAACTTCACAGCATCTTATCTTCTTTACAAAGATAATCTTATTTTCATATATAGGAAAGGTAAAGTGGAAGACAGAAATTTATCAAAACCAACAGACTTGCACCCCAGTACTCAGAACTTTTCAACTTTCAAGTGCACACTTAGCATTAAAGACTAAACTTTCTGCTGCCAGGCTATGCAGAGCAAAGAAAGTTCACAGCTCTCCAATCCTTTTTCTCAAACTCGCCATAGGGAACCAAGGTTTAATTTATTATTCTGTAAGAAAAGTTCTGCCCATTGAGTAATCCCAAAACAACCACTCCCTCTTTCTTTCCTAGATATATCCTAGCCTAGTTTTTCCCTCCAATTTTCAGCACAGATTTAACAGCTCTGGGCAGTAGAGCAGATGCAGAAGACAAACCACTATCTGAGGTGCTCTCAAATGCATATTCTGTTTTACGGTGTCCTATGATCTCATATCTATGATATGAGACTATTTTTCCCCTTCAGCTTCATTTCTGTATCCTGTACCATGGGAATAAGAGATCACAATGAAGTAAGGGTCAGATCCTTGGATGGTACAAATACAGCTCATAGCAGTCAATAAACCAAGGGAAGAAAACGGTTCTCCATATTTGATATTGCTTCAAATATTCCTCTGCTGATTTCATTGCTGAGCAACCCCTGCTCATGCACTGATCAAGCTAGAATTTTTATTACAGCTAATAGGAAACTTGTTCACTGACATCTTCTACCGGCTCAATCTGTTCCACAAAACTATTTCAGAAATCTCAAAAATGACTTAGTTTTGATTTGAGCATTAGTTTCCTCTTTCCTAACATTCTCACAAACAGGTATAAAATAAAATTCCTTCTTTCACATACCTTCTGATGGAGATGGTGATAAGTTTATCATATAGAACTGCAGCCACATTTTCTAGTTCTGAATCATACTACTAGGTTTTACAGTAACAGTTACAATATCCTTTTTTCCCTCTTACTGGAAAACATACAAGATTGAAACATATTGAATTTATCCCATTTCCAAGAATCTGACTAGATTTCAGCCTGTAGTTTCTACCACAGTAAGTCTCTCCATATCAGTTGCCAAAACTTCAGCATTTGCTTGCACCTTTCTCTTAAGCTGGAAATGAATCCTTAGCATGTGGCATCACCTTAAAATATATTTCTGAGGTGTGGGAGGAATTTTAAGATCTGAAAATGAACAAACTATGGAATATGTCTTGAAGCCAAAATATGATGTATAGAATGACATAGTGACTGCATCATGATTTCTTTTTTCTGTTTGGCAATATTTAAAACACTGTGGTGTTATCAACACTCTTTTAGTCAGAAGTCTAAAACAGAAATCTAGAAAATTAACTCCATCCCAGCCAAATCCAGTACAGTGCTTAAGGCATTGCAAACACTGAGTGATTCTCAACTTCTGTTAGTATTTTCCTGCATTTTTAGTGCAATGCACTAACAACAACTACAAAAAGTTCTGAATTTATATGATTTGTGTATACAACTACAGTACTGAACAGCTAAGTTTTATCTATTGACTAAAATGTTTCACCTGGAAAATCGCTTGTCCAGTAGTATGAACTATTGCCCATCAAAGGGCTTGCCATTGCCAACAATTCAAGTACCATTCCTTGATGAACAGAAAGATAACAATCACTCATGCCATTAAGATAAAGCCAGACTTGTGCAGCATGTCTTGGTGAAGGCTGTTCACAATGTTCACTGTGAAGTTTCAACTCTGATGCTCTCCAGTCTTTCAGTAAGGTTCATACTAGAACCAAATTATGTCTTCACTTTGCAAGTGCTTCATTTGCAGGTAAAATTTCACTCAAGACAGCACAAAGGGTTTTACGTGCCTCATTGGAGCCAGGACTTTACTGCAAGTTCTAGTAAAATCTTACCTGGCCCAAGTCCAACATTTCTCATTTTTACCTTCATTTGCTTGTATCATTTGTTAGCATTCATTGCATGGTAAGTGTTGTGTACATGCTTCACTTCCCCCCTCAAAAGTAGGCTGTCTGTCCAACCAGTGGAGCTCCAGATAGCAGAGGTACTCCCTGTAAAAACTGCATTTACAAAGACCGGAGACTTCACACCTTAGAAACAAACCAGGAAACATGTAGATGCAGAATCGCTGGTCTACCACAACAGAACACTGGAACCATATCAGTATAAACCAACATTAAATCTATGGATTTTAAGACTGTTCCTCTAATTTTCTTTCCCAAATACTTATTTTGTTTATTTAGAGCAAAACAAAAGTACTAGACAAAAACAACAACAACAACAACAACAACAAACACGCAAACAAAAAGACTGTTTTAGCTAATACCCAGACTGGAATATATCAAAGTTTTAAAGCTGCTTACATGCAGAAGGAATATTTGTTGTCTGAAACACTTAAAGATCTATTGAACTATTGATGTGTACTGTAATGAAAAGTCAAGCTGGAAAAGAGTAAGGAGGTAACACAATATTGCCCAGCTAAAACTGAACTTAGGGGAGGAGTCAAGGATTTTGCTGTGACCAATAATAAACACTGGACATCTGCTCTCTTGGAGTGAACTTTACTCCATATATTGGTGTAATAAAGCATCTATGTTTAAAAAAAAAAGAGGCATCTTTCTAAATCAAGAACTTTAACAATCTCTGAATTATGTATTCTTTGTACCTCTAAAAAGAAAATGTTTTAAATTTTTTTTTTAATATAGTTTTTTTTCTATTTGTAAATAGAGGCTTGTTTTCATACTTCAGATTAAAATTTAATCAGGCTATTTTAGACGTATGTTTTTCTACAGGGTTTTCTTAAAAATCAGAGGTATGGTCTTTATATCTGTATATGCAGAATGGCATGCATAGGAGAGAGAGAGGAAGTCAAGAGAGTGCTTTCATATGATTCTTTACCAGACCCCCCTTTTCCTCTTCCTTAAAAATAATTACAATACCTTGTCTGCTGGGAAAAGCACTAATTGGACATATCTGCCATCACTGTGCTATGTCACAAAGGGAAAAATCCTCACTAATGGTTCCTGAAACGCCAATCTGAGGTGGGCGGCATTAGATGATTCACAGAAGACAACCATCTCTGTAGGTTAATTATTTTTATTTTGTTCAGACTTTGCTGATTTATTTTGAACTAGTCATTGGGTAGTTAATAAATGTCATTCACTTCATTAAAAAACAACTTTTTCATCTGTTGTAAATAGTAATCTAAGTGCATATAGAGAGCAAAAAAGTGCTCACCACGATGCCCTCTGCTTAGAATGACAAAGCACTATGAAATCAAGCTTTAAAATGGAATAGGGACTTTTCAAGGAATTATACTGAGCTACGCTTTTCTGACAATAAGGAAAAACTTGCATTCATATAGCAAAGTAATAAATACCCTTGATTCTCCTATGCCAGGTGACTGTATTAAACATCCAGTCAGCCAGTAGAAGTGGCCCATCTCTACTTTCAGCCTGAGGACTGAGAATGAAATAGAAGAATTATTAGCCTGGGAATCACGCCCAGACTCAGATATCAAGCTACATGAGAAGCCATATGCATATGCAGAAACAGCATTAACAGGGTTTGGAGCTGAGGAAAAAGAGCTCAGGCTTCTCTAAAAGGCATT
>VXAL01010601.1:0-14026 GCA_013399475.1 Chauna torquata
GGTAAAACCACCACAACTTGAAGGCAAAAGTCGGTAACCACTTTCGATGACTATAGAATTGATTGAATAGTTATTTTTAATGATAGCAATTATTTCCCTATTTAATGCATAGTAGGAGATTCTACCCTGGATCCTGTTAGGAGAAGGTACATGAAGAAAATTATCGGGTATGTTTTAGACCCAGAGGCTCTCTCCCTACTGTAGCAAAACAGACCTGGCCCTCAGGCCAGCAGGCACTAAACAGCTCCTACCTGCACCACCACATCGCTTACCTCCCAGGCTGGAGCTGAGCCTTGACTGTAACTCCTGCGAGAGGTGCCAGACCCGCGCTGACCCCCTCGCTGTGCCTGCTGCTGTCAGGGCGCAAGCAGCCAGAGGTCCAGCATTGCTGAGGAAAGGTCCTGGCTGGTCAAGTGCTTTGAAGACCACGTGGGTTGTGCATGGAGCTGAGGTGCTACAACCCACACTTGACCTGCTGAGATCAGAGAGTGTGGGCACCCTGCCTGCACTGGTGTCTTTTCCTCCACCCCTCCAGCAACCTCCTTGGCTGGGCCGAGTTCACGCTGCACACGCATGTGTATGAACAGCACGGATGGTAAGTGAGGCTTTGCTGAGATTTTAATTGGCAGTTGAGCTTTACCCCTCCCTACCAGTGTGGATACAACCCCTGGGATATGTCCAGGACAGTGCAGCTGCCCGTGGCAAAGGTCTGGAGTGCACATTCTGTGGTTCACTTAGTGTCACCTTCTCACTACTGTCATAGCTGGGCATCAGCCAACGTCGCTCATCCATGCGTGTTTGCCCCAGGCTGTCTCCCAGCACACTGCGACCTTGCCTTGAATCACAGACATGACTCGGGGAAGCATTTTTGCCTGGGTTCTCCATTATTTTTGTCAGGCTCCAGCTGCAGTCTGGGCAGGAACAAGTTCCCTGGGACATTCTGCACGAGTTATTTGTGGGGAAGAACTTCTGGGGGTTGGAAAGCCTCTCAAGTGCAGACCTGATTTGAGCTTTTCCTGATGTTTTTGATACAGCATAGAAAACACATGGCATTATCTGCAGTGGCTTCCTTTAGCTGCCTGCTGGCTTTCAGAGAGGAAGTTTGCCTATGTTTCGACGCAGCAATAAGAACAACACTGTGAAACTAGACAAGACTATTGCAAGAGCTGTGCAAGCTCCCTGCTGTGAATACACCAAATTTTCTAAAAATCCTGGCTCCAACAGAGCCAGGGAGTGTCTTCTGCCATTGTCTGCAGTTGCAATAGCATCTTGAATAAGCAGTTTCTGAAACCTGCCTTTCATATTTTCATCAGAAAAAAGATCTAGTTGTCAGTTTAACTAACCTTGCCTGGTTCCCACAACAAAAAAACACTTGAGGTTTCTTATCTGTTGAATGTAGCTTAAGTATACGAAAACAGAGACCAGAGTGCTTGTTTCTTCTGTTCAGAGCAAATGAGTAATGTGAGCACATCGTAATCATCAGAGGCTTGATTCAGAACAATGATAATTTGCACATTTCTGAGGCCTGGAAATATTCACCATGCGCAGAGGCTTGCTGGTAAGTGTTTTGTTTTGTTTTGCTTTCTTTTTGAAGTCCAGTTCAAGTTAAAAGGAAGGATTTGGTGGCATGTGTTGTGCTAGATGTAGCTGCAGTGTGAGTGCTTGCTGGGTCACTGCTGCTTGCTTTCTCCTGTGACTCGACACCGAGCCCTGATGAGGGGCATCCCCTCTGATTGCCCCTCACGTAGACCAAGGAGCCAAAAGCACTTTTTAAGGTCACCCAGATGATGGGATGGCCCCGACCACCCATGGCAACCCCATGGTAGGCTGTGCCATGCCTTGGGTTCTGCTGGATGCCAGCCCCAGAAGCACAGAGAGCAAGGCCAGAAGGGACCATGAAATCACCTGAGGCCATCCAAGTGTCAAGGTGTACACTGCACCTGGCCACCTGAGCTCTGGGCACCCGTATTTGTGTTTGGTTCTGGTTGTTCTGCCAGAAAGATGCCTAAACAATGAAAGGTGCACTCCTCTGATCAGAGGTCATCCTGAGCTCCCTTTATGCTCACCAGAGAGAAAAAGGTGCGGAGCCACGCTGAGGATGTGATTCGCTTCCTCCTGAGGATGAAGTGTCCATCTGAACAGAAGAACTGCATGATGGAAATGCCTGCTGCTCTCCAGAGATGGAAGGGTCCCTAGCTCACATGTGGCTCTCCATGTTGGAGAACATCTAGGGGAATCTCACCCCAAAAGGCAGAGACCTACCGCTTCCCTCATATATTGTGCTATAGTGCATCATCCGGTAAATATTTGTGTCTCAGGGCTGTCTGGATGGGGCCGTGGATTAACTGGACCCCAAGGAAATGTCAGGGTCACTGGTGGTTGCTGAACTCCTTTAGAAAAACAAACAAACACTTGATTGAAATAAAACCAAACCAAACCAAAAAAACAAGCAACTGCTGTCAGTGTTTCTTTCTTTCTTTCTCTTTCTTTCTTTCTCTTTCTTTCTTTCTCTTTCTTTCTTTCTCTTTCTTTCTTTCTCTTTCTTTCTTTCTCTTTCTTTCTTTCTCTTTCTTTCTTTCTCTTTCTTTCTTTCTCTTTCTTTCTTTCTCTTTCTTTCTTTCTCTTTCTTTCTTTCTCTTTCTTTCTTTCTCTTTCTTTCTTTCTCTTTCTTTCTTTCTCTTTCTTTCTTTCTTATATTAAACAAGTGTTTAATTAAAAAAAAAAAAATCCAATAGATGGCAGGACTGTACCTAGTACAAGATAGAGCACTTCTCCTGTGAATTTAAGGTGGTCTGTCAGAGATTTTGAAGGACAGGGATTCCAGGATCCATGCATTACTAAGCATATGTAAAAAAACCCCTCTAATATCTTTTTGAGTTCTTAATTTCATTGGAAAATGAAATTGGATTCTTCTAATTTCTTGTCTTTGCAGTGTGGGGCCATGCCCGGTTTATTCAGAGGCCTCCTGGGTATCTTTGCAGGTACCTCTGGGGCATCTGTCCTCTCTTTTTGCTTTCTGCAACATTCCCCCAACAGCCGTCACTGGGGCTCCCAGAGCGTGGGGAGCCAGGATTTTCATGCAGCAAATAAAAAAAAAAAGCAAGGCGATATCCCGGAGGCCTAGTTTTCACAGAAAAAAATGTGGAGATGTTTGTAGCTATCAATAGGTTGTGACTCATCTATGGAGAATACAAATTAAATAGTCCTTTCTGCCAAACAGGAGTGAGAGCCTTGGATCTCGGACACATTAATCACTTGTTTGTTTGAGCTCTCCCATGGGCTTTTCCGGATCTGAGATCACTGAGGTGCAGTCGTTCACTAGGAGACTTCTGCCTTCTCCCGATCCTGCTTTTTTTCCTTTCCCCCCCGTCTTCCCCAGTGGCAAACGAGGCTTGGGCAGCCCACCAGCCTGCCACCTCTCCTCGGTACTTCAGCCCGTGGTGACGGATGCGTTATTTGGAATGAAGCGCTGGGGTGAAGTAAATGGACACAGCTGTGCAACGGAGGTGGTTATTTTCATTTCCCCTGATGATTTACAAGGAATTCTGCTGTAGGCATGAAAAAGAAAGGGCAACTATGCAGCTGAGTCGCTGCGGTGGTCAACCCAACACCACTCGGCAACATTTTCTTGTGAGCCAGTCAAGCTTGCAAGCCCTCTGGAGAGTTTAAGCTGACGTGGGGTTTTGCCTGGACATTTTTAGTTTGATGCTTTTTATTTAGGGGAAACTGTAAAGAAACCAAATGTGGCTGTTTAAACTGAGTTTCCCATTTTTTTTTGCACTGTTTCATACACATATGCTGTCGTGAGATTCTTAAATAGTAAGATAAGGAAATTTCACACTATTTTCCATACCTTTGCAATAAAGAGGCAAGATTTTTTTCCCTTGGTTACCTACTGCTTTCTAGAGCCTGAGGTACACAGCCTGAGGACTGGAGCAAGAACTCTTTTACATCCTTTCTGAAACCCTCTCTGAGAGCCTGAAGACAGGCTGTCACCATTTTTGGAAATTCCGGACCTTGCCTGGGTTGGGTGGGCCCACCCACTCCTCTTTGGGCTCTCCACCACCAGTTCTCCCATTTCTGCTATTCTTAATGGAGCCATCCAATGAAGAAGCAAATCCTATCAGTTCTGAAACATGGAGCAGCTTCCTCGTACAGGAGAGGAGAGAGCTGGAGGTGACCACACCAGCTGGGAGGAGAGGGATGGGCGCAGCCTCCCTTCCCCTTGCTGGGGTGGTCTCACCCCTTGGGACAGACACTTGCCATGAAAAATGGGCGCCAGGTCCAGCCAGTGCCCTACGGTTTGTGGGTGTCTCCGTAGAGACCACCAGATACTTTCCCTGTAGACCGAAGAGCTGAGTTTCTCTTTCAGGCGATTTGGTGCCAAAATAAATCTGGAGATAGCGGTGGGAATACACCAATATTTAAGCAGGATGTTTCTCAAAATGTTAATAAAGTATGTACTGGGAGTAAAATAGAAAAAAATTCCCCAATCAGTGCTTTGGGAAAAAGTACAACTCTTTTTCTGTGTCTCTCCCATGCCCACCCCTCAAGGAAGGCTTGGGTAGGACACTGGCCAGGACCTTATTTTCATTTCCATCAGGAATGTTTTTTAGCTGGCACACAAACTGCATGTGTAAACAGCACAGGAGTTCGGGAAGCTGCTGTACTCTTTCCTCTTATAACTAACAATGGAAACCCTTTGAGAGTCGTCTGAGCCTCTGTGGCAGCTTGCATGGCTCCTGACAGGTGGGACCAGCTGCCGTGCTCAAATGCTCATCGTGATGGTGCTTCTCCCTGAGACATGCTCTGCAGTGTGCTGGTGGCCGAGGCTGGAGCTGCCAGCCCCACCGTGCCCGCGGACCTGGACCAGGATGGGGAAAGCTGCTTGGCAAATACTATTTTGGCTGATCTGAGTTTATTCTGTTACGGAGAACTCAGTATCAAATTAAAAAGAGTGAGTAGAGCCACTGCACTGGAGGCAGAATTGGCCAATTCCAGCATGTAATGGGTTAGTGCGGCACAGTTACGCTTCTCCGCCTTGCCTGGTGGGTCCCCACTTTGTCTGCATTTTTATTCCTGTCTCTGTCTTCACTCTTCCTGGGCTGTATATTATAGTCTGTGTCTCTCTGGATGTGTTGCACAGTCTGCCCCACGGCTGGGCAGAGTGCAGAACAATTTTATTCAGCATCTATGGTATTTTTAGAAGATCAGCTAACAGGAGAGCTAAGCCTGCATTTGCTGAAATATATTCAACTTAAGCAGTTCTGAGAATTTCTTTTTTCACACAGTTGACACAGTCATGGAAAGATGAAACATTTCAGAGATGTGTCCTTAGGAACGCAGGAGCTTTACGGCATCTTTTCTGAGTCTAAGGCTCATTAGAAGACAATAGGATATAGACACCTAGCTGCATAAGCCAGTTTTGAAAGTGGGATTTAGACATCTTAAATCGATGTCTAAATATCTTGATAAATCCGGTAGTGTTTTATGGCTCTGAGAAGCTCTATAAATTAGTCTGGAAGTAGACAACAGCTAAAATAGGAACACGCAGTGAGGAGCACGTTATAGCTACCCTTGTACAAAGCATTCCTACCCCTCGCCAATGATCTCAGTGTTGCACATGGCCTTGCGAAGCTGGATATGAAGGACGAGGTGAATTTCTGTCCCACCCGCACTGCGGAAAGCGCTGTTACCAGAGGAGCTCCAGGAGCAGACTTACATTTTCAAGTGCAACTCCTTTCTGCACCACAATTTGAAGAGGAGCAAAAATGGCCCAAATTTACAAAAGGTGAGCAGCTGGCCAGCCAAGAAGGGAGGCTCCTCAGCTCCTCAGCAGCAGTGGGCTCCTCCACAAGGGCCATCGCAGCGCCCGGCCTCGCCGAGCTGGCTGGGAGCGTGGCGCGGAGGCTTCACCGCGCGTTCGAGCACGGCAAGGCCCTCGGCTGCGGCACACTGTGCCACCCAGGAACAGCTCTTCCGCTTCCAGGAGGGAGATGCGTGTGCCTCTGTGCGGCCAAGCTGCCGCTGCCAGCAAGCACGCTTCTTGGTGAGGCACAGCGGCGGTTTTGGAGCACGGCTGTTCTGAAGAAGGCATCTTCTCTGCAAAGCCCGAGTGAGCAAACAGCACGTATGAAAATACTAGAGGTGAGCCAAGGGCAATACGTTGTCATAGGATGCGCCTGCTTCGTCTTACTCATCTGTTTATTTTTTTGAGCAGGGACACAGGCGGTAGGTTTTACTGACTGAAACAGAGGAGTCTCTTTGTAACATCAATGCACAAATAGCGACAAATGTTAAAATCCTGCTGCCAAAGAGTGAGCCCCTGGCTCTGGCGTGCGTCTGGGACAGACACCGAGTTATTAGGAGTGACTGAACGGAGCCCTGGCTTTGCTGGATATTGTCACAATGCCCCCGCCAAGCCCTGCAGGAGTATTGAAAATCCTGGCCTATAACAAATATCAGTAGTAAACACTGCTGGCATTTTGTTTAAGACAGGGTATTTTGCTAGAATAAATGGTTGTATTCATCTATGGGTTTATATCCCGTACTTTTTCATCTCTGTCTCTTAAGACAGTGGATTTACATAGCATATTTCACCAAGAGGAAGATGATTTTCAGCACCAAAGAAATGTGTGCTGTATGTAGAGAGCACTGAATATAGAACCAAATTGCACTTTCCTTCAGGGTAGTATTGGAATGGCACCAAACAACAGAGCAGGTTTAGTTCAGGAAATGAATGATGCTTTATGTAATCAAATCTGCAAGGGAGATTTGGCAAGAAGGATGTATACAGACAAACTATTGCTGAGTCTGGACGTAGCACTGAGAACATTAAATCTTAACTTGTGTGGTATCACTAAAACTCTACAGGAGATCAAAAGGGCACACAGCCTTCATTTATTTAAACCAAAGCCAGTACTAACACAGACACTAAGTCCAATGCTAAGTCAAAGGTTGGTGCATTATTGATGCAAAGGAGTCAGTGTTGCTGTCTTTGTGGACTTTGTGGCTCCTTAACAGATACATCCAGGATTCAGTCCTGCAGGTCCTGCAAGCTCAGGCAGCCCGGCTCAATTAATGCATTTGCTAGGGAGATGCAAGGAAGGTACATCGCTGCTTTGGAGAGCCGAGTCCTACTGGCAGGAGCACTGCTCCCAGCAGTCAGCTCTGCCTGGACTGAAGAAGCATGCAGGTTGCTTTGCACACATGTGGGCAACCATCCAGCCACTTAAAATCATGTTTTAATTTGTCATGCCACCTGAATGTCTTCCTCAGGGTGGAACCCTCCTCCCACCCCTCCCAAAACCAAAAGTTTCTGTCAGCTTAATTACACCTATAAAGCAAAAGATGAATATCAAGCTCCAGACTCAAAGTCTCACTCTCTGATCCTGAAGATACTGTGCTCTCTGGGTGAATTTCAGCAAAATAAACCATACAAAACAAATGAATAATCCTACAGGAACATCTCTCCTGTTTCCCAAGACCGGGGACTGTTATCCACCACCGAGCAGTCTTTGCCAGCTCGTGCGGAGCACTCCCAGCCCTGCACTGGCCACATGCTTTATTTCTAGGATGCGAAAAGGAACGACACATGTCAAACGAATGCCGTGTGCTCCCCTGCGGTCCTAGCAGAAGGAGAATGGATGACCCAGTCCCCTTCCTCATTTCTTCCAGGCTGGAGAGTGAGAAGGGTGTCCTTGGGTCTGCAGGAGAAAGAGTTGGACCTGGGATCTCCTCAGACAGCCTGCTTTGCTCGTTGTTATCACTCCAACAGGTTGCCAGGAGAGGCTGTGCAGTCTCCATCCTTGGAGGTGTTCCAGCCCCAAATAGAGAGCCCTGAGTAACCTGGTCTGACCTCAGAGCTGAGCAGGGGCTGGACCAGAGGCCTCCCAGGTCCTCTCCAACCTCAATTACCCTCTGATCCTATAAAATGAGCTGTGCTTTGAAACGCACACAGTGGCACTAAGGGACATGGTTTAGTGATGGGACTTGCTAGGTCAGGTTGATGATCGGACTTGATCTTGAAGCCTAGATGATTCTATGAAACTACACAGAAGAGATTTTTGATAGTAAGAGAAACCTAGGTGCTATGTTCATATGCATTTAATGGAAAACACACCTGACGCATGCTCAGGGCAACATCACTGAAATAACTGATTTGCAGCACCTGCTTCTTACCTAGGTATTATTTTGGCTCTGTGTTGATGTATGTGACAAAGTGGATGTGCTAAAGAAGAGCAGTTCTCAGTAATGAAGAGTTCAGAAGCCCAGTTCAGGATTCACTTGCAGCAGCAGAGCGGATGTGGTGCTCTGGGCCCGGGAGCAAATCAGGATTGCTCAGACTGGGGTTGATTTGGTGCTGCCATGGGAGCCTCTGTCCACACAGAGCTGCTGTGTGAGCACGGTGGTTGGCAGCATCCCTTGGTAGCTCTGGAACTGCACAGGAGGTGACAGTGAGGACAAATGCAAAGGAAGAGCATCCACCGGGGTACCACCAGCACTGCTGCTGTAGGGGTGGAGCTTTTGTCTTACGCTTGTTAGCCTAAAAATCAGGCACGTCACTCAATAGCATTAGGGAGGAGGAAAGCTGGAGATTTGAATGGCCTGGTGTTTTAGCAAGGTGACGTGGCGTGGTAAGACAGGTTGCATGCCTCAAGGAAAAAAACATTAGGATTCCATGGAGAGAAGCAGTGTAAAGTACGTACTAGTACTTTCCTTACTAGTACTTAACACACCATAGCATCTCTCTCTCCCCCTATTTAGAGAGCTTGTACCAAGGGTGTTAATTTTTACGTTATGATTCTGCTAGGCATGACACATTAGAAATTCTGAGAACCACTGCTTTCCCTGCCTCAAAAAATACAGGTATTTGGGCTCTGCCCTTCAGAATTCAGAAATTCCTGTAACATAGGCTTGAATACAAGTTAAAAATAACACTGCATCTCCAGCAGAAAGATTTTAAGAATCAGCTGTCACCCCACCCGACCTCAGTTAAGTCAGGAAGAATCTGCTGAAGCAGCTGGATGGGACCAAGCAGGGTGTGAAAATCTGGATCCCAGCGCAGGACAGAGAAAAGAGAAGATCGGCTGGAAATTTCAGCGTGAAGCTGGATCTGTGTGAAGTGGAGAATTCCAAGTGTGAATGCGTGTATGTGTTCATGCATGTGCTGAGGAAAGTCGGGTTGGCAAGGGAGACAGAGGAGAGCTTTGTGTGCAGTGCTTGCTCTGACACAGCTCAGCCTGCTCCCTATCTCTCAGTTCCACTTCTGAATGTGCAGGAACATGCGGTGGCTCCTTTTCCCCACCATCTTCATCATCCCTTGTACGCAACAGGTAAGTTCATTAAATAGGAGAAAAAGATTTCTCCCTTCGTCGCCCTGTCCGGGTTTAAAGTTTTTATTTGCTTAATGACAAAATAAATTTCAGAGAAGCAAAGTTCTCACAAAGAATAAGGAGCCATTCCCTACTCCTGAGTAAATTTCATGTGCGGCTTATTTACGGCATCAGTCCTGATCTTGGTATTTTTTCCTCTCTAACCTGTACATTAATATCATTCTGTGGGGGAAAAAAAAAAGTGTTAAAGAAGATCAAATTGTCAGTGACCTTGCTTTTTTTTTTCCTCTTTTTCTTTTTTTCTTTTTAAATGTAAGCACAAATGGTCATCTCATGCAGTATAAGGAAGTAAACGTCTTGTCCATGCTCATATTCCATACATATATATTATATATACACAGTGAGCTTAATTCAGGCTAGTTTTGCAAATTAGGAAGGCACCTGGGCTGGTTTATGTTGTGTCTCTTACAAGAAAATTTTCAATGACAGCTTTTGCTGAAGGGATTTGCGTCAAGGGCCAATTTCACTATTTATTTTCTTAATTTCGAAAACACACTCCTTATGTGTACCCACTGTATTTTTCCTCTGCAATCAAGATGAATACCAAATGGAAAATTTTCAAGTGACTGTCTGCCTCTGCTAACTTTCTGAATATTTAAAGCCAGGCTAAGATAACTGAACATTAACAATAATACACTGCTTACTTTTGCTGTTTATTTATGCCATACAGACCTTCAATCTTTAAAACACATGAAAATAAACAACAGCACATGGAGGGCTGCTGTACAATGGTCTCATTTTCTGATCTGCCCATAGGATCAAGAAAAGTATGCAGTGGGCTTGTGTGATGTGGATGGCTTTGGTACAGAGACTTTGGGAAGCAAGAATTAGAAAATGTTTGGCCTGTAAACTTTAAAAGCACTCTTTAAATTTTCATCTGTAACATAACAGATTTTTCAGGTAGACTGAGGTATTCACTAATTCAACAGTTTAAATTATCAGATGCTTGCCTGATGGTGTTTTTCTTACAGGGAAACTTTGAAGTCTCACACCTCTCAGCTGACATCTGTCCCTAAAAAGGGAAAGAGAAAACACTTGTTTAGGTAGAATTCTGTAGGTTTAAAGCACATTTTAATTTGTAACACA
Organism: Chauna torquata; assembly: GCA_013399475.1. NCBI lineage: Eukaryota > Metazoa > Chordata > Aves > Anseriformes > Anhimidae > Chauna > Chauna torquata. The sequence goes on from VXAL01010601.1 coordinate 10,482, forward strand.
AATTAAACTTACTGGTTGAAGCACGGATTATTTCCTGCTGCATGTATCCATTTTGAAATGAGATTCCCGATGTAAACCACATAAGCTCATATAGTTGGCACAGGGCCAAATTCATAATAATAATACTTTGCCTAAAAAGAAAAAAAAAAACCACTGGCCAGCAAGAAAGTGAATTTCCTAAAGCAACCAGACACTCTTGAATACTGTGAAATGTATAGTAACACCTGTTTCCAGAACAAGCCTTTAATAAGCCTTTAACACTCCAATGCACATGTTCATCAGATTAACATTATGGTTTACAGAAAGGCTTAGGTGTTTGAAAAAAGTATACTGAAGTTAGTCGTTTCTGTATTATTGCTGCATTTAGACCAAAAGTATTAGAAGAAATCCTTTATCAGTAAACGATTAACGATCAGCGAAATAACACATGAAACTATCTTCTGCCTGCTGTATGGAATGCAAGATGACGAGGTTTAATATTCATTTATTGCATAGAATTGTACGAATTGCCTTTGTGAATGAATATGTATCTTAAAAATCAGTCAGCCAAAGGAACTTGAAAGCTACTACTCTGGAGCTTCATTAGTGGCTGTGGATTAAGATATTGTAAGTATAGTTCCAAATAACCATAAAAAGATGGAAATTAATGGCAGAAAAAGAGCCCTTTAAAAGGTCATTTAATGCTGCACACAATTAGGCGAGCTCAATTGTGCTGCAAGAGCTTTCATGCGATACGACGGATGAAATGCTGAATTCTGCAGGTGCTTCCAGTTGGAGAACCGCCGGGAAGGCAAAGCAGCGCGGGAGCCCCAGCCCAGCTGCGCCCACCGCCTGTGCAGGAGGCTGGGTTCTGCTGCAGCGGAGCCCTGCACGCTGCGGGGACGGAGACAGACAGGCAGCTGGGGCTCCGTGTGCCCAGAAAAAGATAAAATATATTTTCTTCTTTTTTTTTTTCTGCAAGCTGAATGTTGATACTGGCACGTGACGAGGGCGGCCTGGATCTTGTCTTTGCCTCTTGGTTTTTGGGCAGTCCGAGCTTCTAGCCCGGTCCAGCTCCCAGCCTTAGGCTGTGCTACCAGCCCAGCACCGGCTGTGCCCCTACTTCACTACGGCCCGACCATCCACGCTGAATGCGCTACCAAGGTCTGCACGTCTGCTGAAATCAGCAGCACCAACATACCTAATGCTGAGAGCTAAACTGGTCTGTTTTAGATGTAATTCTTCAGAAAAAAAAAAAAGAAAAAAAAAGTAAAAAGAACACCCCTATCTCAAATAAGTCCTCTCAGACTTGACCTTCCCCAATGCCTCTGAAAAATAAACAAACCACTCAAGAATTACATTGGACTTTTTTTTTTTTAACGGAAGAAAAAGGAAAAAAAAGATGAATTCCGTGATAGAACTTGGAAACAGTAAATGCTGGCTAGATCTTGACTTCCTACTGCTGAAGCAAATCTCTTTTAGACTTACATCTTTGCCTGTAAGCCCTAGATTTAAGGAACACTTACTCATGCAAATAGATACTTGCTTAGAAAGTTACGTATTAAGCTCAGTGCAATTACTAGCCTCTCTTATTAATCACAGGATCCAATTGTTGCAGCTAGCACAAGAGAATTCGTAAATAGTGTAATACTCCTTTCAAAACAGCTACACAGACTTTTGAGCCCAAGTAACACTCAGCAAGTTCACTATTTTGAAAAGCTTTTGCCTACCAAAAGGTTGGCTACTGAACAGTGGGACAACTCAGAAGCTAATTAATTTGATAGAAGGTTTGCCAGAAGGAATAATTAGAATAAATCCACCCTTGATCTTAAAAAACACTTTTTTCTTCCTTTAGCTCTGCCACAGGGTTTGTTCCACTGAAGGAAAAGGAAAGACCAATGAGTTGTGTTTCAAACGAGCAGTAGGTCATACTCGGTGTTGGAACAGGGACTGGTGAAACTGGTCCTCTGGCTCCTACCTAAGCCTTGCAGCCTCTTACTTCTTCTCGATCCTGTGAGCTTACGAAAAAAGTTGTCTTTGCAAAACTTCACAGTATTTTCCACCCCAGCTTCATTTTATGCTATACCAGCTATGCATAAAATATTCAGCTCTCAAAGCACCCCGCTGTGTGTAAGTTTTTCCGCAGGGTGCAAGCCCACAGCCCACACCCGAAGCCCGGAGGAAAACCTTCCGAAAGCAGCGAGGTCCAGCAGCGTAAGGAGCTGTGCCACTGGCCGTGCAGCTGCCCGCCGGCGCCAGCCTGCAGCCCCGGCGTGAGCCTGGTAAAGGACGGTTGTGGCTGCTGTAAGGTCTGCGCCAAGCAGTCAGGAGAGACCTGCAATGAAGCGGACATCTGTGATCCCCACAAAGGCCTCTACTGTGACTACTCGGAGGACGAGCCTAGGTATGAAACAGGCGTGTGTGCATGTAAGTTGTTCTTTCATGTTCTCTTCCGCAAATCCAGGAGGGTGGGACCACGCAGGTGAATGGTTTTGAAGGAAAACTCGGCTTGCTGGTGCCGTGCAGCTCCGTGCTATGCCGTTTATACAAATCTAGGCTTCACGCTGTTCACAGCGTCTGGGACTGGGGCAGGGACTGTCTTTAAACTTACTGCCTACGCGTTAGTGAAACCAGCTCACCCTGCGTAAGGCTGGTTTTTGCAGACGTGTTTAGGGTTGATTTAAAGCGAGGCAGCTGTAGTTTTCACTGGGCATAAATAAAAAAGATGTGCTTGGGCTGGGAAGCACTTGAAGCTGTGACTGCAGAAAAGGATGACCACATTAACAAGAGCCAAGTGCTCCCACAGTAACTGCTGTTTACCTTTGCAGATCTGGTGGCTGTAGGATGTGAGCTCAATGGAGTTTACTATCTTAACGGGCAGACCTTCCAGCCCAACCCGCTTTATAAGTGCCTGTGTGTCAGTGGTGCGATTGGATGTACACCTGTGTTCATACCAAAACCAGCAGCAAGTCCCCGCACCAGGGACACGGGCAGAAAGAAGTCTGGACAATCCGCCTGTGGCCCTGGACAGCACAAGCAGCTTCAATCAGCCAACTACAGACTGATGTCAGGTGTGCCTGGCTACACTGGTAAATGTTTCTGTGCACAAACCCGGCTTGATTCAGCATCCCTGGCTCCAGCAGCCAGGCTGACGGTGCACTGGCAATTTCTCACTTCTTGCTCAACGCCATTGCCAGGGGGACTGGTCTGTCCCAATTACCGCTCCTACTCTTAGGTCACAGACTCTTTTATTTAAAACCGATGAATATGAAAAGCAAAAAGCCTTTTGGCCTCTGTCCACAGGGAATTGGCCAAAGCTACCTTCAACCCTTCTTTCTGTGGGTTTCACTGCTCATCAGATCAATCAATTAGGGCTGCAGGTGGACAGCCATTTAGCAGCCCAGGAGCTTTCTCCGCCGTTGTGGTGGTAGGGAGTCTTGGTTTTCACACAGATAAATTAAAACACTGCAGGCCCCATTTTCAAATGGAAAATACTAAATTATAAAGGCTGCCTTAGCAGCTTTCCTCAACTCACAAAATTTCAGGTCACTGCAAGGACCCCCCCC
>VXAL01010602.1:0-11926 GCA_013399475.1 Chauna torquata
GGATTCATGGCGGCTTCGTGGCGGCTTCACAGCCCCTCTCGCTGTGTTTCAGTTCTACGATCCAGCGAGCTCCATCCTCGGCAATGAAGGCCTCCTGGGTAAGATGGAGCTCCCTCCGAGGAGGGATGTGACCTGCAGGTGTGTGAGACAGCACCGTGCTGCTGCGGGAGGGAAGAAAAGAGTCTGCTGTGATTTTTCTAAGCCAAACTTGGTGGTAAAATCTAAATAGGCTGCTGGAGTGGTAGAAGAGGAGGTGGAAACGTTTAAACAGGGCTTGAATCAATGTAAGGTTGGTTTTAGCGTCCTGGGGACAGGCAAATTGCTTCTGAAGTGTTTTCCGTGTTAATTCTTTGTACCAAGGATGCTGGTGGAGGCAGTGCCGGCAGTCCGGCTCCGAGGGGCGCCCGGGCTGCACGGCCACGCAGCCGTGCTCCTTGGGAGACAGGGCCAAGGTGAAAGCCTTTAATCTTTTGATTCTGATGAATAACTCCGAGTTGACTGCCCCTAGATGCCTTGTAAATCACAGCTCCTCGAGGAGGCAGGCGAGGGACGGCTCTGGGCACTGCTCCTGGCAGAGCTGGGATACATCTGGGGGGTTGCTCTCTGTAGCATCATTTGTGACGCTGAAAATGGCTTTATTTGCACCTTGGCCGTGTCCCTGCAAGGCTGCGGCTGCTGCGACCCGGCGGTAACACTGCCTCTCCATGCCCTTCCTCCCTCTGCAGAGCCTTTCCTCTCGCTGGTGCTGGTGGTGACAGAGATGGATTTCTCCCTGGATCTGCAGGTGCCGTGGTGAATCGGGGGGTGGGGGCCCCGTCCCCTTCCTTGCTGGCACCAACGGCGCCGCGCTGCTTTGTTTGCAGAACTGCAGCTTCTTGGATGAAAGCTGGCTGCTGCCGGTAAGAGCCTGCTGCTCCCCGCTGCCGCCTGCTCTGGCCCTTGCTGAAATGTCAGACTGGGAAAATAAGAAATTATTTGGTTTGGAGGGATTGCCACGCAACTCTCTGGCCATCTGCAGTTGTATGGAAATTGGCTCGGGTTCACCAGTGCAAGTGGAGCAGCCTCAGTGCTGAGGTTGGATCCTGCTGGGTGCCTACGCTGTCACCAGGAGCAGATCCTGGCATCGCCCTGGGCATAAAACCGAGCAAAGCAGCTCTGAGGCATAAATGTCTGACACAGTTTCCCCATGCTCCCTTCCCCACTTTCTTGCCAAAAAAAACACACCATTTTTCTGGGATGACACAGAATGCGGGTCAGTTGATTTTGGTCTTGATTTCACTCAATGAAATATTTCTGAGCATTTGCAAAGAGTCTGCAAACAGCAGGGATGCCTTGACGTCTTCCAAAAATGCAGAGCATCCCTCTGCCGACTTTTTAACCCAAAAGAAACCCCGAGAACCAACCCATCTCTTTGGCTGCGGCCGCGGGAAGCCTGCGTGTGCAGCCCGTTCAGGAGGCAGGGCTCCCGCTGGCTTTCGCGCGTTGCTAGCCGCGAGTGCTCCCAGCTGAAGTGTCCGCGTTTCGGGTCCGTGACTAACGCGATGTGACAGTGAGGGCTGCTGCGAGCGGCAGCGTCTTCAAGAAGGGGCAGCGGCACTCCCCCGGCTGAGCGGGCATGTGTGGGGCGAGGGAGGGGGGCTCAAAACTCATTTATGGGGCTCACTCATTGCTTTGGGGTCACGTCTGTCCGGATCTGTATCTCCAGTGTCTGGGCCCAGCAAAAGAGGAGGGGATGGGGATGAGCAGACACCGATGGTCCCTGTTCGATCTCAGGCACCGGGGAGCAGCCTCTGTGGGCTCCCAAAGCCTTGGTTTGGCATCTGTGCCAGAAATGACCCACAGTGAGGGGTCCCCATGCTGCCCCCTGTCCCGGTTATGCTGGGGAGGGAGCAGGAGCACCTTGGGTGTCCTGTGGCCACTGCCACCAGCTGCTCTTCCAGGTGTGCATCACTTATGAGACGGTCCCGTGCCGAGCACTGGGGATGGTGATCAGGTAGGAGCCCTCGATCCTCCTCCTCCTCCTCCAGCAGGATCTGGAGACCCAGGCAGTCAAACCGCCCCAAAAAGGGGAAGCAAACCCCTGTGTGAGCACCGGAGCTGAGGCTGGGGCTGTCTCGGGTGCTTCTCTCCCCCATCAGCTCTGCGCCCACGGGGTGGCTTTTCCCTACCTCTGCGTATCGGTGAAGTATCGCTGATGGCACGAAAGGGAGGAGGGGACTGGGCTGGGTTCCCAGGGCTGAGCCGCAGCTCGACTTCACCCGCAGGTATGTGGATGGCCGAGTCTTTGTCACCGAGGTGCTCCCTGAGAGCCAGGCGGAGGTGGACGAGGTGGTGCTGGCCGGCGACGTCCTGGACGAGATCAACGGCTGCTCGCTGAGGAACGCCTACAGCGGACAGGTGGGTGGCACGGAGCGCTGGCGTGTCCTCCCCTCTGCCTCCCCCCGTCCTCCCTCTGCTTTCCTCCATCCTCCCCTCCAGGCCGGGGCAATGGTTCAGAAGCTGCAGGGACAACCGCTGAGCTTCCGCGTGCTGCGGTGGCGGTGGCATGATGGAGAGGTCTACGAGCCCCTGCTGCCCTACCTGAAGGTCCTGAAGGAGAAAGAGCCCCGCTTCCAGCTCCAGCGCAGCCCCCGGCGCCGGGACGAGAGGGAGCCGCAGAAGGTGCAGGGGGACAGGTAGGACCGGCAGCGTGGGGGCTGGGGGGGACTGCGAGCGTCTTCCCCAGCAAAACGCAGCAGGAGTATGCGCGGGGTCCTTTCCTCCCCAGGCTGCTCTACAACCTGCGGTACCTGGGCCAGACCAGCGTTGGGACGGTGAGGAGACGGGGCAGTGATGTGCCTGCACGTTATTTGGCTCTGCTTGGTTTCTTTTTATCTGCCCGTGGGTTATTCCCTCCTTCCCGCTCTGTTTCAGTTCGGTGGCAAAGAGGTGCTGGAGTGGGCCATCCCCGCCGTGCTGGAGAGGCACTCGGCACCGCGGGTGAGCGATGGGGAGTGGTGTGTGTTCCCACTTGGAAAACCGTGGGGAGGCTGAGCCTGGTTTCAGAGGTGGTTTGGGGCTCAGGTCACTGTTGCTTGAGCCTTCAAGGGGTTGTTCGTGGAAAGATTCAGATGAGAGAGCGTTGGGTGGTGGCCAAAAGGGCAGCACACGGCCCCGGGCTGGGTCCTGGGTGCTCGCTGCGGGAGAGCACAAAGCCTGCCGTGGGTGCTCATCCTCCGCCGTTCCCAAGCCGGTGGCCTCCGGTGCCGGGACCTGGCTGTGACGCTGTCGCATCATGGATCGCGTCGTGGATCCACAGTGCTGAAAGATCCTTGGAAGAGAGGAGGCCCATGCATTCTCACCCCACCCTTCCTCTTTTTTTTTTTTTTCCCCCTTTTAAACCCACATCTGAAGCACAGTGAAGTTAGTCTCTTAATTTGCAGTCTGCATCTCCCCTTTTGATCGGTGGATTTTGCCACCAGCAACCAGAAACTCCTTGAAAAGCTGTGCTTCAACGTGATTCGTTACCTCTGCTTTTGAATAATCTCTGTCTTGCAAGCATCGTATTAAAAATCGAGCTCAGGAGCTGTGATCACTGAGGCTTTTTTTTTTTTTCTTCTCTTTCTCCATTCAGGAGGTTTTATTTGATGTGAGGGAAATGGAAATCCTCGTGCAAGAGAAGGCTTCTTCCAAGGTGAGCGAGCGACACCCAAGGGTAGCCGAAACCTCACAGGACGAGCTGGGACCTCGGCCCTGCCGGTGGCCAGGGTGCGCAGGGCGGTGGGTGCAGAGCGGAGCGGTGCTTGGGCAAGGGGCGTGGGAATGCGATGCCTGGTCCGGCTGCTGCGGTTTTTTGGGTGACAGCAGTTGCAGGAAAAACTGGTGATTCAAGAGGTTGCTGCTCTCAAGGCATAGGGAGCCCCACTGCAGCATCAGCGAGCAATGTATCCCCAAGAGAGGTTCTTTTTCTCACACAAGAGATTTCGAAATGTAGGTAAAAGAGGCGGTGGGGGCCAAAAAATAGATGCGAGGTGAAGGGTTTAGGCAGGCTTGCAACCCACAGGGGCTGTTTGAACACAATTTCCTGATCAGACTGTGTCAGTTCCCACGCTGTCCCATGCGGGATGCATCCCAGGGTAGCAATCTGCCTGCTGATTCCAAACTGATGCGTGAGGAGCCGAGCAGGTGCCGTTGGGGAGGTACGGACCGGGCTGTACACGCGGTCTGGCTCTGAACAACCAAGTGCTGTGAGGGATTGATGCCCCCAGAGTTTTCTTTGGCTTGTTTCTGGCTCACACATAGAGTATCGCACCTTGACTGCCCGCAGTGGTGTTGGAAGGGGGCTGCTCCGGTTCATACGCGTGGCTGGGGCTGTGCTGCTCGCTGCAGGGCTGGGATGCTGCCCTGTCCGCAGCCCAGGGGAAGGAGCAGCCCTGGGGCCAACGTGGACCGGCAGCAGCCCCAGCGCCGTGCCCCAGCCTCCCCCTCGTCCCCGGTACAGGTCCTGTTCCGCTACCCCTACACCAAGGTCTCCTGCGTGGGACGCCGCCGGGAGAGCAGCAATTTATTCGCCTTCTGCGTTGTGTAAGTGTCACCCGTGGGCTGCGTGGCCGACACATGGCCGTGCCCGACCCGAAGCGAGCGAGCACGTGGCAGCGAGCAGCAGCACTGCGCTGAGCAGGGGCAGGCGGCAGAGCCCCCCCCCAAGGTGTGGGGCCGGTGCCGTGGGACAAACGCTCCCCCCCAGGCAGAGTCCGGCTCGGTTTGCCCACAACCTCAAGGGTCCTCGAGCCAGGCGCAGTGTGACCAGCGTGGAAATGCAGCACCAGTACGGCAACGCTTTATCCAGCACAGGGCATGCGCAGTGGGGCTGAGTTAGGGCATCCCACCCCAAAGTGGGGATGTAGAGGGACGCGGGTTTCAGAAACACAGAGCTGAGTCCAGACAGGCTGCGCGGCTGCTCGTGTGAGTACAAGAGCTGGCGTTCAGTCACTCCGAAGTCCTGGCTCTCTCGTTGCCGGCTAATGCATGTGTTTCCATATTTAGCGCTTCCCCGGAGAGCCCCGAAGGGAACACGTTTGACTGTTTAGTGTTTGCATCGAGTTCTGAGCAAGAATGCGAGGAAATCATCAAGAGAATTGGTAAGGGAACATTTTATTTCTTCAGATATAATTACAGTAAAATGTGGAGTACCAAGAATTGCTATTCTATTCCACCACATGTGAGATCTAACAATTTCTTTTGTTGAGATTACTAAGATGAATAGATATTTTGATAGTTTTCTTTTTTTTCTTCCCTTTAGAACTGCTAGACAATTATTTTAAGAAACAGCTTCTAGGCATACCCAGATGTTTTATTGTTTCCACTAAGTACTTGGAGGAATCTTTGTTTTCGAGGGATGTTATTTTACAACATACTTTTCCTCCAGTAGCCCAGCCTGCTACTGCAATTTAACACCAGATCAAGTATTAATAAATCCCATCACTTGTAATTCCTATTTTTAACTTGCCTAAATACAAGCTGTGTGGTTCTTCCCAAGTTAGGTGGCTCCTGGGCCACCGATGACCCTCGGGTTTCTTGTGGGCCATCCTTGCTAGCTGTCCCCTCAACAGGCTGTGCCCGCCAGGACATACCTGCGCTGCTGGTGTTTGGGGTCAGCAGGCACCGAGGGGCACCCTGGGGTTCCTTCTGCTCCCCGTGCACTTGAGGCGTCCGAGCGTTACCCAAGGATTTGAAGGCAGCTCTTGAGCTGGACTCAGCTGAAGGTGCTGAGATGGTAACAGCCCATCTCAGCTTTGAGCCCTTTAAAACAATTAAGTTCACAATTTAGGTGCAGTGAATTCTTTTTCCCCTAATGGTTTAGCAGTGAGGAACACAGTTGTTTAAAACCAAATCTTATATCATTTAAAAACATATTTTTAGCAGCTCCATGGCAGATGTGATAATGATATTAACCAGGAGCTGTATTTGTTCCAAGTACATTTGGAGCAGAGTAGGAAAGGGTGTTGAGGAAGTTGTGTAAGAGCCCATGGTAATGAGCGCTTGTTTCTCCAGCTGCAGGATTCAAACACACCGAGTGGTTTGTCTGATAAGGGACAGCCATGGCTCACGCCCTGCGCTCCCCCCCCACGCTCTGGTGCCCCCGCGTTAAACACGGCCACCCTGGCAGCACCCAGCTGAGACGCAGGCTCCGGCTCCCGTGACTGGAGCTAGAACGGTATTTTTATACTTTCAGGACATTGTTGTGGAAGGAAGTGCTGTAAATGCATCCGGTCTTAAAACAATTGCACACAAGGCCAGTGTTGACTTACTGCCTACTCTTTTGTATAAACTACCCCTTTTCTTCCTCCTAAAACGCCTCTTTCGCTGTGGAGTTTTTTTCATCAAAATAAATCAAGATGGACTAGCTTAAGCTACTTCCTTGTGCAACTTCTGTCTCAACTTTAGCCTTACTAGCATATCCTGTTCTTTAAGAACTGAAGAGAGCCAGCCTAGCAATTCCAATTTAAATGTTAATTACCTGTTTCAGATGTCATCTGAGCAGCTTTCCTGTACCACAGCTTAATAAGGTATGGCTGTTCCCAGACACTACCAGGAAAACCAGAACTGTGTTAGCAGAAAGCCTGAAGGGATATTCTGAAGTGAAGGTTTTTGTCTAATCCTCTTTCATCAAAAAAGCTTAGATGGGAAATGAGACTGTTACCGAGAGCCTAGCAGACCGCTGTTTACTTAGCAGCCCGTATGCTCTCAGGTCACGCAATTAGTTTTTATCCTTGCATACCGCCTTCCTGCACTGCTACAGCATGGCTACTGTACCCATGTGACTTAACCGGGGTTAGGTGCTGGGGGTTTCCACTGCAGACAAGCCAGTCACCCCACTTCAGCAATAAGCTTCCCCTACAGGTACAGAAAGGGAGGAATAAAAGCTTACTTCTAGAGCTGTGCTGTAACGGCTGACACTGATAAGCAGTTATGCCTTAACAGAAATCCCCCCAGAGGGACAAAGGCTACTGCCTAGCCCAGGCCTGTCAAGCTGCTACTCCTCTGCTCTTACCAGCTGAGCAAGAGATGGCTCAAACTACACAAAGCCGCCTAAAACCTCCAAGGGTAGCCAGGGCAAGTTCTCCATTTTGTTGACAGACTAAGTTGCCACAGCAGCAGTCCAGTATTACACGCATCTACTGCTAACATACTGGAGCCAGGAGTAAGCTTCAAGCCCATACAAACCAAATGACAAAGACTCCTCGCATGTGAATGTAAAACATTTAATTTAAAAATGTTGACACTACAATATATAAAATAGCTATTATAAATGCACATAGTGTATTCTATAGCTGCCAGGTTTACGTTTTTAGGAAACTGTAAGTTACACTGTGGTTAAGACTTGTAGTTTCACCCTCTGAAAAAGTCCACATTTGATCACAGTGATGTATGGTCAGACTAACAGCCCCAATTGTTAAACACTTGGATCAAGTCATAACCAGTTTTATTGCAAAAGGACCCTGTACACATTTATATCAATTCTAGTACCTTACAAGTTTAGCTACCCAACAAGTCATTAACATACAGAAACATGCATGAGAAGCAAGAAAGATCACCCATCCCTTCTGCATATTAGCAACTTGTCACTCCTGAGCAACAAGGCTCACATCACTGAGGTTTATGTGAACAGTCACTTTTAGCATTCATCCTGAGTGAAAGATGGAATGACTTAAGTACAAATGCAACATATTATAAACAATTTCTTACAAAAAAGTCACAAATTAAAACCAAAGTATTTTACAGAATTTACTACAAAACACCATAAAAACAGCCTTCACTTAAGCCCTCTCTCCCCGTATCCTGCGAGCCAACTGGATATCTTTGGGCATGATGGTGACTCTCTTGGCATGGATGGCACACAGGTTTGTGTCTTCAAACAGACCCACAAGATATGCTTCACTGGCCTCCTGTTTCAAGAGGACAAGAAGAAATGTTGTTAGAAACCCTCAGCGAAGCACACTCAGCACCACAACCGCTGAAGCCCAGCAGACTGCTAGCAATACCTGCAGCGCACCGATGGCTGCACTCTGGAACCTCAAGTCTGTTTTGAAGTCCTGGGCGATTTCCCTGACCAGCCGCTGGAAGGGCAGCTTGCGGATCAGCAGCTCCGTAGACTTCTGGTAGCGACGGATCTCACGGAGGGCAACGGTGCCCGGCCTGGGTGGAGGAAGGAGGGAGCAGGTGAGCCGGGGCAGGGGCAGCGGCAGGCCGGGCTGTACCGTGCCGGCAGCCTTACCTGTAGCGGTGAGGCTTCTTGACGCCGCCAGTAGAGGGGGCACTTTTCCGGGCCGCCTTGGTGGCCAGCTGCTTGCGCGGAGCCTTCCCCCCAGTGGACTTGCGGGCGGTCTGCTTTGTACGGGCCATTTTTCTTCACTTACCTACGAACACAAGGATGCGTGAGACAGGGCCCAGCTCTCCCACTCCCCGCAGCAGCGCGACCCGACAGACCCGGCGATACGGTGTTCTCCCCTGCCTCCAACCCCCTTAAGCCCCCGAAACGGCAGATTCCGGCGGCCTGCCCCCCTCCCCCGCCGTTGAGGCGGGCAGGCGGCCAGCGGCCTCCCCCGGGAGGAGGAGGAGGAGTCACGGTTCCCCCTCCGCCCCCGCTTCGCGTCGTGGCCCGGCCGCTCCCCTCCCCGGGGGAAGCGGACTGAGTCACGCCACCTCCTGCTTCCTCCCGGGCCGGTGGGGGGGGGGGGGAATAGAGACCGGCCGTGACTCAGGGCACGTAGGCAAGGCCCGGCCTGTCCGACAGGCTCTGGAAGAAATCAAGGCCGCACAGCACCGCCGCCTCCCACGGAGCGCGCCCGGGATCCGTCACTTACCGCTCGGAGAAAAAGGACGCACCGGCGCCGGTATCGCTGCACACCGAAACCTGCGCTGCTCCTGTCACGACCCGCTCCGCAGCCAACCACCCCCTCACTGCGCCCTCCCCGCCGCGGGGACCCGCTTTTTATACCGGGGGCGGCACACGGCGCGGTGACCTCACAATGCCTGGAAGCAGCGCGCCGCTCTATTGGCCAGGACCTCCGCCGGCGCCGTGGCGTCACGAGACACAAAGGCCGTGCTCCAGTTCCTCGGCGCTGATTGGGCGCATGCCCGGCCGCTGATTGGATGTTAAAGTAGGCGACTGATTGGGCATTGCGAGGCGAGAAGGAGCCAATCGACGGCGGGCGGGCGCTCTGCGCGTTGATTGGACGAAACGGGGCACGGTTTGGATCCTACCCTTTGTTGCAAAGCTCCACAATGGGAAGTCAATAGGAGCGGGGCGAGCGGCGGCGGGGCGGCGGGGCGGCGGGCTCCCCCGGGCCCCGGNCCCGCAGCCGCCGTCGAGGCGCTGCCGGGGCTGGCCTGGGCCGGTGTCCGCGGGGAGAAGTGAAACTGCGTGTGCGTGCTCACGAGGTGACTGCCCTGTCCAGCACCGTGCAGCCGCAGTAGGGGCACACGCCATAGCAGGGCTCCCAGCGTTTATTGCCTGGTTTTATGACTGGTACCAGCTGTGCTGCGGGCTAGAAACGCTCGTCACGGGATTTGGTTCTGAGTCGGGGCAGTCCTACTGCTGTGTGACCCTCCGAAAGGCAAGAGGAGTTTGACCACTGCTCCGAGCCAACCGGGAACGTCACCCCAGGGCGTGCGCGTCCTGGGCACGAGCGCAAGTACGCGCAGGCTCGAGGCCGAGTCCCTCTGCGCTGCCGTTCTCCACCTCCTGAAACCACACTCCCACTCACTTTGTAGGCTGTCTTCAAACTCCAACGCTAATTACAAAGTTTTGGGGAAGTAGGAAGCTGTAATCCATGATCCCTGTTGGTAGCATCTAGGAAGATAATAGCAATTAAGTAAAAAGACTGTGTCTTTTGGGGGAGGTTGCTGCCTCAAGAGTTGTGCCTTGCTATGCCTTACTGCTTCATTATATTCATACATTATGTTTGTAGTGACTGCTGGGGGTGCAGGAAGGTCCCTGTCCCCATGGCAAGGGTGCCACGGTCAGGAAGAACAGGTCCCAGATGCCCCGCAGTTGTAGCACACAGAATCTCCAGTGAACACAAACAGACGCCAGCTCAACAGCCACTCCCGAAGGTACCTGTGTGCTCTGCACAGCGGCACGCAGATGCAATCAAGCAGACTTTGCATGAGGTTTTGCATCCTCCCCAAACGCCTGCGTCCCTCAGGCCAACGCCCAGTGCGACGGGCAGAGCAGGGCTGCCGCGGCTCCACACGTACAGAGCGTGTGCCTGGCTTCCCTGCCTGTTCTGGTAAGTCGAGCAAACGCACCCCAATATGGTGCGACGGGACCGTCACGGGCGGCAGGGCAGGGACTGCTGGGGGGACACTGCCTCCCGCGCAGCTCCCCGGCCTCCGATCGGCTTTTCAGGTGAATTTTCTCTTTGATGCTTGTGAAGAAAAAGGTGAGTTACTCATCAGAGACAAAAAGCAGCATAGCAATAGGATGACCAGGGAGGTGTGTGTAAACAATCATTTGCATTTTACATGTTTTGGAAAATTGAGATCTGAAATAAAGGGTTCCCTTTTAGTCTGAGTTGTTCACGCTTAGGAAAAAGGAATTTAGAAACTTGTTCTCATAACTGCATATACTTTAAATTTGGTATTTTTAAAAGTACCACACTATTACTAATGCGAGGGGACCAGTGCTAGGTGTTTGTTACCAGGAGTTGAGAGGCATTGCTCCTTAGATATTTCCTCTCCCATGTTTCTGTAGTGCTGATTGCTTACACTTCTAATTTTAGATACTTTTGATTTTTGTTCTCTTTCAATTAAGGCTGGAGAAAAGCTGTGCATCCTGTTAGGTTAAACAGAGGATGAGGGAAAGGCGTATACAGCAAAGCTGGAAGAGAGTAAATGAACACACATTAACAGATGTGCGCACAGATAGAAGTAAGTGCACCCTGGGCACACTTAGCCGGCGTATCCTAAACGTTTCTCTGTCGCTTGGCAGAGTTTTCCTGTGCTGAGTTTTCCTGACTGTGAAACAGAAGAGGAAACAGCGTCCGCACCAGATTGTCAAGTAAACAGCAGCGCACAATGACTCGAGTCAGTGGTTTCCGAATCCCTGAGCATGAAGTGCCCGGTGGTGGTGGTTTCTGTGTTGTCAGTTGATCATTGAAGGTTTTTTCCTGCAGGTTCACCACTGACAGTGGTTGTACGTTTGACACAAAGGTGTGTATGTGTAGATATTAACTGAAATATTTCCACACATACTGACTTTTCAAAAGTTGTCCTACTTGACCAAGAGCTGCATAATTATAGTGCTGCAGCCTCCCGTGGAGGGTTGTTCCATGAACAAGGTATTCGTATCATAGGGCTAAGTCCTGCCAACACAGGGGACGTGCTGTTAAATGACCCCAGTACGAGCCGGGCCACGGTAGATGCTGAAGCAGTGTGAATGGCGATTAAAGAAGTTATTTGCCTCACCGGAGCAGCTGCCTGATACTCAGCAGGCAGACCTGGCCTGAAAGTTTATTATTAACATCATTCAACCCCCGCGCGTTGGCAAAGTTAAAAAAAAAAAAAGAAAAAGAAAAAAAGGTGTTTGCTGTAGAAATTCCTGCTGCCCTTTACCACACAACTGGAGCTCCCGGTGAGCGCGACGCCGTCCCATGTGGTGCCCGAGAGATCGAAGTTCCATGAAAAGCAGCGCATCCCGCTTCCTCCCGGGGAGGGAAGCCAACGTCCCGGGGAAGCTCCTCACCTGGAATCCGCCCGGCTCCCGGGGACTGCCAGGGCAGGACGAGGCGCGTGCGGGCCCGGGGTGACCTGGAGTCCCCGAGGGTTTTATGTCACCTGCGTGGAGGTAGGCTGCCCACTGCTCCCTGCATCGGCCTCGTCCTCCTCTTCCTCCTTCCCGGCCTCGGCCCCGCTGCGCCCAGCGGGCAGCCCAGGCCCCGGG
>VXAL01010602.1:12459-64129 GCA_013399475.1 Chauna torquata
GCTCGCTGAGGGGCGGGGGCCGCCGGCGGGCCCCGCGGCTGGGAGGGGGAGGCCGGGCCGGGGAGGGGGAAGGCCTCCTCCTCCTCCTCCTCCTCCCCGCGCCTCGCCTCGGGCTGCCGGGCCTCCCCCCGCGGGAAGGCGGCGTGAGGAGAGGGTCCCCCGCTGTCCTCACGGCGCTCGGGTGCGGGTCCCCTGTGGAGGAGGTGCCGCCGGTGTGCGCCGGCCCGCTGTCACCCGCCGGGGGAGCGGGGGCCCTGTCACCGGAGGGGGGGCCCCTCTGTCACCCTCCGGAGGCCTCGCTCCTTGGAACGGGCCTTCCCCCGCCGGAACCCCCGGTTGCAGCCCCTGGGGTCTGCGCCCCACGAGCTCGGCCCGCGCTGAGGTGCTGGGTGGGGGCTGCGGCCGCGTCCCCCGTCCGCAGCAGGCGCAGCGGCGGGAGCAGCGACTCGGCGAGGGTGGGCGCGTGGTGGAAGAGCAGTGGATGGAAGCGGTTGAGATGTTGCCTTGCCTCCTTAGAGTAATAAAGTTTGGGAGTGTTCTTTGTAAACAAAATGAGCGTGCTGCACTGTCCGTCTTTATCTATTCAGGGTGTTGTCCGCATATAGGAAAAATGTAGCACAGATTACCCGTATCTCTCACTCGTGTTGATGCCCCCACCCAAAGTGAGAAGGGCAGGTTCGGTGTGGTGTGTATTCTTGCAGTTTGTTTTTCATAAAGTTGGCGATGGACTTCTTCCCAGTGTTCACACCGTGATACGCTGAATAAAAACAGCTGCAGACGTGCAGAGGCATGGATCCGTACAGCCCGTGTGTCTCCTGCAGGGGCGATGGGCTCTTTTGTGTCCTCATCCTTCAGGCTGTGCAGAATATCAGGTCTGCAGTGGACTGAGGGCTCCTAGATCTTATTTCCACTGCAGAAATCCTGTTGTGATCTTCGGGGAGCTGCCAAGTCGCAGCCTCACAGATTACTTTATTTCTGGTGGTGTCTGCGGTTAAAGTTTGATAGCGTTACAGGAGCGGCTGGAAGGATGGAGTCTGCTGGGACTGTGGCTGTAGTGACAGAAGAGGGGACAGGACCTGCAGGTAGGGATGGCGTGGCCCCAGGCTCGGAAGCAGTCAATCAAAAGCGAGGGGGGGAAGCCCGGGTGACGAGGAGATCAAGTAGAGGTTAAGGACATCAGGTAGAGGAAGACGTCGGTGACGATGTGGCTAAGCCTGACTGTGGAAACAAGGATATCAGAGGTTGGGAAAGAAATGTTGGAAGAAAGAATTTAGGAAACGGGAAGAGAAGGAGGAAGACTGGGACCAAGTAGCTGACAGAACAGAGGAGAAAAATGGGACAGTGTGGAGCAAGGATGATAGTGTAATTAGCTTTTTTTCCAGAGGGGGAAAAACACTTATTTTCAGATGGATGCTAAATAGTTCAGTGAAAACAGTTGCAGGAACGCTGAATAACCATAAGTGAAAGATGGGTTTGGGGACTGCGGAGTGCTGACAGTGGGATGCGAGCCATACTTCGAAAGTCTTAGATTTGTACACTAGGTCACATCATCCTTCTGCTAACATATGGGAACTTCCTTGGTGGTCGCTCTTGTGAACAAGTTGTATGTTGTCAAAATGTAAATATTTTCTTCTTTTTTTTCTTTAAATATAGTTTGTTTCCATAAAATGACATGAAGGTTACAAGTTGTAAACTCAAGTAAGCTTAATTATCTGCATACTTTGCTGTTCCCTGGGGACAGGCAGTCTGGTACTGGGGATCTCTATCTTGGAAAGTTTAGGTTGTATTTATTAGGAAGTGTTCCAATTTCTATATTAGTGTCAATTACTAAGCTCTTGGTATTTGTATGAGATTTTTAGGTACTTTGAACTACCGTTCTATATCTTGTCTGGAAGCCTTTTCTTTTGTTGTACTTCTAGAATAAATATAAACCTGGAAAAATAGAATTATTGATGATATCCCACCCCTTTGGCATGGTTTGCTAGCGGAAGAGGAGCCTAAAAAAGAGGAGCCTTTGATTGTGTCCTTGCTAGCAGTTATAGACTGCAGCTAGATACTCCTAGGGACAGAGTTGTTCAGGTGCCAGACTTTCCTATTTAATTATGGATGCCGTATTTCTCACCTGGGGATCTGGTATTCTGTTTGTAGAATTCAAGTGAGTAATGAAATACTCAGCAGCTGCTGTTACCTTCTCTCTGGGTTATTGGATCAGAGGTTTCTCTGTGTGACTGTTCCTCGCGGTCGCACGGCTGCCGGAGCAGGATGAGGTCTGTGTATTCCTCGGAACAAATGCAGGAGCCGGGCTCGTTTCTTGGGTACCCGCGGGCTGCCGCGGCTTTGATCTGCTGCGGGAGATGCGCTCTGCAGGGTTAGTTGACTGCTTGTAGTGGGAAGCGGATTTGGTTTGGGTACGTTCTGTCAAACCTCAGCTGATTATTGACTGCGCACTGTTTCTCAACTCTGGCTGGCATGGTTATTTCTGTATGCGTCTCTGTCTTTAATGTGTTATCTACAAATGTGAATAGAGGCTGAGTTCAAAGAAACTGAAAGCAAACGATCCGTCGCTTAGAGTTGTAGACACCAAGTACTGTCACGTGGTTTTGTTTTGGTGTGGTCTATCCATTTGGCTGTTGCAGCCTTCATTGGTTTTCAGTCAAACTGGGCTCGTTGTGAATCGTAAAGGCTGTATCAGCTGCTTGGGCGTTTATTGATCTCGCAAGTGGAACAGTCCTTCATTTGCTGTGCATCCACCTGGAAGTCAGACACTTTAATAACTCTGCAGGAAAGCAAATCTTCAGGTGAAGATATTTCAACCCATTTAATAAAAAAGTGCATTCATTCTAGGCTATGCAAAATAAACATGCTCAAAAGCAGCGTTGTAAAATATTCTGAGTTAGGTTGTAAGCTCTGTGGGACACGGAGCTGTTGGGCATAACCCAGATCAACTCTACGCAAGATAATTCTCTTGAGCGTGCCTGTCTTAAATACGAGCAGCCATCCTGTAAATAAACTTCAAGTTTCCGTGTCCCCGCAGGCTGTACCCTCGCTCGAGTTCTGGACCGTGATGCCTGGGAGCACATCCTGTCCCTCATGCTGCAGCAAGATAAGCTTTGTGATTATGCCTTTGCAGTGTAAAAGGCAAAAACTTGTCTTCCCTTTTGCACGAGGGGAGGAATTGTGGGAGATTCCTGAAGGATTACTACCCTGTAAGTAGTGCTGGAACTGCATCTCCACAGTTCGTTGTGTCCTCACAGTAGAGACTGCTGGGTTGCACTCACCCAGGCTTTGTCTTGCAACCATTTCGATGCCAGCCATTTAGAGGTAAAAGGACTGGTGCACTTGAGTGAAGGACGTTTTAAGTGGGGATGAAAACCAGGCTGATGCAATGCTTTAGTTATAACTCAACTTTGTATCCAAGACGCTTTTGTATCTGCGTGTTTTTTGAGTGGTGCCTTGTCTAGTGGTTGCTCAGCCTTAAATAGGAACTCTGATTAGGGCAGCAAAAGAAATATGAAATGAAGAAGAAATAAAAAATAGCGAGATCATAGGTGGATTTGGGTTCCGATGAAGAGCTTGCATGCACAGTCTTATCTATCTCAAAAATCTTACATTTAAATTCTTACCCAAAAACAATGGCACGCAAAACCACACCTCAAAGCATTTTAGTAGCAGAGAGTAATCCTTATCTTCTTATCAGCGGACAGCGTCTTATCGCTGGCAGGGTGAGCACACTGTGTCTGATCTCAACTGTGCAGGCTGTCTGTCTGTGGAAAGAAAACCAAAACTTGGATGTGGAGCAAACACACTTTCAGAGTTGCTGCTTTTTCTGTAAATGGCTTGCTCCTCAAGGACCCTTAGCATTTGTCTTACAAAAAGATTTGCACTGTTAAATTATACTTTTGATGTGCCTGGATTGGGTGCTCCTCATAACCTAGTGAAGATGTTTAGGCTGTTGAAGTTGTTTTCAGAAATCTACCTGTTGTGTTCTTTTTAAATCAGCAAAGCTCTGAAATAAAACCGTTGCCCCAGTTCTGCTTTGGTTTTCCTGGTGAGATCCCTTAGATCAATAAACGGATATGGACTTGTACGGGAATGGAATCTGTCCCTGTTGTTTTTAAACAAACAAACAAAAAACAAACAAACAAAAAACCTCATTGTTAGACTTCAGACTTGGTAGTACCCTTGGAGATAGTTAGGAAAGCACAGAATAAGTCAGTGCTTCTCAACCAGGGATCTGCTAGCACTATACTGTGTTGTTACCTGTAAACATTGGCTTGTTTTATCAGGCGAGTATAAGCTGGTTGTTATTTTTAAGTCTGCATGAACTTCACTGAACACAAGTCCACCACAAACTGTTATTAGGAAGCGTGAATAGTAACAGGAAGTTGGAAATATAAAGTACTGGAGTGTTCGCAGGAAGGGCTGCACGCACGGTGTGTGCTTGCCATTGAATCCATGCACTGGAGCAGTCTGGAAAATAAAGAGTCTGGGTTTTACGGTTCTGCAGAGGATGGGTGTTGAAAGCCTGCAGCTTTCCGCGCAACGTTGCGCGCAGGAGCGCTCTGTGCTGCTGCTTAGGGCACGTGTTGCTGCACTGAGGTATTCCTCCCCTGTGTTAAAGCGGGGCTGGAGCTGTGCTTCGCTTGCGACGCTTACAGTAGTTTTGGCTGTCAAAATTGGCATGGGATTCACATGCAGGTGACTGCTGTATGGGACGCATATATAAAATATTTTGCGGAGTGAAAGCTTTGTGTGCTGTTTTGACATTTGCAGAATTAGTTTTGGTCTGACTAGGCTTAGTATTTCAAAAATCCGAAATTGTGTGAAAGAGGAGAGAGATTCAGTCATGCGGAGTTGTTGCAACTTGGAAACTGGTTCTTTCAATCTTTTGATTTTAAAACAACAAAAAAAAAGCCTTATGTTAGTGCTTGCACATTGTTTACATTAGCATACAGAATTTTGTGTGGCATGGGAGACAAAATTGAAATTAATGATTGTTTTAGAAAACCTCAGAGTTTAGAGTTTCCTGATATATCAATTTTTCTCATTTCGTAGCTTTATGTGTTGCCTGATATTTCTACCTACTATGGCTTTATTTTAAGGAAAACTGTCAGAATCCAGTATTTTATTTTTGATAGATCTGCTCTTTCCGCCAGAATCAGGCTTCTAGTTTTCTGTGAGACGCCGAAACGTGCAGCCTTCCTGTGACAAAGCATCTGCCCAATGTCCTCTGGAAAACCTTCCTGCAGTGCGTTATTTCTACTTCGCTGCTTGCTGGATGTTGCTGCCCCTATAGCGAGGTGGCAGGCAGGAGGGTGTCAGTACACCAGTTAATCCAGCTTGTTAGCACGAGCTGTCACTGGTGGACGGTATTAATATAGCGGGCTGGGCAGCTGGAGGGCAGGCACACGCTCCCATCCCTTACCCTGGTACGAGGAGCTGTAATTTCTGAGAGGAGCAAAATAAACGGCTGGAGTAGTAATGTCTTAAAACTGCAGCGCTGAGGCTCGTGGCAGTCTGCTTGGCAGGACCCTGAGAGGTGTGTTCATTTTGAGGGGATGCCAAGGTGTAAAACTTTTCGGTTATCTTCTTGCTTTTTGAAATCTTGGTGAATCTTTTTAAAATTGCAACAGACAAAGCTGAAGAGATGGTGAGAAGTTGCCTGGTCCCTCCCTTTGCTTAAACGAATCACCTCTAAACCACCTCTAAGAGTTTTTTGACTAACTCTGGTTATGGTTTTTTTAATGTTTTATCATTACTTTCCTCCTTAAAATCTGCTTAAACTAGATTTTGGTGGAATCGTGGACTACAAGAGGGAGACAATTACAGAGGTTTCTGTGTTATAAGGACTTTATATACTTTATAAACTTGGTGTAACGTTCAGCACATCACTTGCAAATCATGTGCAAAGCTGTTACAGAAAGCTGTGCCCTGTGTGTGCGCAGAGCCACCCAGCCAGCGGTTCCCTTGGTGCCCTAAATTAATGATGATCAGGTGCCAGCAGGCTGTGCAGCAAGGGCAATTTCTTAGCTACCTTTTTTCTCTACCATGCTGAGAGAAAGTTTGTATTTTGTATCAGGGCGATCAAAAATACACAGCCTCCCTAGAAGGGTTCGTAGGGAGATGGTGAAGGCTGGTGCTTTCTCAAACTCCACCTGGTGATGACAGCCAATTTAGATGCTTGTGATAATTTTCTCAGCAATCTCTGTCTTTCCGTGTGTATTTTGATCAGTACTTGATGCAGTTAATACCAGTTTGACATTTGAAATATCAGTCGGAATGAATGTTCCCTTAAAATGAATACCAACAATTTCTTCTCTTCTTAAATTTGTTGCAGGCTTTCTTCTGACTGCTACACCCTCATGCTGCCCTGGTGTTCAGTTCAGGTTTAGAAGGTTATTGTTACAACAAGAAAAGTTTTAGGTTTTCTCTGAAAGAAAGATGCAATTGTAAGTGCTGAAGTTAATTGCACCATTGCAACGATGGTGATAAATTGCTAGCTCACTGAGATGCTGGATGCTGGCCCGATTCTTATCTCTTATTAAAAGTCAGAGACGTTAAATTGAATATAGTTGCTAGAACACCGCAGAAGGAGAACTTATACTGAGTTTATTTTCAGACAAGAAAAATCTGAAGCCATCACTATCTATTCGTTGGTCAGAATTGCAAATAAATTTTTGTAGAGCATACTGCCTTATTAAGAATGATTGCACTGTTGATTGCAGTTAAGAAATTATGGTTGGGTTGCTTTTTATCATCGCGTGCCTAGAATTTCTTTTTAGATTGATGTGTGGTCATGCACATATTGAAAGGAAAATAATGTCTTGAATCTATACCTGATGAATATCTGCAAAAGTCTGAATTCAAGTCAGTGTTGTTTTACTTGTTAATCTTCACCTTCCACATGTCACTGTGGTTTGTAAAGAAGCAGTCAGTGCAAGCCCAGTATGCTCAGAGGTGATTTTTCTCCTCTTAGTTTCAATCAACTGAACTTTCATTAATAGCACTTGAATATTACCATTGTAAGAGAAATAAAAACAGCACGTGCCTCCGGGCAACTGTGCAGCTATGCAGCAACAAAAAAATAAAAAAACATGTTTGCATGTTTAAAGTATCCTGAGAGTGCCACCAGGTTGGTTCACTTATTGCAATGGGACGTCGTGGTGTAGCCTGGGGTTTGGGTGCTTTCTGCCCTGCGGAGAAGGGCTGGTGCGCATCTTGGTGCTGGCAGCGTCCCTGCCTGAAGCGCAGGCTGGCAGGGCATCGTAGCAGGGTGCTCCTTTGGGCCAGGCTGTCTGCGTGCAGGACTCTGGTTCTGAGGCGTGCCGTTCTTGTGGGGCGTCCAGAGAGTCCCCTGGGCTGCAGGAGACACGGGAAGGAAGATCAGCGGCATGGCTAACGTTGGTTCTTCAAAGTCAGCCAGCGAGAGCTGGCTTATGCCTTTGTGCTGGCACGTGTGTTACGGGATGCAGGTTTGTGCTTGCTAGGTGATCGCCTTGTTTCGTTTCAAACTCACAACAGAAAATGTCTGTTCACAAATGTAAACCTTTCCAAAGAGCCTGCTGCAAATCTGGCTGGCACTTAATCTGGAGAGGAGCGGAGAGCATTTCAGCGTCAAACGTGGACCGCTCTGGGTGAGAGCGCGATAGAGCCACCGTTTCTGGTGGGACTTTGGTTTTATGTTTGCGGTTCAGTGCAAGTGTAGACCTTCAAACAGTTCGTGTACCGTCTTAAAACTGTTGTGAGTATGACGCTGCGGCGGATCTGTGAGCTGCTTGTTAAATCACGAAGGCTCTTGGCATGGCCGGGAGAGGGAGGGCTGCTGCGTTTATTTCTGAAGCGTCTCTTGTGAGGCTGGACGTTGAAGGTTAGCTGCCTGGAAAATGCTCATAAAAAAATCTGTAATCTGTCACTGAAAGTCAGAGCTGTGTAATGGCTTGTATGGAAATAATGTTTTTCTGAGTTAGCCTTTACGAATTCTTGCATGTGGGATGTTTTGTTTTAGGGAACTAGCAGAGTGAGTAACGCAACTTTTCAAACAGCCCAGCCCAGTTCCCAGCCTCCACGAGCGTTTCTACGGCTGCTAACCCTGGGTAGGCTTTGTTAGTGGTTAAGGAATGGTGAGAGAAGTACTACGTGAAAAGCTTTGCTGGAAGCTGGCATTTCAGTTTTGACAGCATAGGACACCGATATGCTGTCTAGACCTTAGTTCATCGTAGTCTAGTCCAGCAGACCTGATGCGTATTAACTCCATGCGAACCCTGTGTTTCTACGGACTCACTGGCCGTTCTCCACATTTGGGATAGGCTACAAACACTAAAGCCCGTGGATGGGCTAGGTAATTAGTAGTAAAATATTTTCGCATATCTAAGTGCACCTCGATGTATTGTAGTGAGAATTAAACCAGGTGTGGGCCTTCAACAGTGTGCAGCTGTCCAGCTTCAGTAAGTTTAAGTATTTTCACTGAAACAGTTGGGCTCAATCTGCGTTTTATTGAAAAATAATCATTTCAGTATGATCCTGTTTTCATAAGCTCAGCACTTACACAGGTGCTGTAGGGAAGGAGTAATGTGGCAGCTAAGCAGGGCGTAGAGCAGAAGCCAAGCCACAGAGGGGTGAGGGTTGTCTGAACCGGGGGGAGCTGTTTGAAAAGAGGGAGGCTTGCTCCAGGCACGGCTGCGTTGTTTCCATAAACCAACAGTGCCGAGTTGAAAACATGTCATTTCAACTTGGAAAAATTGGATGTGTTTTTTAAAACATTGCGTGAACTCTCTAAATGCTTAGTTAATTCCGAGGTCACGTCAAGTAATACATATTCATGGCCAACTCATTTGGAGATCAAACTCAATGAAATGTAAACGGAAGGCTTTATGTAGAGTTCTGGAGCTTGCTGAATGGCTTGTAAGGGAACATCTCTGAAATGTGCTGCAGTTAAGTGTTTGCATGTGCCTGTCCTTGGACTGTTTTAATTAAAGAGGTGAAAGCTCTGTAAATAAACACTTCTGTTTAAAATGGATTTTATTGGTATGGCTTGGCCATATACCTTTCATGGTCCACTGACGCAACAGGTTTATGCTTTTTAAAGAAAGCACACAGCCAAAAAAGACTCAAATTGTTTTACTCATGGGGTTTGAATGACACAACTCAGCGCAGCCACGCCTGAGGGATGCACGGCTCCCGGGAAGAGGGAACGAGCTCCTCTTTCCCTTGACACCCGCGGGCTGTAACACAGTCGTAACCCAGCGAGGCTTGTCTCTTGGCTGTTGGCAAATGTGACAAATGTTGATTTTTATTGAGTTAACTCAGAGTTGAAAGCCTCACTTCTTCCCTCCTCAAGACAGAGCATTGGTGAGCTGCTCTAGCTACAGCGGAGTATTTCTCTCCAAACGAAGCCATTTTTGGCTGAAATTCTGGAAACTGAACAATGTTTTGCCTGAAACGGGTGCAAGGCTGTCTTCCTGTCGTGGGTTGGCACCGTGCTGCAGTGTCTCTGTTTCTTCCTTAGTTTTTCAGTACACACAAGAAACAACTGTTGGTCAGATGCTTTGCTTTTCATTGAAAAATTTCATGTAAATTTCTGATAGCTGCCACTGTTTTATTTTAGGGTGGACGTGGTTATTTTTAGCAGTCAATTAAAGTTCTTGTCTATAAAGTGACAGTAATACGTTGTTCTTTCCTGGCAGTTTAACTGGGTGTCTTGCAGTGCTGTCCACCCATGGTACTCTTTGAAATCCCCAAACAGCAGTTTGTGCTTTAGCTCCTGCAATAAGTGCTGTCCTTCAGCGTTTATCTGGAAGCTTCAAGTTCAGCTTCGCTTGCCAGATCAATCAGATGCCTAGGAAAAGGAAAACCTGCGAGTGCTGCCTTCCTATTCCTGCAGCGAAAAGTAGGGGAGCCGATAAGCACGCCACGTGCTATGGGTGCCAGCAGTCGTCTTTTTGCTCACAAAGGTGCCAGTGAGTTATAGGAACTCTTAAAAAAGCCTCCGCGACCAAACAGGCCCAACTCCATGCATCTGTAATAAGTCTCTCCAACTTTCACTTTCTTTATTTGCCCTTAGACTGACATTATTGTCAAGCTCTAATGGAGAAGAGGAAATCTAACAGCTTTAAAATCACACAGTGCTGTCTGCTGTGTGACCTTTTTCCAGTTGATGGTTCAATTTATTTAGGTGATAAAGAAAACACTGAGGCATGTGAAGTCTGTCTTCTTGACAGATGTGAGCTTACTGAAACTTTTTCCTCATCCTTTTTTCCTTCCCCACGTTCACAGTCAGCCTTTTGTTTTTATAAAGTGGTCCATATATTTTTCTTTGAGGTTTAAATGTTTTCTAATCTTCTCAAGGTTTACAAAACTGCACCTGGCTGACAGTATGGAAAGGCAAATAGGCTAGCAGTTGTCAAGAGGTACTGAAAAAGAGAGATGTCTGCATTTCGTGTAAAGTGATGCACGGTGTATGCAAAAGTCCTTCATGATGTGGGGTGCGAGGGTTTGGTAAGCTCTGTGAGGCTGTTTAGAAAAACAGCATTAAATGGGTATTTTTGTCAAATGGGTACTATCTTGGGATTATATCACAAGAGCGGTGAGCCACAGTAACTGGTAAAGATTATTGGTAAAGCCCGGTCAAAAAGCTTTTCCTGAAATCATCATGAAAACCTTCAAGCTTGCTGCTAAAAATGTTTATTTGTTTGATGCTCCGTTGTGATTAGCGTGAGGTTCTATTTCAATATTAAATTACATCTGCTAGTGAGGTTTTTACTTACTAGTAAGTACCCGCCCCCAAACAGCTGTTTGTTGAAACAAACTTGTCCTAGCTCCTCCGATTAGAAAGGTGCCAGGCGTCTCCTCGCGGAGGTGCGGGCAGGCACCAAAGCAGGCTGCGGGCAGGCTGCAGCTGCGGGCTGAGGAACGCGGTTGCCTTGTGCCCACCCCTGTGAAACTCCAGCTCCTGTGAAGCTAGACGGTTGCTTTTGCATTTTTCTCCCAAATCCTATGAAATCATGGGAGTCAGAGCTGTGTTCGCTGTCGGGAAGCTTGCTTTGCGTTGAAACGAAAGCATTTTATAAGATGCCTTGGGAACGCTGGTGTCAAACCCTTTCTGTGAAAGGTGTTCGGACTCCGTGGTCACTGGCAGTAAAAGTCCCCACGGCTGGCATCTTGCTGACCTCCTTGGCACGCTGAGGAGTTCCGCAAAAGCGAAGCCTCCTCGTCACCCTGCTGGCTTGCCGAGAGATGTATAAGGGCGTCACAGGGAGTTGCCAATGCAGAGAAATTGAATAGCTGTTCCACAGTATCCGTTCTGGTCTAATTATTTTGGAATGATGCTTTTCTTTAAATCCCCATTTTTATTTTTTGCTCTTGTTCTGGAATATCTTTTTTGCCCTAAGAGCAAAAACTCCTGAGCAATGTCAGAGCTGCATGTCATGTTTTTTCTCTATCAGTAATGATATGTTAGACAAAAGGTACATTAGTAGGATTTTTATTGAGTATCCTGTTGGAGTAAGTAGATTCTGTCATGCACCACTGACTCATTGCAATTGGAATACCACAGTTCAGTAAAGGAAAATAATTGAGTCATGGGTTTCTTACTTAAAGTGTGTTCGATATCATCTTTTGTAATAAAATTTTATGAGGGTGAAATGAATTTAGAGAGCTGATTAAATATGGACAGCTCTTTTCCTATTGTGTTGGGTTGGCTCTTTGAGCTCAAAAAGAAAATAGCAGTTTTGAAAATATTTTCAATAGATAAGCCTTATTGAATTAGAAACATCTATATCTACAGTTAGATATTTTCTCCTGGGTTTTGCAGTGCTGCCTACTTTGCAGGGAGTCTGTTGGGTAAGCATATTGGGTTTACTTCAGATAATTTTATCTGTGTTAGCTCCAACCACTCATTTAAACTTTGAAGCAAAGCTGGTAACTTTTTTTTTTTCCTAAGCTGAATTAGGAAAACTTCCTGCAGCCTGCTGTTGGGACAGATGGGTGCCAAAGGGAGCTTCCAGCAGAGGAAAGCTGGTGAACAGCTACGAGCAGTGACCTCTGTCATTCAGAGAGCAGTATTCAGAAAGGTTGTCTGTCTCCGTGTGCAGTGAACTGGGACCACCTGAAACTTTACAGGAAGGTCTGTGGCGTAGCCTCGTGCAGTCCTGTCTGAAACAGCGGGATGCGACTGATGTTAAAGTGCCAGCAAAAGCCCACAGCGTTCCTGTGTACTTTTATGCTGAAAAAATCATATTTTTGATATATGATCCTCTCTGTTAAGAGATGCAGACAGGCAGGACTAAAGTAAATGCTAATGGCATAAGAGCATTTTCTTCCGCATCTCTGAAATCTTACCAGGAAGTTAAGTGTTTGTTTAAAGGAAAAAAAAAAAAAGCACTTTATTTACAGAGTTCTGGGTTAGATTTACCTCTCCTGGGCTCTTTGGGAAAGGCCAGTGCTAAGAGTCGTTACACAGTCCTGAACTAGTGACTCCTGGTGGTAATGCCAGCAGTGAAGTGGAGGCGTCCGTGCCAGGCTGGACTTTCAGAAACGACCCGACCCTGTGCGGTGCCCGAGCGTGACCTGCGCTGCGTTCCCTGGGTGGTTTCTTGCGACCGCGGAGCAGCTGCAGGGACGGAGCCCCACGGACAGCGGCAGCGCTGCCAGCACGGGGCTGCTGCGCTCCTATAAAAGACGTCCGTCGTTTACTCTGGTCTCGCACCAAGAAAAACAGCGCTGGTACCAGTCACTTATGGGGGCCTCTGTTAAGGGTGCTTTCGTGTAGTTTGATGGATGTAAACACACGCCCGCGTTCATGCGGAACCTGGATGACACTGATGTTAGATCTCGCTATTGTCCTGCTTTTACACACAGCGTCTTAGTCTAGATTAGCCGAACAATTATCTAATGGTTTTCCTCTCTTTTTTTTAATGGTGTCGTACTGTTGCGGAAGATTTAAATCCTGTGTATTAGCCTTGGTGCTCTCTTTCGGCCCGGAAGGAATTTTGGCAGAAAGGGAATCGACTGGCAGGAATGAGGAGGGCTGCGAAGGAGCGGGGCTTCTCGTGGGGCCCACGGGAAGATTTCAAATAGTGCAGCGGTGCTGGAAGGAGAGAAGGGCCCGGCTCTGCGTTGTGGGAAGAACAAGGCTTTGGAAGAGTTGTTTTTCTCCTTTGTTTTCCATGTTCCTCAATAATGCTTCTCACCCTGGTCTTCCTGATCCCTCTGCTATAAAGCAGAGACTTCTCTGTTGGCGTCATTGTGCGTCTTCCAGTGATTTCAGGGAGCTTTGGTAAGGCTTTTAGCGAGGAATTTAGAGCTCAGCTGTCTTCATACATTACCAGCGCGTTTTCCTGAATTCAGCTCACGCCAGTGCATGCGTGACTTTTATGAAGCTTGGCAGGAAGTTTGCAGCCCTGGAACATGTTAGGGATGCAGGTATCCTCTGTACTGCGCTGCGTGAGCGCGCCGGCTGCTAACGCAGCCAAACCAGTAAAGCTGCAGCAAACCAAGTGATCTTTGCAGCAGCAGGCAGTGAATGTGACCAGGACAAGGCTGCAATTACTGAGTTTGAAAATGAAGCTTCTCGGTTAGAGTTTCTTCTTGTGGGTTTCTTTTCCCCTTTCTTTTTAGGGTTTTTTTGGTGATTTTTTTTTTTTTTTCTTACTGCTAATCTTCCTGCATCTTCCAAAGCAGGTTGCAGCTCGATCGCTCGAGGACAGAGGGGGAACTGGCTGCGATTACTAGCTGCAGATGTAAACACTTGCTGTGCTGCCCCGGGGGGTCGAGCTGCTGCTAGCAGTTACAGGCAGTTGGCAGTTCCCCTGCTAGCGTAAAGTCTTGCAGAGAGTAATTACTGCCCCATCCCACTTCCTACCCCGGAGGAAGTGGAATTTCAGCAAAGTAAAATTGGCGGTGTGTCGTTTCCCCCCCCCCCACCCCGCCAATACTTTGCAGCTCCTTTCAGTCTCCGTGAGTTCCCAAAGCCAGTTTAAGAACCTTTCCTCTTGTCTGCCTCGTGAAATAAGCTTTCATTTCCAGTAGCATCTGGCCCGTTCAGCAGGTTCAGTTTAGGCTGGTGACTCTGATATGCGTTGTTCGGGCCAGTCTTGTCTTATTTGTTTAGAATTGCATTTGTCTTTGTTTAGTGGGAATTATAAATGACAACGTTTCCTCCAGGAACGTGGGTGTTGCTGTTGACATAATGTAGTATGAGAAGAAGATCACGCTATGTGCTTTAAAAAGTTGAGCTTGAAAATGTTAAATAGACACACGTACAAGAGAAAGTGCTTGTTAAGTAGATGAACACAGAACTGACATCTTTTTTTAATAAATATAGAAGTAACTCCTATATGAAGCAGGGGTAGTACTTTGTCTGCCCCTCACGTGTAGAGTTTCCTGAGACCTTTAGAGAGGAGTTGAGAAATGCAAGTTGTCATTGCTAGATTTCCTCTTCCTGTAAAGGCACAGCATTTGGCTGACATGCTATGAAATATGTACCAGTTATCAACATGTTTTCAGTTTGAAGGGTCGTTCAAAAATTCCTTTCCTCAAGTCCACTGGGAAAATATTTGCAGAGACCGTGCACACCAGGAGGATCTGTCACGACAGTGTTTTCTGCATTTCTGTTTAGAGCCTTTGCAGAGAGACTACTGAAATATTAATAGCATTCTGCTTTGTGAGCCATCACATTGCAGTCGTGCAGTCTGTATATCCTTTCTCTGTTCCCAAAACACATGTGGTTTGGATGTCTTTCATATATTTTAATACAAAGTGGCTGGTTGAGTGGCCCATGTTCCCCAAAGGAACCAAAACTCACTTCATAAATCAAGAAAATAGAGGCCTATAAGGTAATTTACCATTCAGGCTATTGTGGAGGAGGGTGATTTAAAATGTTATAGTGGGCTGAAAAAAGAAAAACCCAAAGCAGTGATTGAAAGGCTTGAAATGACTGAGTTAATGTGACGACTCTAGTTTTCCTCTGCTGGGCTCAATGGCAGAGGTGATTGTGCGCAGTTAATGTGCTGGAGTGGAGCTCGGTGGTACCTGTTTGCGGGGCTTGCTTTGAAATAAAGAGTAAGAGATCATTTATTTAATAGACAGCATCAAAGAATGAGTTTCTGATGAAGCAAGTTAGGTGTTAAACACTTCTCAGGTGAACCATTTACTTATGTAATTATCTCTCATTTACATTATAATAAGTGTTTCTCCAGGGAGTTTAGCCAATCATGAAATGCAATTAATTTTCAAATGCTCTTCAGCAACAATTGACGCTCCAGAGACTGAACTCCCTAGTCAGTGTGTACATTTTTAAACTCTCCGGCTAAAGGGAAGCTGTTTCAGCTTGGCTGATCATGCATTTTTAGTGGGTTTTTTTTTTCATTTAGGTTTTTTTTTTTTAAGTGTTTCCTACAGCCCTTTCACTAGAAGACTGGAGTGCTGGGCTTGAAACCCAGGTTGTTTAGGTCTGATATCTCCCCGTAGTTTCCAGAGCACTGGAGAGGTTCAGGATGCGGTTCCTCAGATTAAGGCCAAGACTCTTCACTCGCCTCAGTGAAGGTGAATGCTCTCGGTGTCCGTTGCTGACTCTGAATGCTGCGTGATGCTGGCTGGGGCACGTAGCCGCTGTTGGGCTGTTCTCTGCGTGTCACACAGCAGCAGCATACTCATCTCTGTAAGGTGTACGTGGAGACGTATGGGTGGAAGGGACTGGCTGCTGACCACGCCGTATCCCTGCAGAGCAGTGTAAGATCATGCTGCTTTGAGTTTGCTTAATTCACTTTCTAACCTAAATGTTGTTATGGTCACTTTTGTTCTAAGTCTTATTAGCACACCCATAAGATAAAATAATCTGTAGAACTCCACCTTCTACACCTGTACTTGGTCCAACAGCTTGGAAAGCTTTCCAAGCATGGATTAATTCTATTGCGACATTCCCTTTTCAGATCAATTGCTGCTGTGCTTGGAGTGGGGACCTCCATTTGAACAGAGCTGGCTTTTTAAAAGCGAAAGGGAACAAAGCGATGTTGTTAGCCCTCACCTTCTCCAGACAGACCTGTTTCTGCATGCTGGCTCCGCTTTTCCTGATGTTAAGCGTTAGGCCCCAGTGCAGATACTGTTCCAGCCGCGCTGGCTGGCAGGGGATGGGTGGGCTTGGATTGAGAAGGGCTCACAGCCAGCTCTGGAGGCTCTCTAGCCCCAAGCCTTCACAGATCCAGGGCAAGGGCATATCCCATGTATTTGGAGGCTAAAAAGGAGGAGGAGCTTTCATCCTTTCATGCTGGCAAAATCCAATATAGGAAAGCTTTTGCCACTGATATTTTGTCCTCATAACAAACAAATAAAATCACTTTTGTTGGATATGTGCACTTTTCTGAGGCTTTCCTGTCAGCCAGGGGTAAGGAGGAAAGGATACTTTATTTACAGATGGTGCTTTCTGAATGAGTCTAGCATATTATTATCTGTAAATACATCTTTAGGCATCAGGCACGTTTCCATTTATTTAGAAGCATGATAGACAGTATGATATGGGAATGAATACTTTACAAATTCCTGTGCTCTGTCGTGTTGCCTCAGAGTACACATAGAACTCAAACTGAGTCCGTGTCTGCTGTTACATCATCCTGTTGCTTCCAGCAGAATACCAGCACTTATTCTGACCAACAAATTTTGTTACTCATAGAATCACAGAATGGTTTGGGTTGGAAGGGACCTTAAAGCCCACCCAGTTCCAACCCCGCTTCCCTGGGCAGGGACACCTCCCCCAGCCCAGGCTGCCCAGGGCCCCATCCAGCCTGGCCTTGAGCACTTCCAGGGATGGGGCACCCACAGCTGCTCAGGGCAACCTGTTCCAGTGCCTCACCACCCTCGTAGTAAAGAATTGCTTCCTTATATCTAACCTGAACCTGCCTCCTTTCAGTTTAAAACCATTACCCCTTGTCCTATGACTACATGCCCTTGTAAAAAGTCCCTCCCAGCTTTCTTGTAGGCCCCCTTTAGGTACTGGAAAGCCACTATAAGGTCTCCCCGGAGCCTTCTCTTCTCCAGGCTGAGCAACCCCAGCTCTCTCAGCCTGTCTTCACAGGAGAGGTGCTCCAGCCCTCTGATCATCTTCGTAGCCCTCCTCTGGACTCGCTCCAACAGGTCCATGTCCTTCTGATGTTGGGGGCCCCAGAGCTGAGCACAGTGCTCCAGGTGGGGTCTCACGAGAGCAGAGTAGAGGGGGAGAATCACCTCCCTCAACGTGCTGGCCACGGTTCTTTTGATGCAGCCCGGGATATGTTTGGCTTTCCAGGCTGCAGACGCACATTACTGGGCCACATTGAGCTTCTCATCCAGCAACACCCCCAAGTCCTTCTCCTGAGGGCTGCTCTCAGTCCATTCTTTGCCCAGCCTGTATTTGTGTTTGGGATTGCCGCGACCCAGGTGCAGGACCTTGCACGTGGCCATGCTGAACTTCCTGAGGTTGGCATGGGCCCAGCTCTCAAGCCTGCCAAGGTCCCTCTGGTTGGTATCTCTTCCCTCCAGCGTGTCAAACGCACCACACAGCTTGGCGTCGTCGGCAGACCTGCTGGGGGTGCACTCAATCCCACTGTCCGTGTCACCGTCAAAGATGTTAAACAGCATCGGTCCCAGTGCCGACCCCTGAGGGACACCACTCATCGCTGGTCTCCACTTGGACATCGAGCTGTTGACCGCAGCTCTTTGTGTGCGGTCATCCAGCCAATTCCTTATCCGCTGAGTGGTCCATCCATCACATTCATGTCTCCAATTTAGAGGCAAGGATGTTTTGCAGTTCAGCGTTGAACACTCTGCATGAGTCCAGGTTGATGATCAGTTGCTCTTCCCTTATCCACCAGCGCTGTAACCGCATCATAGAAGGCCACCAGGTTTGTCAGGCATGGTCTGCCCTTAGTGCAGCCATGTTGGCTGTCACCAATCACCTCTTTGTTGTCTCTGTGCCTTAGCGTGGTTCCAGGAGGATCTGCTCCATGATCTTGCCAGGCACTGAGGTGAGACTGACTGGCCTGTAGTTCCCTGGGTGTTCGTTATTTCCCTTTTTAAAAATGGCTGCTTGAAATGCTCGCTGCTTTAAACCGACCTCATAAGAGACCAGAACGTGAGCTGCTGTGGGAGGCAGTTACCCCAAGTCTGCCTGCTCTGGGCCTTCTGTGTTGTTCTTGGAGCCTCACGTAGGGGGTTTGGGTCCGAGCTGCTCGAACTGTTTGTGTTCCCTAGAAATACAGGGCGGCTAGTGGGTTTCAGGCAGTGTGGATTTTGTAAGCACCTACACACAGATCACGATCAGATCATCATGTTGATCTAAACCATTTTGTAATCCTCTACAATCTGGGTTTAGAGACTGTTATTAGTGTCACAAATAAAAGCTTGTGACTTCTTTAGTTCTCAGGATAAAAGAAGGCATGTACTTTCAGAGAATTACATATGAAAGTAAAGCAACATAAGCATCCAGGAGTTGAGGATAGTTATCCCACTTTTCAAGACTGAGTCCTGAATTCATGAGATTGCAAGAGAGAAATGGATTAATTTTGTCTTTGCAGTTGACCATGTGCCTGAAGGAGAAACAGAAATAAACTAGGAGGAGAAGGGGTGGAAAAAACTGTTTTGTTTTGTTTTTTTTTTAAGTCTTTCTTTCACTAACTTGAAGCTGTAAACAAAGAAGTCTATTTTTTAATTTATTTTTTTAAACTGCCCTCTAAGGCAGGAAAACCCTTTTTGCCCCCACACCTCAGATTTAGAGATAGAAATGGTTGGAAAGGTACGTAAGAATTGTATTTTCTCACAAAGGATTTTCTAAGTTTGTGAAAAGCCTCTTTGCAATGATACTGAAAGACAAAATAGAAAGTGATTTCAGCTACCTTTTAGCATTCCAGTTTGTGTTAACTGGCCTGGTAACTGATAATTTGCCCCTTACAACCAGCAGCTTCCAGCCTCCAGTACTGAGAGCGAAATCCATGCAGATGTGGGAGGGACAGCGTGCATCTCTGTGATGGGTGCTGCTGGTTTGTCATGGACTCTGCGGGGTAATTGGATATTGCCTCCAGTCGGCATCCCAGTCCTAAAATCCTGCTTTTGGGTTTCTGCCTGCAGTTACCTGAAGGAGTTCCGCACGGAGCAGTGCCCTCTCTTTGTGCAGCACAAGTGCACTCAGCACCGGCCCTACACTTGCTTCCATTGGCACTTTGTCAACCAGCGTCGTCGCAGATCTATCCGCCGCCGGGATGGTACATTTAACTACAGCCCTGACATTTACTGTACCAAGTATGACGAGACCACAGGAATCTGCCCAGAAGGAGATGAGTAAGTAAAGACTGCACCCTGATTTTCAGGCATTAGGCTTTTGGGATCAGTCCAGTGACAATTCCAGCCAGGTCTTCTAGAGATGAGAGGCAAGTTAACAGCAAAGCAGCTTTGTAACAAACATAACATGAGAACAGGTGTAAAAACTGTAGTAGCAATCCATGTTCTCCAGGCCTGCTGCAGGGATGATACCACAGTTGATGGGAATTCAGCTCCCATTGCATTTTCAGCAAAGCTGAGGTGTGAAAAACCACTTGCTGACAAATGGACTGAGAGAGACTCTTCCCATAAGTCCCGGACTGTAAAATTATAGCTCTTGCTCGGTAGTAGGATACCTCAGTTTTTAACAGATTGTTGAAAGAGGAGGAGCTTTGTCCTCTAATCTGTCCCTTGAATTATCCATCTCCAGCTATTTAAATCATATTGATTATTTGCCAGTTTGTTTTGTCTTCCTGAACTTTTAAGAAGCCAGTGGGGAAGGGTGAGGTACCCAGAATAAGGCAACAGGAGGAAGAGTTTGTTTTGTTGGGTCTTCCTTCCCTGTGACTATGGTAAGTTTAAGTGAGAGATGCAACTGTTTCTGCTGTGTCTGTGGCAGATTCCAGCAATTAAAGGGTTAACCCAGTAATATAACTTCACCCACGTGACAGATATGGAAGAATAAATAGTGTAGCCAAACTGCGGTCAAATATAGAGTGTTTTATATAGAGATGCTATAGAAAGATGGAATTTCAGTTCCCTTTCTTTGTGCCAGTATAAACAGACGCAGAAAAATGCTATTTATTGGGAAAACAATTTTTTTTTTCCCCCTNGATCAGATCATCATGTTGATCTAAACCATTTTGTAATCCTCTACAATCTGGGTTTAGAGACTGTTATTAGTGTCACAAATAAAAGCTTGTGACTTCTTTAGTTCTCAGGATAAAAGAAGGCATGTACTTTCAGAGAATTACATATGAAAGTAAAGCAACATAAGCATCCAGGAGTTGAGGATAGTTATCCCACTTTTCAAGACTGAGT
The DNA here is from genome assembly GCA_013399475.1 of Chauna torquata. Classification (NCBI taxonomy): domain Eukaryota; kingdom Metazoa; phylum Chordata; class Aves; order Anseriformes; family Anhimidae; genus Chauna; species Chauna torquata. The sequence continues at coordinate 32,782 of VXAL01010602.1, forward strand.
CCTGAATTCATGAGATTGCAAGAGAGAAATGGATTAATTTTGTCTTTGCAGTTGACCATGTGCCTGAAGGAGAAACAGAAATAAACTAGGAGGAGAAGGGGTGGAAAAAACTGTTTTGTTTTGTTTTTTTTTAAGTCTTTCTTTCACTAACTTGAAGCTGTAAACAAAGAAGTCTATTTTTTAATTTATTTTTTTAAACTGCCCTCTAAGGCAGGAAAACCCTTTTTGCCCCCACACCTCAGATTTAGAGATAGAAATGGTTGGAAAGGTACGTAAGAATTGTATTTTCTCACAAAGGATTTTCTAAGTTTGTGAAAAGCCTCTTTGCAATGATACTGAAAGACAAAATAGAAAGTGATTTCAGCTACCTTTTAGCATTCCAGTTTGTGTTAACTGGCCTGGTAACTGATAATTTGCCCCTTACAACCAGCAGCTTCCAGCCTCCAGTACTGAGAGCGAAATCCATGCAGATGTGGGAGGGACAGCGTGCATCTCTGTGATGGGTGCTGCTGGTTTGTCATGGACTCTGCGGGGTAATTGGATATTGCCTCCAGTCGGCATCCCAGTCCTAAAATCCTGCTTTTGGGTTTCTGCCTGCAGTTACCTGAAGGAGTTCCGCACGGAGCAGTGCCCTCTCTTTGTGCAGCACAAGTGCACTCAGCACCGGCCCTACACTTGCTTCCATTGGCACTTTGTCAACCAGCGTCGTCGCAGATCTATCCGCCGCCGGGATGGTACATTTAACTACAGCCCTGACATTTACTGTACCAAGTATGACGAGACCACAGGAATCTGCCCAGAAGGAGATGAGTAAGTAAAGACTGCACCCTGATTTTCAGGCATTAGGCTTTTGGGATCAGTCCAGTGACAATTCCAGCCAGGTCTTCTAGAGATGAGAGGCAAGTTAACAGCAAAGCAGCTTTGTAACAAACATAACATGAGAACAGGTGTAAAAACTGTAGTAGCAATCCATGTTCTCCAGGCCTGCTGCAGGGATGATACCACAGTTGATGGGAATTCAGCTCCCATTGCATTTTCAGCAAAGCTGAGGTGTGAAAAACCACTTGCTGACAAATGGACTGAGAGAGACTCTTCCCATAAGTCCCGGACTGTAAAATTATAGCTCTTGCTCGGTAGTAGGATACCTCAGTTTTTAACAGATTGTTGAAAGAGGAGGAGCTTTGTCCTCTAATCTGTCCCTTGAATTACCCATCTCCAGCTATTTAAATCATATTGATTATTTGCCAGTTTGTTTTGTCTTCCTGAACTTTTAAGAAGCCAGTGGGGAAGGGTGAGGTACCCAGAATAAGGCAACAGGAGGAAGAGTTTGTTTTGTTGGGTCTTCCTTCCCTGTGACTATGGTAAGTTTAAGTGAGAGATGCAACTGTTTCTGCTGTGTCTGTGGCAGATTCCAGCAATTAAAGGGTTAACCCAGTAATATAACTTCACCCACGTGACAGATATGGAAGAATAAATAGTGTAGCCAAACTGCGGTCAAATATAGAGTGTTTTATATAGAGATGCTATAGAAAGATGGAATTTCAGTTCCCTTTCTTTGTGCCAGTATAAACAGACGCAGAAAAATGCTATTTATTGGGAAAACAATTTTTTTTTTCCCCCTTGATTAAGTAGAGATCTTGTGGCTGCAGCAGAATGGAATAAATCCCCAGCCTGAGGCCTCTGTTTCAATACTTTCTTCCTTGTTACAAGAGAACTGGAAGAGACTGGAAATAGGATATTTGGGGGCTTTGGCTTCTAGATCACTGTTTCATATCTGGCCCAAACTCAGCAAATGAAAACTGTTGCTATCTCGGAACTCTTCGCTGATTTGTATTTTTAGCTTAACACTGCAACATATAAACTTCACCGATTCCATCTTGTTCTTTTTATATTTCTCAGTGTAGATTATTCTTTTTATGCCGAAGAGAGGAAACAAAACATGAGTTAAAATGTTAGTGTTGTAATTCTCCTTTCTTGCCCTGTGCTCTGCATAAAGGATGCATCTGGCTATAGATAGACTGTCGCAGCCCTGTAGGAGTACATCAGCAGGAAACAGTAACAGCATGAAGTCTAGATGGGCTGCTCAGGAAATGGTATGTGCCATGTGATGGCCCTTCAATCGTGGCTAGTATATCAGAATGCCTTGACAGTGTTCTTGCTCTTTTTTTCCAGATCCCTGGCAGTCACTAGGCTGAAATGAGAAGCTGCTGCTAGCTTAATAATCCAGTTGGAGGGAAACCATTATATGCTGTGCAGTGACAGGTTTAGGTGTTCTTCGTAATGTTGGAAGGCACAATATAAGAGAAGGAGAGTTAGCAAAAGTGTTGTCCACAGCATCCTATATCAGCAGTGTGTCTTCTGGTAGTGTTGAGTCCACCACCTGTGATTAAACTTTGGGGGTTCCTCCCTTTCTTCTGTACCTCAGATGCCCCTTCTTGCATAGAACTACTGGAGACACAGAGAGGAGATATCACTTGCGCTACTACAAAACTGGAATCTGCATCCATGAGACAGACTCCAAGGGAAACTGCACAAAGAATGGAGTCCACTGCGCTTTTGCTCACGGGCCCCATGATCTACGCTCTCCGGTGTATGACATCAGGTTAGTAGAGCTTGGGGCTGTGTATGAAAAGGATCATTTCTGGACCTGGATGATTGAAGGACCATACTGCTTCAGAGTGAAATGCTTAGTGTTGGAGTGATGATGATATATCCATTCCTAATAAGGCAAATCTACAAAATCTCCAGGGAGGATGCTCAAAATGGAGGGAGGGAGCACACTTTAAACTAGTTGTGCTGTGGAGACTGGTGGGGGCGTCAAAATAGCGCGTCTGGAACTGTCAGGGAATGAAGAGCACGTATTGCAATTGCAGTTTGACTAAGGATGTTCTGACAAAAAAAAAAGTAAGAATGAAATGCATCCACTTAAGAATCGTTACCATGTTGCAGTATGTCACAGTTTTTATACACATTTATCTGTTTCTCCATCTGCTCAGTCTGTCTGTTCTCTTAACTCTGTCCACCAAGGGAGCTTCAGGCCATGGAGGCTTTGCAGAATGGTCAGACTACATCAGAAGGTGGCATAGAGGGTCAGTCTGCAGTTGCTGCTAGCCATGCTATGATAGAGAAAATACTCAGTGAGGAGCCAAGGTGGCAAGGTGAGCGTCAATTAAGCTCTGCAGGGCTGGGAAGGTCTGGTGTTTGTGGAGTGCATGTTCCCGTCAAAAGCTTCCGTATAATAAATACGGATCATGGTAATCTCTGACTAACTGGTTGCATCTCTTGCAGATACAACGTATGTGTTGGGAAATTACAAGACAGAGCAATGTAAGAAGCCGCCCCGTCTCTGTCGCCAGGGTTATGCCTGTCCCTACTACCACAATAGCAAAGACAGAAGAAGAAGCCCAAGAAAACACAAATACAGGTACCCTGGTTCTGGGTCTTCTGTTTCCCAGCTGAGTGGTGAGGTATAATAGAAGTCTGTAAGGAGGAAGGATTGAGGATTTTCTCTGCTAGATAGTTTTTTAGTGTGCCTCTAAGGCCTGTACTGACAGCTATGTTGGCTGTTATTTCTATCTAGGAGATGGGGTAGCAAATTAAACAAGGAATTTTGCTTTATAGAGGAAGCAGTGTCTCTAATAAATGACTGTCGCTCAATCATGTTACAGATCTGGTTTTATGGTGAACAGCATCTGTGTCTGTCTTCCCCTTCCAGTATAAACTCTTGCTTTAAAAAGCAGTGCAAGGAAAAAAAAAATAATCCCCATCTACAGACAAACTCACACAGCATTGTTTTCATGGGTAAAGAATTCAGAATCATCAAGCTGCTTGTTGTATGTGCCTGGTGATGAGGATTGTGAGGCACGGTGTGACCACTACTGTAGCTGGACATGCATTCCTAACCAACTGCTAAAGACTGCTTTTGAGGCACCAGGGTGTTCTCGTCACTCAGCTGTCGCTGGATTTTTCAGCATGCTGTGTCTCCCTGAACGAGTTTCATCCAAGTTATAGGCCCTCATTTCCTCTAACACAACAGAGCTTTTGTTGTGGTCTCAGTGGGGCTTTTCCTTAGTTCCCTTTTGAAAAACATAAGAGCGGACCAGAAAGCCAGGAGAAAAAATGCCATGGATGTTCTCACTTCCCCACCCCTCAGCATTCACAGAAATTTTTGAGTTGATACTGATGTCCCATATTAAAAAAGAAATAAAAAAGAAAAATAAAAAAAATCAAAGGAACAGTAATTCCAACACCTTCAGGAGAAGCAGGGACGCTAAGCCGGTCTTCAGGCAGCAGCCATGTGCTTTCTGCCCCCGTCTGGGTCCTTTGGGAAGGGAAGAGGTGAAAGCTCCGTCCTGATCTCCACTTACTTCTGTGTTGCTTTCCCCACCCCCAGCTGATGTGGCTGCCTCTTCTGTGCAGGCATCTGCTGCTGCTGTCTGCTTCCCTCTGCTGTTGTTTGAGGGAATGGGTAAGAGCAAAAAGAGCAGAGGAAGGAGGTCACGGCAAAAATTCAGACCTGGGAAAGAGAAACGTTCCCAGCTGGGAGAAAGAAAATGGGCTGGCCTTTTCCCCAGTGAGCTGACTCAGCCTCCTTTCCACATGGCCACACTATAACCCTGGAAACACACCACTGTAAGGGTATTATGTGTGGTAGGATTAGCCAATTAACTTATTAGCTTTCTATGAATGTACTGTTCCAAAAGAGAAACAAACCTAGCATCTGTGACACTAATCACTTCAGCTGCTAATATTATGTTGGTTCAGGTTGTATTCAGTTTCAGATGGAGAGCTAAGCCATGCTTCTTCCATTGGGAAATTGGAAGGGGGGAGGAAGATGCAACGGCAGCGCTGTGGGGGCTGGGGAAGCAGCAGTCAGCCAAACAGATCGTACAGCTGGGGGGGCAGCCGAGCCTTTTTCCAGACTGAGGAAGCAAAGCTCAGAACACGTGTGTGTATCTGATACAGTCTACCGCTACCTTATTTACACAGATCTTCGCCATGTCCCAGTGTGAAACATGGAGATGAGTGGGGAGATCCTAGTAAGTGTGAAAATGGAGACTCGTGCCAATACTGCCACACTCGCACGGAACAGCAGTTCCATCCAGAGGTACAGTAACCTGCTCAGACAGTTTGGTAGCTGACTAGAAAAGCAAATGAATTCCAGGCTCGTGAGATACTCTCCCATCTGGCACATTAATGTATGTGGGCTGCTTGCAGTGTGGCCCTGGGGTACAGAGAAACTGCATGTTGGAAACTGAAGGTCAGCTGCTTGACAGAGGTGCCTTTTCATGAGGTAGAATGTATGGGAGGAGGTAAGAAAAGTGGGTGAAAACTCAGGTGTAAGAGCAGACTCATGGGCGGGGGTCCTTTTGAAGGCAGGGTGTGGGATTTCAGGTGAGCGTACAGCATCTGTTTTTTTGAGAAAAATTCCTTGTTGATGATGGTCGCACTAAACCATAAATACCCGCAAACTGGTGCTAAAAGCTACCGAGCTCTTACAGTGAGCGTGCCCAGAGCATCCCGATATCCTTACAGAAAGTGTAATTAAGACTTTGTCCTAGTCTGCTTCATGTTACAGTGTTGAAAATCTTTGTTGGGCCTGTATCAGCAAAGTAACCATTGTCACCGCCTGTCAAACTGGGGGGAAGGGAAATAATCCGTTTCCTACAATCGTTGTCAACGGTTTGTCATTTTCCTTGCAAACATGTGGCTGTAGCTTTCTGTGCTGTTTTCTATCAACTGTTTCCTACCTTTTACCACTTTTAACATCCATGGTGCTCCCAGTGAGACGGAGGGAGTTGATGGCAAATGGTGACCTTTGGGTGAGCTGACTGTGATGGGGTGTTCTTTGCGTGAGCTTAGCTGTAGTGGGCGTATTTTGGTGCTTCTGTAACTATGGTGGGTTTTCCTTTCTTTGAAGCAAAGCGCTGAAGTGGTCACCCTGAAATCTGCTGGCCTTTGTGCCTTTTATCTGTGTTTCTATCTTGCTGTTGAGTCTCTTCATAGTGCTTTTGTAACTGGGCTGCCAGTCACTGTTTTTCCTGTTCATGTCTGGTTGTTTTTGTTTTTTTTTTCCCATCCTTAGATCTACAAATCCACCAAGTGCAATGATATGCAGCAGTCTGGCAGCTGTCCCCGAGGACCCTTCTGTGCCTTTGCACATGTAGAACGTACGTGGGCTGCTTCTCTCATCTTTCATGGATATTTGAGCTATGGAGAGCTTCTGACCAGAATAGATAGTTTAAAATATAGGGCCACAAGAGCTTTTGTGAAGGATTTTCCGAAACAAAGTATTAACTTTTGATAATTTCTATAAAACTGTGCTGGTGTGAGAGGTGTTAGCAGAGCAGAAGGCAGTAGGTAGTCTGTAGGACTCAGTCCTTAGCTCTCATTGAAATCTCTTGAAATCTCTCTCCTTCTGTCTTTCACTCGCTCAGTTCTCTGTATGTCAGTTTAGGAGAACGAAGAGAGTGAGAGCTGCTTCTCTTCTGTACACAGATGAACTGCGCATAGCTAAGTTGAGAAGTGATGTATTTTAAAAAACTGAGGATAAAATTGCAGGTTATACATGACATATTGGTCTATTCTAAAAATTAAATAGCATTTTACTATTTGTGATGTTTTGTTTAAAGTTTAAATCTTCAAGTCAAGTGGGTGGAAAAAATGCAGATTTTTGGCCGCTGTTCTCAAATCTGCTCTTCTTACTAGCTCCCTGATTTATAGGGCATTATTTCAATCCTCTTTTTCACCATCGGTAAACTGGTGATGGTGTTGTATTGTGGGAGTTCTGTATTCAGGTGGGTACTAACGTTCATAAGTAATGGTTAGCTCCTAAGTCCTATGGCTCCTACTCAGTTTTGCACTCCAGTCTCACTGTTGAATTTGCAGCAATTAGAGCAGGTTACTTATAAGTCAGTGGATTGGCTCTGATGCTGCCTCGCTTCATGGCCTTGAGCAAATCTTTGTTACTTGATTATCCTTTGTAAATGGTGGAATTAGTAATCGCTGCCTTTGTTAAAGAATGGTGAGAGTAAATTCCCTACAGTTTAGAGTTCCTTTTATAGGGAGCCTTGTAGACAAGCAGTAACTATAGCTAGGGCTGTGGGCTGAAATGGCCCAAAACACAATAGTGCAACTACACAGTATGATCCTGCGAGCTCAAGAGAGAATGAAATATTGATAGAGAAACAGTGTTTAGCAAACTCCCTTGTCTATGACACAGTATTTATGTTCAGGAGATGCCTTGTTCATAACAAGATAACTGCACTGGATACTATATGCCTTTAAAGCCAGAGTAACATTCCGTGGCCAGCTAGGTCATTCCATCCTGGCTATTTCTTGTGCCATCTTACAGAATTGTACTTTTTTTAGTCATTTCTTATTAAGGTGAGCACTGAGGACCTAATTCACTTGAAATAACAGGAGTCTGTTTATTGTATATGCTCTTAGCATGAGTTTTGCTGATTATTAACAAGAAATGTGTAGAAATCAGTACTTTAAAGATATTACAATATAGGTATGGTGTCTGTTGTGTAGATCTTGTAAAGATGCTGAGCTGTATTAGATGTAAATACTACAAGTCTGCAGCATCTCTACTCCACCTTCCAAGTCAATGACACTTTCTTTTTGTGTGGTTGACAGCTGTATGCCTTTCTATGTATGTTACTTTCTTTTGGTAATGGTTTGTACTGATAGCAGATGGAAACTTATCTCCCTCAGCTAATTATAACACACCCATCAACTTTGTGCCTAGCAAAGAGGGAAGCCCTGCTTAGTTCAAGACAGCTGAATGAATAACACACAATTCATGCAGCAAAAATAATTTTGGAGCAGTGTTAACTGACTAATGAGCAACACAGTGTATGAGTGGTGACAGTAATAATGTAAAGAATATTAGCTTAAAAAGTAGCCATTTGCCAGATGAGATTTCTCCTTTCTTCTGTGCTGCTTATAAGTAGGTGTTTGTGGAATATTTCTTCTCTCAATAATATCTAACTGTTCTTGTTCCTAAACGTCTTGTGGTCCATTGCAACTATACAGCTTTGAGTAACGTTCCATGTGCTTTTATTTCTTCCAGAGCCTCCGCTCAATGAAGATTTACAGCAGTCCTCAGCTGTGTCTAGCCCCACACAGACGGGCCCTGTGATGTATATGCCATCAGCAGCTGGTGATTCTGTTCCAGTCAGCCCTTCCAGTCCACATGCTCCGGACCTTAGCAATGTATGTAGCACTGTGGGAAGGCCTTACCTGCACTTTATAAATCAGGGTTTCTCTGAGTTTCTGTACTTCTTTCTCCTAAGAAGAGAAATCTTAAGTATCCAAACACGCAAAGGATATGACATTCTTCTTTTAGATCTCTGCTCCACGCTTTTTAGAGGGATCTGTTTGTTTGGAGCATGCAGTTCGGTAGTTTTAGTATTGTCATTTCACCTATAAAATTTCTAAGCCTTCCTTTCTGTGCAAAGCTTGTTGATGCACTCTAAGGAAAGTGGAATGCAGCCGTACATGAAGTCCAATGCCTTCCTGTCTGGAGGTACATACTGGGCTCAGTTTCCAAGTACTCATTAAAGACTGTGAGCCAGTATAATCTAAAGTACATAACTACAATTGAGTTTGTTTACGTATGTAAACTCAGAGGCTTAGCCTGCGCGTATTGTGTGTTGCATTATAGGATATCCTTGATTCCCTCCCTCTCCTCCTTCTGGAGATAGTTAAACTCTGCAACATGATTAAGTAAAGCCCCAGAGCATTGGTGGTACTTCTGGTTGTACATACAAGAAGGGAGATCTTCAAAAGCTGAATGGAAACATGCAGAAAGATAAGAAGCACATATAATGCTAGACCACTTCATTTTTGCTGAGACTTTTTTTGCTCGTGAAGTCTTTCCTGTTTGCACTACTGTTGATAAGGTGTGTAACCTTTTCAAATGATTAGTCGAGGTTTTGAGAAAGTAAAATGGCATGAGTTTAACTCACTTCAAACTGGTCAGGATGATGTGAACTCATTTAGAACCTCTGTTCTATCCTATTTGAAAAGAGAAACTGATAGTTTGGTTTTTATTAGTGCCAAAGCCAACCAACAGTTCATAGTTCTGCTGAATTTGATGGCTACTAGGATTCCAAACAGGTCTTGGAAAGACTGGACATACTGTTTTCTCTTGGTAAATAACACTGTAGAAAGAAGTAAAAACCCAAACCCCTTCATCCTACAAATGTATCATCTAAATGCTCTGAAAATTGCAACAAAATTGATGATCTCTTCCACTTAATAGACCGTTTAGGTCTTTTTCTATCTCAGGCTCTTTAGTCTTTTAAACAGTCTCTTCACTAATCCTTGGATGTAAGCCACAAGGCAACACATGTCTTTCTGTGACTTCATCACTCCACAGGGCATCTGCATGTAGCTTGCAAACAAATATGGTTTTGCTGGTGATCATTTTACATAATGAGTTAATCAAAGAAAAAGGTCCCTCTAGCAGCCAGCCTCACATGGCTTGTTCTGTTTTGTATTTGTACTGTAGGTGTGGAATAAATCAGGAACTCTGCCAGCTAGCCCCACCTCCACCACAGTGAGTAGTAACTTTGCGACTGTAGGGAAGCATGGACAGCAGAATGTCTGTATAAAAATTAAATCAAAACATTGCAGGATGCTCCCTCTTTCTAATGCCAGCCCAAACTGTGCCACATTTGAATCTGTGGTAGCAGTAATTGTCTAAATGTTGTTTGAAGCACAGTCATGCTTGTCAGTGCAGGCAAATAACTTCCTTTCCCAGAGAAATGGTATGTCTGCATTGATCCAGGTAGGCTCTTTCTCTAAAACTCATCTTAATCTCCTTTGCTGCTGTCTGTGGCTTCATCTACAGTGCAAAACTGGCCTTGTTGCATGTGGTCGTGATCCCTGGTTACAGTCCAAAGAACAGAACTGTTGGAAATCCTTGTTTTTTTTCTTCTTTTTTTTAATGCAGCTGTTGATACGTGGGTTGTGCCTGCATTAAAACGTTTGGATTTCCAACTGAAAAGCAAAAAAATACAGTATTTATTACACATAGTTCAAATATTCTTGGTTATTCTGACTGCCATAATACCTTTCCAGGTTTCACACTACTGCTCAGAGCACAGATAGGATCCACATCACACTGTTGCCTAAGGAAAGTGAGGAGGATTTTGGTCAGGTTTGGAAACTCAGTCACATCTGGGGCCTCAGAAAGAGTAAATGTTTCTAGAGCTGTAGGTTGGCTTTTATAAGATTGCACTCCAGTACGAAGTATTGGCAATAAAACCATAATTGTGGGACTGCATAAATCCAGTATCTACTGGAGCTTTTTTCTGTTTTTTAGCTCCTGTTTACTGGAAGCTTGTACACTTGTGTTGACTGTCAGTAAAGTTGATGCACATGCAGAAGTGAATGAGCTGTTCTCTGCGATGCCTTTCTTCTTCGAGTTGGTGCTACTGGCTGGCTGTACTTTCCTGACTCTTGTACCTTCTATTAGATTCTTTGTAGGAACAGCAGTCTCGGAAGCCCATCTAATATATGTGGGTCTCCTCCTGGCGCGATTGGAAAGCCACACAGCTTGGAGAGCATTGGTTTTCCTCCAGATTCAGTAACGGCAGCCGGCAGCTACAAGAAAGCACCGGGGTTTGAGCGAGAAGATCAGGTGGGGGCCGAGTATTTGAAGAGTTTCAAATGCCAGGTTAGTAGGAAACACCGGCTGGAAGAGTTGGGGGGATGAGTAAGATCGAGAAATTGCCCAGCCTAGCTTGAATGTACTTTTATTTTTCAAGGAACAAAAAGGAGAATGCACTATTCTCAGTAGCAGTTCTCAGACCTGTTCTCTTGCTTTCAGCGTCCCTTCTAGTCTCTTCCATCTTGCATCTGTTCTTGTCTGCTTAGCTGTCATCACACACTCAGTTTGCAGAAGTTGAGCTGCTGCTTGTTTTCATAATCCCCGACAACTTCTGTCCTGTGTTGACCCTGGGTAGCTTCCCACATATCACTTCATGCTCTTTCTTTTTTCATATTTAGGTCCTTGCCAAGAGTTACTGTTTCCTTTGCTGTATTGTTGTATGGAAACTCATCCTTCCTTCTCTGTTCTCACTCCAAGCTCTTACCTTGATCTCCATGACTTGGTTTATCTTCTGTTTTCAGCATTCATTTCTCCGATGTGTTAAAAATGCCATGTTAGTTGTCTGTATCGTTCCAATCCTTCACTCTCTCCCCACTCCCCCACCCCCGGCTTCTGTCTTAAATTTAAATTCCTCATTCTCATTTGAAGAACCCTTACCCAACCCACATCTCTAATGACATTCTCTCTTATCCCTTTTGGATATTCCAGTCTTGCCTAGCTGCTTCTTCAGTCTTCTCCTTCTCAATGTCATGCCTTATACAAACAGCTTCCTAACCCTCAGTCTCTTCCGTATCTTCTGCCACATGTTAGCTTTTCCACAGTCAACTTCATTCTGTGAATTTCCTTTCTTGATGTTACAGTTAAATAGTTTCTCTGCACCATCCCTCCCAAGTCAGCTGTGTCCAAACCCAGAGCTTGGGTCTTGGTTTTTATTCCTAACTGGGTTTGTAAATGTAATAGAACAGTAACTCGACTGACGGGAGGGATTAGCTACTTTTATGAAGAGCTGCCTGCTGAAATGTTTCCTCCAAGCTCATTTAAAAAAAAGAAAGCCTATGTTGCTTGAAAAGAGCAATAACAAAAAATGCTGCTTTCAACCTGGCTTCCTTAAACTCTTGTCTGTAATATTAAGAAGCTAGCCTTAATAAGCTTATTGCTGTGTTAGTATTGCACTGCTGTGAGAAAACAGTGGAAATATCCTGTCCAAACAAGATCTTGCAGAAAGTAGTTGAATTTAGAAGCAGACTCTGCGGGTTTTCTTTTATTTATTTTTACAACTTTGGGAAAATATGATGGAGCTTTGCAGTAGGACCAGTCTCGAAGACTGTTTAGTCTAATTAAAATGATTTAGTGACACATAGAGATTAAGCTGTATGCATGTAGGCTTTCTTGTAAATGCTTCCATTGTTTTGCTTAACGTGCATGTGGCTTAGGAAATTGCAAATTGATGCAACACATCTTTGGGGGTAAAGTGCAGACCATGCTGTGATCCTGGCACTACTTGCGGGCACAACAGCTTGTAGCAGTTGTTTAGAAACAAAAGAAAAAACATGTGCTCGTTCTGTTGCTTCTGCTGCAAAGGAGGAGTGAACCCAAAGCTGAAGGACCAAGAGAACCCCTGTTTCCTGCCAGCAGAGGCAGGGTGCCAGGGAGGCCCTGCTTTGGAGAAAATGGGCAGCAAGCCTAAGCCAAGGAGAAAGGGGATGGAGCTTGAATAGAGCTTTTAAAAGGAGGGCCAGATGATGAGCATTTATGTCTGAGGTCCAGGCTGCGCTACAAAGATACTGTATTCAGGTAGCTTCTTACTCATGTGGCTTTAATTAAGTAAAAAACTGTGTTAAATGACTGGAATAAATGACTGTTAACATAGAGACAGAAGTAATCACAGTTGCCTTATGCTAGGCTTCTAAAGACAAAATTAGGTGTCTCATAAGTGTCCTGGTTTAATTTTGTTTTAATCTATAGTTACCTATTTTTTTTTTTTTTCAGTCTTCCGTAATTCCCTTTGGCTGCAGTGGGCACCAGAGATTCTCATGTATGCTGTAAATTAGACCAGTAATTAGGCACTTAACTTTGTTCACTCATACTTGAAAACTTAAGAGACACTCTGGCTCAGCTCTGCAGTAGGGTTGTAATTTTTTCCTTGGTAGAATTAGTACAAATAATTTCTGTCTTATTAGAATGAAAAATGTGTTAATAGATTCCACATAGCTCGTGGTGAGGCAGAGCAAGCAGTTAGGGCTAAAAATACTTTTCCAAAGTCCCAAAAGATTTAGCAAGCTGGAAAATGCTAGCTGCACTGGAAGGAGTTGTGTGCCACGACCAGGAGGTGTTTCTAAGTCTTGACATAGCATCCAGCAGGCTTGTTCCGTACTGGTCATACAGCATTCAGTTTCGTTCATAATTTATGCCCTCTGTTTTCTTTCCTGACGGCAACGATGTGAGCTGGAGAATTTCAGCCTGCCCTTTGAATTTCTGTGTTGATGTATGCCCTTTTTAATGTTATTCGGAGCCAAAGGAGACTGGCTTAGTGGTCACAATTAGTTTGGTCCATTTTACACTGATGTTACATGAATGCAAAGCGGTGAGAATTGGGACTACCACAGAAATGTGTTCACTTTTTCTTTTCTTTAAAGTAAAAAAAAAAAAGGAAAAAGGCTTCCAGTAAGACTTAGCAGCACCAGAGCCAGGCACATTGGCAGGAAGCCTCGCAGTGAGGGGGGCACAGCTGCGTATGTGCCTTCACTTCAGCTGCTGATGTCTGTTGATAGCACGTCTTGTGTTCAGATGAGTGTCAAACAGGGTAGGGATGTGCTGGATAATCTAGCAGGCATGTTATCAGACACACACAGATGCACTAATGTAGCATGTCTATTGCACACAAAGGAAGACAAGCCGATGATCGGTTCAGTAGCAGTTTCGCTGTATGTAAACACTGTATGTCGTTCAGAGAAGCATGAGAGAATGGTACCCGCTGCAGAAGGATCTCTGCATCTGTATCTCAACTGCCTGTTTGCCAGGCCTTGACCACCCGCCCCTCTCCATCTGCCCATACGCGTACAGTTAAGCAGAGAAAATTATTTAATCAGGTAAAACAAGGGGTGAATTCTTCTCTGCTCTTTCGCCTGGCTGATTATGTCATACCTCTCCAGCAATCATTTATCTTTTTCATAAGACTGTTAAGTCAAGATGTACCACTTCAGGTCCGTGTGGCGTCTGATGCGCTGCTGTTGTGCATCGTGCCTGGATCACCCCTGCGGAGGTGGTGACTGCCTGCGTTTACGATAAAAATGATTGAGCAGACTTTATGCCCAGACTGTCTCTCTGATTCAGACTGGGGGGGGCTGGAGGGGGTTGGTAGACAAGCAGATCACACTCTAAGCAGTTGTTTTGCCCCCTTTCTGTGCCCGGAGGGTGCAACTGATCTCCCTGTGCCTTGCTGTTGCACACGTAGCAGCATGGGAGGAGCAGAGCAAAGGCTGCGGACCAGACTGTTACACGCTGACAAGCTCATGAGACCACTGCCTTCCCAGCTCTGGTTGTTGTAGCTGAGAATTGACTGATGTCTTGAGGCAAGAGGGTGAGATCTGCTAAGGACATAGTGCTGCAAGGTCCTTAAGCTGAATTTTTAGGCTGGATAGTGGAAATCTAAATATATGTTGGCATTCATGCAGTTTTGCAATTCCAGCCAGCGCTGACCTCACTGATGTTTTATAGCTTTGAGGCCTCTGTTTTAAGGGATAGGGGAGGGATTTTTTTAAATTAGTTTTGATGATTTTGCTTTTAAAATTGGTCTGTTATCTCTTTATTTTTGTTAATGACAAAAGGAATTTGAAGAGGTTATCCAGATTCTTCCCCGTAAAATTGTCCTCTTTAATATTACATCTGTTCCATTCTTCTTCTAACTGTGCAAGCGTAGCTGAGAGCTGGAAAAGTTTGAGGGAAGACATAATCTGCATGCTTTATTTTCCCAAAGCTGAAAAATGTTTACAGAATTTAAAAATATAGTGTGCCTCCCACTGGTTCTGGCTCTATTTTTATTTATTTATTTATTTATTTTAGGTACTGGTAGGGCTGATGAGTTATTTATAGAAAGGCAAAATTATGACTTATTTGGTCTTGGTTCTTAAGATGTCCTTTTTTGCCAGCAGAGGACTATAGCAACACTGAAGGCAAATGTAATTGTGACAAATCTTTGCATAACTCCAAGGGCGATGTCTTGGTATATAGAAAGCGGATTAGTTGGGGTGTTCTCAGTTTGCTGTGCTCTCCTACTTTGAATTCTCTAGTGCCCAGAGCAGGCTGTAAGAGAGGAGGGGACTGTTTCCCATGGCCTTTCCAAAGCCAGTGCTCAGCTATTTTTAATTTTGCTGCTAATCCCCCTGCTTATCTTTTGTTTTGTTTATTTACTGTAGCAAGCAAAAATGAAGTCCCATTCACTGGAACACAGGAGCCAGGAGCAACCTTTGTTACAGCCCAAACAGGTATGGTACTGCTAGCAAGGCTCTGAACCTAGCTTCGTGCTCACACTACCACAGACAAGGACACGAGGTCTCTGTGGATCCAGACAGCTCTGCAGGGAGCAAATAACAGCCCAGACACCATGAGGGATGCTCAGCTGGAGGGATTATTTTATGAAGATGGGGCGATTTGCTGGAGGGGTTATTTGTGAATGGCTAGGCCTGTGTGAACTCAGAATAAATTCACGGGCCTGGACAGTAGTGCCAGAGAGTGTCTCCAGATTACAGAAAATAGAGCTGGAATGGATCTCTGGAGTCATCTAAGTTCAGGGATTTGGCAAAGAGAATTTAATACCAGGTTCTAAGTCATGTACTGAGCTAAGTCTGAGTGAGTGAGTGTGTGACCCATGCCTATGACTGCATGCAGCCTGTGGGTCATAAGAGTTAATTCTGGGGCAGCCTGAAGGATGTTTGTAATAATGGAGGAAAAAAAAGTCGGCAGAAATTAAAGAAAAGCTGTTAATCTCTTCCCCCACCCCCAGCAGTCCAGTAGTAGCACCAGCCATCTGTCAGGTTGGAAGTAGGCAGGAACAGGTTTGTTGCTGATCGGTGGCTCATTCCTGCTTGTTTTTGAAGGGATTTTTTGATATAATGTCTTATTTTATACCTCTTTCCTTTTTAAAACTCTTGTTTCAGGACATACTGGGTATTCTCCCAGTGGGGAGCCCACTGACATCCAGCATCTCCTCCAGTATCACCTCCAGTCTGGCCGCAACACCACCAAGCCCTGCCGGCACCAGCAGCATACCAGGCATGAATGCCAATGCCCTTCCTTTCTACCCAACCAGTGACACCGTTGAGTCTGTCATAGGTAACTTTGACATTTTGACTTATGTTGGTAGGGCTTCCTCAGATGTGGATCACCAGGTATGAGAACTGGGGGAGCATGGGTGTTCCAGTGAACTCCATTTTTTTCATCTGTGTCAGTGTTGTCAGATTCCTGAGGCTGTAGGCTTTTTCTGCGACTAGGACACATCTGATGTTTTCTGCAGGTTATTATAGATGAAATTCACCCAGAGGACTAACAGAAGGCCTCTGCACTACTTATTCAGAATGTCAGATGGTGTAAAGGGCCTTAGTTTTAGGTTTGTCAAAGTGACAAAAAGGGTTTGGAGCAGGCAGGGAGTCATCAGGGCATTTTTCACAGCTACAACCCCTTATATTCTAAATGACAATTTTATAGCAAGGGCCACCACCAGGTAGGTGGCAAGGACTTGCCCTTCACAGGGTGTGGGGCAGAGGCTGTAAGAAAAAGGAGAACGGGAGAGTTCATAGTGGGGAATCACTCCTTTTAGATAGGTATACTTTTTTTGGTCACCTATTTTTTGATCTAACATTTCTGAGGTGATCTCATTGATTTGTTAAAAATAATAATAAAAGTGAGTGGGCATGTGTGGGATGGAATTATATTGATCAAGATTAGTGATGAGGCATGTTCAAGTAGATAAAACATTTGCAGGCATTCATAAGCTTTCTTTATTTTATCTTATCTTTGAACCTCAGAGATGATTTTGAAGTGTTCCCTCCTGCTGGTATTCCTTTTCCAGGTGGCTCTTCAGCAAAGCAGGGACAAAGCACAAGCCAGACCCAGACATGTCATAAGCCAGTGTTATTGCGTATTATGGACAGACTTGAAAGAGCTGTTTGGGGAAGACTTATGGGAACTACTGTTACTTCATCAGATTTTTGTTTTTGTATAACATTTGGGAACGCTTTGAGACAAAAAGAAATCAGATCAGGCAAAAAAAACTGAACTGAAAAGCTGCCCATGACACTTCTGCCAAACCGTTTAACAGCAGCATTGCACAGGATGGAGAGTAGGGCGGTGCAGGCTGACAAATAGAGAGCAAAGGCTCCTCTGCATGTAGGCTCTTTGGGCCATCCTATCTCTTGAAGTTGTTGGTCCTTTATAACATAATTGGTACCTCTGTGTCTGGCAGAGTCTGCCTTGGATGACCTGGACCTGAATGAATTCGGAGTGGCTGCCCTGGAGAAGACATTTGACAGCAGCACAGTGCCCCACACGAGTGGCATCATGATAGGTACATGAAAGCAACAGAGCTTTCTTTATCTTCTGCCAAGCAGTGTTGCCCAGTCACCTCAGTGGAGCCGGCCCAACAAAGCTCTAAAACCAGTCCCAAAATACCGTTGGTTAAAACAGCAGTTACAACAAACTCTGGCAACCGCTGAGCATCTTTCAAGTGAAAGCTTGCCCTTAGTTACTAGCAGGGCTGCAGGGCTGAGTTCTTGCCATTGGGCCCAGGTGTCTTGGGGATGTTTCTGGAGACTGAATGGGACTTGCTTTTTTTTTTTTTTTTAATCTAAGTATGTAAGTAGACTCTAGAAGGTACCTGATACCTTTAAAACCAAGCCAAAGTATAACAATTTGCATCTTAAGCAGAAAATTCTCCTTAATAGTAACAGGAAACTCACTGACCTGGTAACGCTATCCATCTGTCACAGAGTCATCATGGTCTGCTGATTTGATTCCTGTAGTGTCTGTCTCATCTTTAACGTGTGGAGGTAGGCTGAGGCCTCTTCTACCTGTCTCTAGTGAGTGTTCAGGGGAAAATGAAAAGTCTCGTAGCTTTTTGGAAGTGGCTGTAGTTTCTGGTTACCCTTGTTCTGTAAGATGGGTTTTGATTTGGAGCTAACTTTCATTATCTGAAGGTTTCCAAGGGAACTACACTGCTTGGAGCTGTATTGAGGTGTGGAAGGAACCCTAAAGAACATCACTTCCACTTCCCCGCCGAAGATAAGAGTCTGGTCAGAGAGCTTATTGTGCGTGTCTGCTGATAGCCCTGCTTCTGCCACTACCCATCTGCAGTGGCTTATGGATCCTCCACACTGCTTTTCCCTCTGTTCCTGTCAGGTCTTGGTGTTAGCTGGTGGTCTTCTAAGAAGGAAGATCAGAAGAGAGTGGGGAGCAGGGCTGATATCTTCCTTAATCTGTGTGTGGCAGGCAGACTGACCTCTTGTGTAAGGGAAGTGTGATAACTTTGGAGGTTAGGTTTTTGTTAGTTTGTTTATTTTTAATTACTGGTAGATCCAAGCATTCAAATAAGTCTAAAGCCAGTCACTGATTTTCGGTAGCTCAGGTCATGACCTGGCCCAGTGTAATAGTCTTCTCGCTACAGGTTGTTTAAAAGTTTTAAAGGCCGAGGAACTTGCTTTAAAAGTGAATTTTTTGTTACAGAGTATTTCACCAGATACCAAATTCATCTTCTCTAGACTGATAGGGACTGAAGTTTGCTCAGAAAACCTTTTGTTGCTCTGGCCAGTGAAAGAGTAGTCCATTGAACTCTGGAGGGTCTTAAACTACGTGGCTCATGAGACAGCAACTTCAGTGCTCCTCCTTAAGGCTTAGAGGGGGAATCAAACACGGTGAGAAGTGGAGGGAATCCTGAGGGTCTTAGGAGAGAGGGAAGCTAACGCCTTCTGCTCTGAACTCCTGCACTGTGCTCTGGCCCATACTTCATGGTCATACATAGCCATCCTCTCTGTGTTCTTTGTCCAGGTGGGAGTTTGCTGCAAAGTTCTGCTCCTGTAAATATCCCCGGGTCCCTTGGAAGCTCTGCCTCCTTTCACTCTGCCTCTCCTTCTCCACCGGTCAGCCTCTCATCGCATTTCCTCCATCAGCCCCAGGGACACTTAAGCCAATCAGAAAACACGTTCCTGGGGACATCAGCTTCTCATGGATCATTAGGTAAATGCACAGTGTGTGTGTCCCATGTACATGCCTGTCTGTGCCATGTAAGTATTTCTTCTGTTAGCTTTAATTTTAGTGTGTTATTTCACTGCTGCCATTTATATCTCTTCTACCCACGAGAACAGCAACAGTACTAGAAGCTGCTTTACCAAAATTCAGCTAATACCTTGAGAACAAGGGAGCGATTCCCTCTGTTCCCCATGTTTCTAGACTGAGAAAAAGGGCCTTGCTCTGATGATGCCTTTCAGGAAAAAGAGCTTTATCCTTTCCAGCCCCTAATGCTGTGCTGAGCCTTCACTTTTATGTAAAACTTCGTTCCTCAGCTTTGCTTCATTAGGGTGGGGATTGCAGTTTGCTCTTGGGACTGCTTGTGGGTTAGATTGGTTTCTGGGAGCTATCAAGCCAACTTAGCTGGAAAAGTACAATGAACTATGTCCCCTTTGCTCCTTTTTTTTTTTTTTCCTCCCTCTCTTGAGGATCCGTTTCCTGTATGAGGGACTGTGAAGGGAGGGGAAATTACTTTGAAGCTTCAGCTGTATTGGGCAGAACTGGGAACTGAGGGACCAAATCTGTTTTATTATCCAAATGCAGAGTTACCTTGAGAAATAACTGCTTGATGGGCTCGAGGCTACAGTGACACTTGTTCTACTGATTGCTGTGTTTATAACAGTAAATATTCTTTCTATTGAGAGAAGTAAATGCTTCTTCAATTTTGATATACGCTTTAATCTCTAATATTCAGCTTAAAAACATGTAATCATTTTATTATGTTGTAATCTACTGCTGCATACACTTATCTGTGTAACCATATCCCTTGTTTGCACAGGCCAAAACCATGCTTCCGTGCCTTGCGATTGCTATTTGTTTGGCTTTAACAGCTTTTACAATCACAGTAATAAGAAAAGAGACATCAGAGGGCATCTCTGCTATTAATTAGTGTTGAGGCTGGCTGTTCATTCCAGTTTCAGTAAGAAAGGGGAAACTTGGTAATAAGACCTGCTTTTAATTTCAGAAAAAATGAGTTATTAAGCAGTTTAGTTGTATAGCTGCATAGTCAAGACAAATATAAAACCAAAGAAATGCAGGAAACTTCCAAATGCATTTACATATCTTGTTTTTAAGAAAAAAGTTAGATATTTTCTTGGAATACAACAAAACCATTTTTGCCAAGGTTTTCATAAGGTTTTTAAAATTGTAACCTGGCAGTTGGGAATCTGGAATCTATTCCATATGACTCACTGAATGCATATAAGCTGGTGTGTAGTTACTACTTGTATGTATTGCAGTTGAGTTGAAAAGACCTAGTCCTGGGCTGGTTCCCGCTGTGCTAGATGCTGTGTGTGCAGAGAAGGCATTCGTGACTACAGGGATTAAGATATTTCAAATGTGCGATGAGAGCAGCAGGTAGAAAGGGAATAAAAAGAAACAATGAGATAAGCTGCGTCAGCATTATGGCAGAATTTGTGGCTTGCCAGCATCCTGCTTAGTGCTAGAATCCCCTTCAAGACAGCCAGAGTTTTAAAAGCAAACTGTGAGTTGGGGTTCCATTAAAATTTCTTGCTCTCAACTGAGCGCACTTCTGAGCAGCTGAAATGGTAAGTGGCTTGAGCCAGTGAAGAGCCCTTGCTGCTCTGCTAAATGACTTGTTTGTGCAGCTAAGCCCATAGTCAAGATAAACTACTGTTTTTCAGCTGCTCCCTTTAGACTGTGTCTTGGCCGGCACTAAATGGGAAGTAAGTTGTGTTGGGTTAGCTCTCTATGAGAGGCCGTTGGCCCTAGGGCTTGCTTGCAAACACAGTCAGTTTGGCTTCCGTAAGATCACAGTTATCGATTGCAACTAGATTTGGGAATGTCCACACCCAGTGGTAAGCACCACTAAATAAAAATGACTCCTACATCAAACTGGTGGATGCCTGCGTGCGTAAGAGGCCACATCACTCAGCTCTGTCTGGATATGAGCTTTTTCTACCAGTTATCCCCTGACTGCAAACTGCGGATGCTTATTTTGAGTGAACGTATCTTTGTTATTAAAAGAGTACGAACCTTGGAGTCTGTGAAAAACAGCCAGCTTTGTTTACAACTGATTTTCTATTGCTTTGTCTCCTAAGCCTTGAATTTCTTCCTGAAAAGAGGAATAAATTGAACATGTTAAATAGGGAAGTGGGTAGTTGGTCTTTCTACAATGCCAATCACTAATTTTATGCTAGAACTCTGCAGGGGATGAAGCTGATGTATATACTGCTGCCTCCACTTCTTTCTTTATAAACAGGGCTTTCCAGTTAGTTCTGTTTCTTGCATACACACACAGTAGTGACACTGGAGCATTTTAGTCTGGCTGTCTGGGAAGTGAGACTCAGGAAAGCACCAAGCTGAGGAGGTAGAAGTAAAGGCCCAACACATGTTTTCTTAGGGTATAACGTGAGAGGAAGCACCACCTGAGTTAGCTGTGTAAGCCAAAAGCTGGTCTGTTCACCAACGCTCATGGCTGTGCTGCCCAGAGAGGTGGGAAGGACGTAAGCAGTTCAAGTTAGTTCTCATGTGAGAAGGGGGATTCAAGCTGGTAGTCAGCTTGGCTGTAGAAACAACCTGGTTCAAAAATTGCCTCAGCCATTTCTTGGATTCTCCCTGTATTACAGAAGAGGCCTACTGGTGTGAAACTTCCCCTGTGAAGTCCCCTCTGTGATGGACTCCTGGGGATGAAATAAATCTTAGGATAATCTTCTCATTCCTATACGTACATTGTTGAATCCTGGATTTCACAGGGGTAGGGAGGAAATGGGGAAATTGTCAGCACCTGTGACATAACCCTCTCTATTTCCCTGTGAAACAGGTTTAAATGGGATGAACAGCAGCATATGGGAACACTTTGCTTCGGGGAGTTTTTCGCCCAGTACCTCACCTGCATTTCTGTCAGGTCCAGGTGCTGCGGAGCTGGCACGGCTACGACAAGAACTGGATGAAGCCAACGGCACAATAAAGCAGTGGGAAGAGTCTTGGAAACAAGCCAAACAGGTACTTGGGCAGCTCCTGGGAAGAGAGATTAAGGCGTGTAAAGGAGTAGGAGGGTGTCAGTCTTTAAACAGGAGCTTACCAGACGTTGAGGTGGTGAGAAGAGCTGCAGGTTTTACAAGCAGAGGCTCTTAAGCATTCCTGTTCTTTCGTCTCCCTTGGAAAAAGAGACTGAATCAATTTGCTTTGTGTTCAGATGCTGGAAGCGCAAGGCCAGGTGTCATAACAGAGGCACTGAAGTGCTTGACAGTCTTAGTCCTGGCAATTGACTTAGATCCATGACAATTTACCATTATGCAAATTTCATCCCCTTAACTGCGTGAGCCAAATGTGTAGAACTGCAGCCCAACTGGATGGGGTACCCAGAATGAGCAGCGCTTTGAAGTGAAGCTCCAAGGATGTTTCGGAATTTGGGAACAGGGCAGATCGGACAGAATGCACTCCTGGTGAGGAGCATATGGAAATGGGTGTTTTTGCCTCGGATTCCCTCTTGGAGACTGACTGAGTTTTCAAACTGCTGCTTTTACTCTCTTTGTTGGAACTTGTAGGCTTGTGATGCTTGGAAAAAGGAGGCAGAGGAAGCAAATGATCGCGCCAACACAGCTAACATGGAATGTGAGCTGGCTCGGGAGCAGAGGGAAGCCTTGGAGCTGCAAGTGAAGAAACTTCAAGAGGAGCTGGAGAGGATCCACACAGGCCAGGACCCTCAGTTTCTGCGCTCCTTCTCTGACCTGGAAGCTCTCTCGCTCTCTTCGCTTTACACCCTCCAGAAACAGTTGCGGGCGAACTTGGAGAAAGTCGATAAGGTGAGTACCAGGGATTTGTGGGGCAGGGCCTTGCTACCTCTGCTCCTACAGATAGCAGCTCTTTCTTTTCTTTAATACAGCCAGAAATCAGCAGCCTTTCAAAGCAATTCTGTGTGGATGTAGCCAAAGCGAGTTCTAGCCCCCTTAAAGGAAAATATCTGTCTCTTCTCTGTACCTGAAGTACGGAGTTTCAGTCAGTCAAAGCTGCTCTGTTCCTAAAGTCCTAAAGGACATCATGCTGGGCTGCTTTGCTTTTGCCTCAGAAGATGAATGGATGGACAGCTGCAAGTCCATCCCCTGCTGCCTCCTTGCTGTTCCCCAAACTGTAGCACAGGACTGGAGCCCTTTTGTTTTCTCGTTTTGATGCTTACATTTTGCCCTGTCCCCATCTCTTGCAGGCAGTATTTCAGATGCAGTCAGTGAAATGCCTTAAGTGTCAGGAAGAGAACCGGGTGGTGTTACCGTGCCAACATGCAGTGCTGTGTGAAACGTGCGCCGAGGAGGGCGAGTGTCCCATCTGCCATCCCAACAGGCCCCATTCTCTCCAGTCGTGACCTTCCAAGGACGCTTGTTCTAATCATATCGTATAGAACTTTTTAACTTTATACATACGTACATATATATGTATGTGTAGATATATATATGTATATATGTGTGTGTATGTGCATGTTTGTGTATGTATATATATGCACACACACGCACATACCCACATAAAACAAAAATTAGTTGCAGAGCACTTTTTAATATTTTACATCCCGTATCTAAACTGCCCCTCACCCGTGCCCCACTAATTCTAACTCTTGAGGAACTTTGAGAGCTGTTTTTAATACAGATCAAAGGGCCGTTTGCAAAGAGTCTGTGTTTCTCCTCTTTTCTATTTAGGTGATAACAAATTTTTGACTATTTCCAGAAGGATTTAGAGTGGGCAAGAGGGGCTTCCATGTGCTTTCCAGAGGAAGAGTTGAGATCATGGGGAGGATCGTGGTGGATTGAAATGACTTTTTCATGTCTTCGGTCTTCCTGCTGTTTCACTGACCCAGCTTGGTTAAAGCCGTCCTTCCTGATGGAAGCTCCGCTGGGTCCCTGCCTGGTGGGCCCCACATTGCTGATCTCTGAATGTGCAGAAACTTTGTCTGTCATTTAAAACAGCAAAGTTCACTTTTTAAAATTTTTTACTCTTTGTATATTTATATGAAAAGAAGAAAAGCGGGGGAAAAATATATTGTACCTAGAGCAAGCCAGGCCCCAAAATTCAGTGACTAATAATCATTGCTGATATAGCTAACGTTGCAGATTTGAGCAGCCTTAAAAGTATTGCCCTTGTGTCAGCTAAAGCCCTTTATGAAAGGAATGTGGATGCACAGGTTAGTTTTCTCCAGGTGCCCCTTTCTGTGGTGGCTGTCTAGAGAATTTTTACTGTTTCAAACCAGATTGATTTTTCTTTTAGCCACGGAAACCCCTTTCATAGTCACTGCTGAAACACGTGAAACAATTCCAGATAGTTGAAGGACACTTTTTTTGAACAGAGTTGATGTTTCCTGTTTTGGCACCTCAAGGATGAATTGTGGGCTACCAAGTCCAGGAGCCCTCGTGCCAGGGATCACATCTGCCTGTGGTGACAGAGAAAGCCCAGCATGGAACAAACTGCTGATAAATTTATTTCAGCTTGAAACTGGAGCTGGAGGAGAGTGTAAATTCCTTGCCTTCTACTGCTCCTAGGTAGAGGAAATGCTTCTTCCTGCCCTCAGCTGCTCATCTCTGTGGCACAAAACATGATGTGTATTACCACTTAAGCTTATAAACACAGGCACCGTTCTTATGTATATAAGAAAGTGTTGATGAGAAACTCTAGAGCTAGTTAGTCTAATAATGCCCTGTGGCAGTGTTTCCCACGTTAGTTATGCTCTTACAGAGAAGAGAGCTAGAAAAAGGAAAAGAACTTTAATTTCAAATATTGATTTAAAAGTCCGTAACTCATCAGCCGATCTGTCTAGGTGCTGTGCGCCCTGGTAGGGATGCTAAACTCTTCGTGTCAGAGCAGAAAGAAGTATCTGCAGTCAGAGGAATGTACTTCCTTTTCCTCAGTGCAAGCAAGATGTTGCAGGGTTTTCCAGCCTTCTCACTCTCCTTCCTCCTATTTCAGACTCCTTTCCTGAGCACATGGCTTTCCACCGCCCTTGCCTAGCTCTCACTGGTGTCTCTGCCCTGCTGAGTTTGTTTCGGGCCTTTGTCCCCAAACACCACCTGCAAAGGAGCTCAGGGACTTTCTCCTCATTAGGATTCTCTGTATTTGTCCACAGTAAATTTATTCCCTTAAATCATTTCAGAAAGGCAAAGAAAGAAAGCCCGCAGACTAGTCCAATACAAACCACGCCGTCCGGTGCAGTTCCTTCCTAGGGAGAAGAAATGCCACCAGCTTAGACCTGTCCAGTAGTTGAGCTTTCCTGTGACTTTCTCTACCAGCACGTCCATTGGATTTTTACATCGGGTGGATTGCAGTAACCTGCTGGGATCTCAACCAGAAGGCCACTCAGTTGACTAAATATTTTTATTTTGCACAGGGATGCTGCCTGTGCTACCCCTCCCTGACCTGGAAAAGCACTGGAACCTCCAGCAGCCCACTGTTATTGTAGGAACAACTGAATTGTTACCGGAGCCTCTCAGAAAGCTTCATATTTTAATGCAAAGACATAATTAGGTTTGCTTCCATAATTCCACCTTTCCTTCATATGGAAGGGGTTAATATGCATTCCCAGATGATCTCTTAAGTGCAGCTCTGTGTAGTTCTTTTTTTGTTTTTTTTCCCCATTAACTTGTTTTTGTTTTTTTGTTTTTTAGTAAAAAATGCTTTTTTTTTCCATGTGTATTTTATTGTAACTAGCATCAGTTTTTTAATTTTTTTTTTTTTTTAATGGAGAGTCACTGTTGGGTGAATATTGTGGCTATGTTGTTTGGTTATAGCCTTTGAATGTCTGTGCCATGGGGCAGCACATCTGCCTTGGTCTGATCTTAAGGAAAGACCTTTTATTAAAATATGTGAACATTTCTTTTTTTTTTTTTTTTTTTAGGGAGAAAAAAGTGAGGGGGGGGATAAAAGTGGGAGGAGAAGGAAAAAGCCCAATGAAGATAAAAGAGGAAAAAAAAACCTGAAGTTTTTGTAACTAACTTAAATCATAGGAAATAAACTCTTGAATCAGGTCTTTAATATTTATAAGAGCCAGAGCTCATCAGCCTGTTTTGGCTGTGGGTTTGTAACGCTTACTTTTTGTTAGCATGGTGGTTTCTCTGCTCTCCTGCCTCCCTGTGGGACTGTTCAGGGTGATGCTGTCTTTGGACAGCCCTCTCTTTCCAGAACTGTCTAGCACCCACCTGTGTAACTACAGCTGAGTCCCAAGGGGTCTTCGTATTGTCCCCTCTCTTCAGATGAAACTTCTCTGCTGTTCGCAGCTCTGTCTCCGTGTGACTGCCAGTCACGGTGTGATGTGTGTCTGTAGGGTCTGTGGGGAAGAGATGCTTGCCCCTCGTTTCCGAGGGCTACAAGGAACATTCCAGGCCAGAGAAAGCATGCTTTTTCCCTTTTCAGTAAAACAGTTTCTCTGTTTTTAAAACTTATACTGAAGGACCAAAGAATTTAAAACTTCCCCCCTTTGTGGCCCTTGAATTTTAACTTTCCGTTGCCACACTGCACTCGTGGCAGAACAGTGTCAAAGAATTAGCACTAGCCCCCGGGTGTCGCATCCCCGTCCCTTGCCAGTGCCCCAACGTGTCTCAGCACTCTCCTCGCACAAGCGTGTAGATTGTTTCTCTCTTTCCTCTGGTGCTTTAAGAAACACTTCTTAAATTTAGGTTTCTACGAATTTGTTTGCTGCTCTAAAAATAAAGAAGTATCTGAAATGTGAATTATTTTCTTAGGCATCAGATGAAAAAGAGAACCTCATCTTTGTGTATTTTGTGAATATTTTGGGGGGGGGGCCACTTATGTGACAATTTCATAACTGAGTGAGGGGACAGCAGGGGGAAAAGGCAGCATTTCTGACCCACTCCAGCAGTTGTTATTACCTGCCCCAGGCAGGCAGGATTAACCATAATCACAGCACTGCGTTTAAGGCTTACGAGTCTGTGGTCAGCTTCTGCAAGGTGTAAAAAGAGACTTGTAAAAATAAACCTGGTGCTAATATGTACAGCCCCTGTCATGTACTGTCGGGCTTCTTTCTGAAGCAGGATTTCCCTGTTACAGGACATGCAGTAATACATCAGAACTAAGGTGACTTTTTTGGCTGTCACACTTCAAAGCGAAGTTTTGGTCTCCAAGGCTTCTCGCTGGGCGGCCCAGCTGGCTGTTGCTGAGCAGCCGGGAGCACGGCTTTGTCCTGCCCCTTCACACGGGCTCCTCGCCGGGTAATGACGTTTTCCTCCCTGAGTTTTTGGGAGCTTTGGAAGTGTTGACCTCAGTGACTAATTGTGCAGGTCGGACACTTCTCAGCTGAGAGCTGGGGGAAAGGAGTCTTAATTGTGTTGTGAAACCACAGTATCTTAAAGGTCAATAAGCTTTTACTTTATTATAGAAAAACAATATAGAAGCAGATGGCTTGAGACAACAATATCCTGGGTAGATAGATATCAAAAAGCAAGGATCTAGCTTAGAGGATAGCCAGGAGCTGAAGAATATTGGCAAGCATCGCTTTGGGCTAACAGGACCACTTCCAGGTCCCCCCTGGCCTTAGATGACGTAGCCCGGTGCCAGCGGTGGCAGAGACACGTGGCGCAGGGGGACCGGGGAGTCTCGGAGCTGCAGCACGGTTCCCGTAAGCAGACCCCCCCGAGGGTAGTCGCTGCAGCTGTTCCCGTACTGAAGGGTTTTATACATTCCGTACATCTCTGAAGCTGAACCTGAGCCACTTGCAAGGCTTGTGCAGCTGAGACAATGAAGAGAATTCCTTACCGGGTGAGGAAGCCTTTAACGCTGAATGGACTCAGTAATTCATTGCTGTTCCGCCAGCCTCTGAATCTTTTCTCTCTCCTTTTCCTGCTCTAAGAATATTACCAGTGTTTTCCTCCAGAATTATAATAATAATCCTTGGAGTGATGACCAACAGCAACATAGATGTTACTGATGTAAAACCTAGTATTTTAAAGGTGAAGTATTCCTGCAAACTAGTGACTGCATGGGAGAGATTTCTGGGGCTTCCCCACTCTGTAGCTTCCAATGTTAAAACAAAATAAGTACAGTATACGTTTTAAAAATAATAATAATAATACACACTGCAGTATTTCTTGTGGCAGTTCTTGCCAGTCTCTTCCTTGCTTTCCCCAGGAGGAAGAGCACTGGGCAGAAGCGCCTCAAGTCCGTGTAGAAGTTGGCAGAATGGTGATCGGTGGTGTGTAAAACGTGTTGTTGATTCCATGTATAGAACTGTGATTTCAGCTGTCGTTCTCTCGTACTCTGTAAATATGTGTTTTGGCTGTCGGAAACCTGGTTTAGACTCTTTTCTTGGCAGAGTGAATTTGCATGTGGGGCTGAAAAGAACTCAATCTGTGTCACAGTTTCCAAGGGCAGGATGGATTTTTTTTTAGAGGACAATAAATTTTTATTTTTTTGCTAAGAAAAAGAAAAAATAATAAAGCAGTGTGTGCGTGTGTGTGTGCGCATGCGTGCCCGGGTGTATGTGCAGCCTGTCCCCTTTGGGGCCTGGGGAGGAGTGGAGAAGTCTGTGCTGTGGAGCCCTCGAAACTACAAATCAAGTACATCTCCATGGCCAGTTTGTCCTGCTCCCTTTTACACTGCCAAGAATAATTTCGTCCCCAGCTCCCTTCTGGATCAAGCCCCTTTTTCTGGGGAGTTGTCCTTCATGATAAAGGTGCACGTGCAAGTCGATCTGCTGTGGCTAGGTGGGGCAGAGGCTCCTTTGGAAATGGCAGAACCACAGATCATGGAGCATTTTGTCACCCAAATTCTTGGTCTGGACAAGAATTTGGCTCTAAATGTTTCCTGCAAGAGCCAGGCCAGGCAGAAGTGAGCGCTGCATAGCCTGTGTGCCTGTGCGACTGCGAGGGACGCAGACATTGAAGGTGCTGCATACAGAATTTCACGTATTGGCAACCAAAAGAACATGCCTTCCTTAAGTTTCCAAGAATGAGCTTTTATTTAAAGATGCATCAGCCACTTACTGTTAGTTCAGTCACAACAGTAATCCAAGTCACCCAATTTATATTAAAGATTATTAGTAATGCAATAAAATTGGTAGACACAAGTGCCTGCCCCCTTCCCTCTCGTGTTACAGTGAGCTGTCTGTGCCAGGAGGAGGAGGAGGACAAAGGTGATGATGGGGATTTATTCCTCCTCAGTCTTGCATTTGCTGGGAGCTGGTTTTGTGTGCTTCAACCCGAATGTTTTAATGGGTTAGGCTAGTCTCTTGCTGGGCCATGGGGGTTAGTTACACACTGGTTGCTTAAGGGTATCTAGTCCTTCTCTGTATATGATAACACCTCGCGCAGGGTGGGAAGAGACCCACAGAACTGCCCAGAGATGGGCAAAAATTAAGCTAAAACCACTTTGGGTAATACACAGTGCAAACATGCTCAAAACAGGTTAGCCTGTGCCACCTACTCACTGGGCACGTTGCTGTTACAGCAGCGACCCCTTGGTCGTGGTCAGCCCAGGTCAACCTATAGCACAGCATTTCTGTAAAAATTTTTAAACAAATCACTACAAATCAAGATGAACTGTGTTCAGACCTGCAGCCTCGCATAGCTAGTCCTTGCACTAAAGCGTGAGGCTGGCTGCTAGCAGGTGCCACCGCCGAATCAGCTGCAAAGCACGGGTGTGGGTTTTCCTCTGGCCGAACAGAAATGACAGTGTGGAACAGCATCCTCTCCACAAACGGGGACTCTTCTCCTTTGCATCCTGCTCCTGCCCGGCCTCACTGCTCTTCTGCATCTTGCTTCTCCGCAGAGCTGCAAGCCCAAAGCGGAGACTGAAACAAGTGAATAAAACGAGCAAATGGCTTCCTCGTGAGCGAGCAGCGTCTTAATCCCTCCTGCTGCAGGCTTGGTCAAGCCAGGCCATGTCACCTCGATACCAAAGGAGCTTTTTTTTCCACCCCTATTGACCTGAATTGACTGCGCGGTTGCTCTGCCCGCCGAGGCAGCAGCCGGTGCTCAGGCAGCCGGAGGGCGATGCTTTTAATTCCCCGCATGCAGCAGCTCCCAGGGACCCGCTGGGCTGGAACACGGCCACCCCCTTGCTGGGCAGGGCCTGCCTGGAAAAATCACGTGGGGGGAGCTCCAGGATTATAATTAGCATAATTGCAGCTAAAACAAGCTTGGAGGAAAAAAAAAAAACAAAAAACAAAAAAACCAAACCACCAAATAGTTAGCAGCCAGCTGCCTCTGGGAATTTTAGCTGTTACACCTGGGCACCCCAAGTGGAGCTGCCACTTATGTCCCATGTGTGCTAGAGGCAGAAGTGTGCAGGTGCCTGGCACGGGCTCAGGGCAATGCCTGACTCCTGGCCACTGTTTCTAGTGTTTCGGCAGCCCAAATTGTTGCTTAGTTTGGCTGATGGGGCTCCGGTGCCCTTTATTGCTGCCCAGGCTCCTTTGGCTCCAGGAAGCACCACGAGGTTATGATTGGTGGTAAAATACAAAACGACACAAAAGAACTACACATATTTAAAATAAAATAAAAGAAAATAAAATAAAATATAAAAAAGCCTGGCTGGCTGCACAGGACCATCCAGCCATGGAGCTGGTGGTGCTGTGCTGGGAGGGGATTATCGCTGCTGCTGCTTCCCCTGCCCAGCTCTGCCTCCGCAGCCCCGAGGACGCGCACGTCTGCTGGGGGCCCCATTTCCTCATCCACCAGCCACGCACTGCCCGTCCTAAAAGCCCTTTGCCATCACCGAGCTGGACCTGGGCTTTACGTGCATCTCGTCAGGCTCTCCCGTGGGCTAAAATCCAGCTCCACCGGCGAATTGCCGGCTGGGCGGCAGCTGTGCTGTGAGCTGAGAGCCCTGCTGTGCTTCGAGCACCGCGGGGCGGTGAGAGCTCTGCAGGCAGGCTGATGTGTGCCTCGGAGCGCGCAGCGCGGTGTGATGGCCCGTAGCTCGGCGCCGTGTCGCCCGATTCCCTGCGAGCATTGCAAAGGGAAATCCTCCCCCCACAAAGCCTCTGGACTCGGAGGCGAGGAAAACCCAATGGCCAGCGCCAGCCAATGCCAAGCTCCCCGTCCCATTTCCAATGGGAAATTCGGGTCAACTCGCGCCTGTGAGCCCCAGCTCTGCTTAATCCCTGCGAACAACGGGGCAGGCGCTGCTTAATTATCGCTCCCTGCAATGGCCTTTTCCCACCGGCCGCGGTTGCCCCCAGCACAGGGCCACTGCCCACAAAGACACAGCCAGCACATCAGCTTTGTTACTTTTAATTTAAAATAAAAGGCTTATTATCCATGAGAAGGAAAAAAAAAAAAAAAGGCAGATTTAGCCGCAGGTTGCCCCCACCCCAAACAAACGCCAATGCACTCACAGTGCCCTGATGCAGTTTTGCAGAATGCCGGGGCTGGGGACACGGCCAGGCAGCGCGGCGCCGGCAGGCAATGACAAGCTAAGGGGGACGGGCAGGGGGAGCCACACACTTTCACACCCCCGTGTAGTGTTGCTAGTCTGCAAAGGACAACCCCCCCC
>VXAL01010602.1:64600-93814 GCA_013399475.1 Chauna torquata
ACGTGGGGCCATCTCATCCCACCTTAGTCCTAAAATTCCCATTCGAGCCTCCCAGCAGGCTTCCACAAGGTGATGCTCGGTGAGAAGCCAACCCTCCCCACTGCGCTCGCCCTCCCCATGGGAGCCCCCAGGCTGTGTTTCAGCCTCTCCCCAGGGCACGAGCCCAGGGAGGGGGGGGGCAGGAGGCGAAATCCCACCACTGGCCCCAGTTCTGTGGGGCTGGCCAAGGGGCAGGGCTGCAGGGATGAGGAGGTGGGTGCTGGTGGGCACCAACCCCTACGTACAAGTCGAAGGCTTCATCAAAGAGGGGGTGCAGCTCGTTCCTCTTGCACTGGGTGGTCCGGGCCACCACCTCGGGGAACTCATGCCGGGGCTCCAGGGTGAGCTGGACGAAGGGGTCACTGGAGCCTGGTGGGGTGCAGACATCAGCCCACTCCCAGGGTGGCTGGGGGGGTCCAGAGCATCATCCAGAGCATCCAGCCCAGCCCACGGTCCTGGGAGGCTGCTGGAGCATCTCCCACCCGGCCCATGCACGAAGGAGCCATGGGCTGGCCGTGGGTGGCTGCAATAGGGGTGACCTCTCCTGGAGAGCTCCCCAAATGACAGCCAACCTGAGAGGCGGTCCCTTGTCACCCCAACATAACTTTTTTGTGTGAGATGTGGTTTGCATGGAGGAAAAAAGCCGCCTGCCCAGGTGGCTGGCTTTTGCTGCAAACTGAAGACAGCAGATATGGGCACAGCGTCCTGCCTGGGTCCTGCCTGCCACGTCCCAGCGGTGCACCAGCACCCCCAGACCCAAGAAATAACCCCCTTCTTCCCTCCCTCCACCTCTCTGGGTGCAGAAGCGAATCGAGACAGAGCCCTGGGACATACTGGGGACCACGGATGGGGCGGTAGGGTGCCCCAGCCCACACGCTCACCGTTGGAGTCCAGTGGGATGAGGTTGACGGCGTTGAGCACCTCCACGCGCAGTTTCTGCTCCGACGGCCGGTACAGCGCTTTAATCGTCACAGCCCCGTACTTCTCCGAGCTGGCATCCAGCTGCACAGCGCAGCACAGCATCAGGGGCTGAGCAGGCGTTATGGGGTACCGGGGGGCAAAGGGCACCCTCTGGGATGCAATAAACCCCAGCGCTGGGGCAAAACCACTCCCAACAGCCCCAGGACTGGAGGAGCCCGTGGTGGGCAGGAGGATGGTGGGGAAATCCCGCTCTGGTTGTGTCTGGCAGCAAGGAGGGGGCTTGGGAAGGGGCTGGGGGCTGCATCCTGACTCCCACCTGCTCCTGGATCCTGTTGCTGAAGTATTTCTGGATGAGTTTGCGGCTGGTGGTGGAGCAGAGGGCCAGGTGGCTCTCCAGAGACTGCGGGGAGGATGAGGGGTGGAGGTCAGGTGCCAGGACAGGTCTGCAGCCCGGGGATGCCCCCCCAGAGAGCACCCAAAGGAAACCCCGGGGACCCCCAGCACCCATACCAGGAAGGCTGTGCTGTGGAGGGTCTCCAGCGGCAGCCCGCAGCCCTCGGCGTGGAAGCACAGCTCCAGGCTCTGGGGAGGAGGATGCTGTTAGCTGGCACCCAGGCACCCACCCAGGGACCCCCCCCATCCCCGGTACCTTCAGGGCGCAATGCAGCTTCTTGTAGTGCTGGGTCGAGGGCACCTGCGGCCCCGCGGCAGCCGTCAGCACGGCCAAGGTGTGATGCCAGAGGAGAGCAAGGAGGCTGCGGGGGCGAGGGAGAGGGGCTGTGAGCGGGGACCCGGGGTACATCCAGAGTCGACGTAGGGAACTGGCTCACCCCGCTGGGCTGAGCCCCCAGCCCCAAGGCAGGGTGTCCCCGAGCCCCGTGGGGGACTCTGCTGCCAGGGGATGGGGACGCTGCTGCTCCCCAGCCTGGCACGTCCTCGGTCACCTTTTGAAGTTCTCCTGGACCAGATGCTCGTTGAGATACTGCAGCTCTGACTCCAGGAACTTCATGAGAGGCATGATGGACTGCAGCGAGAGGAGAGAGGCATCGGGGAGGGCATGGGGGGGTTGCATCCAGCAGGGCATGGCTGGGAGGGGGGTGTCTGGAGGGGCTCCCTCCCGCAGCAAGGACGCAGGAGGGGCCGGGCCAGGCACTTACATCCTCGGGTTCCCGGGTGTCGTTGGAGGCTGAGAGCTCCTGGATGTGTCTGGCGATGCCCGCTTCCAGCTGCCGGGGAGAAACACAGAGAGGGACCGGGGCTTTGCCCTCTGCATCAGCGTCCCTGTGCCTAGGTCTGGGGGACACTTGGGGCTTTGCTCCCTGAGAAGCCCCACAGCACCTTCCAGCACACATCCTGCCCCTCTGTCCCACATCAGCATCCCTCCTTGAGCCTCTCTGCTCTGGATGTATCTTCCTCCCTAGCCTCCCCTTACATCTTATCTCCATCCCCTTGGGTTAAACCTCCCCGCTTTGGGCCAGGCGAGGGGCAACCGGGCTGGTGGCAGGTGGTCACCTTGGTGGCCAGGGCTTGCACCACGTCCCGGACCTCGTGGTCCAGGCAGGAGACAGCGCTGTTGAGCTGGTGGTGCAGCGTGTGCTGGATCTGCTGCTTGTCGATGACGGCCCCCGTGCGCCGCTCCAGCTGGGCCCAGTCCAGCTGAGATGGCAGCTTCAGGATGAGCAGCCGCAGCTGCTTGATGTTGTTCACCACGATGCAGAGCTGGGGAGGAGGGTCTGCTTCAGGGCATCCCACTGCCCACGTGTATCCCCCACTGTCTCCAACCCCATCCTCACCCTCATCCCCATCCTCACCCTCATCTCTATCCCCATCCCCATCCCCATCCCCATCCCCATCCCCATCCCCATCCCTATCCCACTTCCCCTGCCCACACCATTTCCCTCCTGATTTTCCAGGACTATGGCCGTAAGGGACCAGCTGATCCCCATGAAAGCCAGACCCAGGATGTTGACTGGGTGCTCTGCTCACCTCCCCTGCCCAGACACCATGGCCAATTCCTGCCTCCCCCTAAGCCATGGGTCCTGCCCTGATACCAACCCTGTTGGCCGCTTCGCCCTCGTTCTGCTCACTCAGAGACAGAGCCTCAGCCCTCGCCTTGATGAGCCGGCAGTACATCAGGGCGATTTTGCACATGTCCTGCAGGGTGGAGAAGGAGCAAATGGGACTGAGGAGGGCAGCATGGAGACCACCACAGGGCTGGGGTCCCTCACCGCGTCAGCATGGGACACTGGCCCCATTCATTGGAACCTGTGTCCAAGAGCAGGAGAGGAAACTCGTGCTGCTGGTGCCTGCTAGCATGGCTTCTGCTGGCCAAGCCCAGGTGTACAAACCTCCACGAGCTTCACCATGATCATGAAAGCTTCCTCAGGGTCTGGCCAGTTCAGCTGCTGCCAGGTCTTCACGATCTGGGCGTAGCAGGTGGACAGGTCGACGGTGGACGTGCTGTGCTTGTTGTGCTCCCCGAAGGGCGTCAGCTGGGAGGGCAAAGAAAGCAAATCCAACTCAGCTTGTATGGGAAGAAGCCATCTCCCATGCATTTGGGAAAGGAACCAGCCTGTGCCTGGGCTGATACCTACATGGTGGTATCAGTGCCATGAGCCAGGCGCAGGCTAAAGAGTGGGGTGAGGATGGAGGGGGAGTAAATAGCCAGGGGGAAAAGACCCTGGTGGGAGTGTGTGAGGAAGCTGGTGAGTCACCAGAGGATGGAGATGTTCTCCTCCCTGGGTTACCTGGTCCATCTGGACAGCTCTCTGCGCCCTCTCTAGTGCGATGGTGTAGGCTTTCTGCAGCCACTGGGGCACAGCCTCCTTGAACCATTGGTGGAAATCACTCAGAGCCAAAGGCCCGTCCCTGTGGATGAAGAAACCAGCTTCTCCAAGTTCACTGTGATGGCATAGGGCTACCAACCCTCCTTCAACTTACACACGAGAAACTCTTCCCCAAGGAGGGAGGTAGCTCAGAGCAACATGCTAAGGAGAAACCTCTATCGTCTGGAAGTTGAGGTCTCCATCAAACCCTCTCAGAAATGAGCCTGAAGCCCTTCTGGTGATGCTCACATTGACACTAGACATCTACTGCCTGGTCTGCCTGCCTTGGGTGTAATTAGTGGTGGAGGAGAGAGGGAAGGGTTTGGCATTCCTCTGAATTAACTGCACGATCCCCACCTCCGGCATCTCCCCTTTTTTGGTTGGTACCTCTTTGGGAGGAAGTCCTTCATCCGATAGAGCTCCTGCAGGTTCATGTAAAGCTGGAAAAGGCTCTCGGCTGTGGGCTTGGACATGCTGCTGTCAACCTCGCGCAGCTCCTCCTGGACGTGCTCTGCGACCTGGCCGTGATAAAGGAAAGAAGGGGGTGGCTCGTGGGGCAGAGGTGTCAGCGGGGGTCCAACCGGGAAGGCTTGGTCTGGTATGGGCTTTCCGGAACCATAGGGTGACGGTCAGCTCAGGGCAATCCTCTTCCTTTTGGGTGGCATTTCAGAAGATTCATTGGGTCAAGCAAATAGATAAATAATGATAGTCACTCTAGGGGTATTCAGGGAAAGACGGAGAGGTTCCCTGGCTTGCTCACTTTCCAGGCTTGCAACAAGCAGTTGCAGGAAGCCAAGCCTGAAGGCTGGCTAAAAATCTCAGCCTGACTTTAGACCTCAGTCCCACGAGTGCAGAGCAGCCCAGGATCACTCACCAGGCTCTCCAGCTCCAGGTAGGCGATGGAGAAGAGATTCAACTTCAGAGTGCTGCAAGAGAGAAACAGGAAGTCAGGAGCCTGCCAGACACAGCCCAGCAAACACTCCCAGCCCATGCCCTTGGAGAGGAGAGCTCTGCAAGGCAGAGATGGGACCACTGGATGATCTTTTGCAGGTGATATCATCTGTGGAGCCCAAGGGCCAAGGAATGAAGCATCAAAGTGCCTTGTTGCTCTTGGTCCCAGGGAAGGTGGATGAAGAGGGATCAAACTTTAAATTCTACCTGATGAAGAATTTATTCCAGGTTTTCTGGCACTGCTGGAGATCTCCTATCACCTCCAGGAGGAGTTTGGCCAAGGCTTTGCCATTCTCCTCCATGCTCTGCAAAAGAAGGAACAGCTTGTTTTGGATGCTCAGTGATGTTGAGATGACCTGGGCTCCATTCAGAACTGACTTATTTCTATAATTTGTTCTTGTGGAGTAGCAGGTTGTCATTAGACCCACATTAAGAGCACCAAGAAGTTGTCAGTAACATCCTCTGTCATCTTGTGCTCACGTGGCTGGGCACGGGACCACCTCTTGTTCTCCTGACCATCCCACCAAGGCCTTAAGCAGGTGCAGGTAGCACATATCATGGTGCTTTAAACTGGTGATATTTGGGTCTCCAGCTTAAAACACCATGAACCATGCACCTGCTGGAGACCCAAATACCTCGACATATCAGAAAACTGCAAAAGCCTCATCTCAGTCTCATCTTCCCACCCCTCAGGCCTCCCACCCCCAGCCCAGCAAATTGCTTCTTACAGGGTCAGAGAGGCAGAGATGGGGACTGACCTTCACCATGGGCTTGAGGTGCTGCTTCTTCATGTGAAACCACTCCGTCGTGCCTGACTGCAAGAGAGGAGCCCTGGTGAGATGGCAGAGAAGCCACAGGATCGAGCCAGCTCTGTCACCCTGTTCCCTATCCCAGTCCCCTGGGCAGGACCCAGCTCCATGTGGTGGGAACCACAGACATGGACCATCAAGCTGAAGAAAGGCAGGTATTCCCCCCTGCCCCCCTCAGGGTGGCCCGTGTGGCTTTGCAGGAGAGGCGGAGGTGTGGGCGTTGGGCCAGGGGTGGATGGGAAGGGAGCACCGCAGGGTCCCACCTACCCAGGGCTGGGGAGGGCAAGACTCCCCCCCGGTCCTACTACCTTGAGCGCCTCGGAGACCATTTTGGGGAGGTCAGGGCTGAGCGTGCACAGCTCTCGGAAAGCTTTCATCTTGCACATCTGGACCAGGACCCTACAAAGCAAGAACCATTGGTGAAACCCAGCACCAGGCACTCTGAAACAACACCTCTTCCATGGCAGACCCTGCCCAAACAGACCTTCTTGTCCCAACAACACCCCTCATGGGGAGCCCCAGCTGAGGGGCCAGACACTGGCAGGACAAGTGTCACAGCAGTTACGTGTCCAGCAGCCTGGAAGGTGGCAGCAAGGGCTCTCACAGGCTTTTCCTTCAGCTCCCCAGCTTGACCACGTTGGTGGCCAAGCCCTACGATCCCTCGCACAGCTGACACCAGCGCTGGACTCACCGGAGCAGGGACTGGAGCCTCTCCGTGGATCTCATGACAGAGAGGGGGAAGATGATGCGGTACCTCCGGATGAGGGACACCCCGTAGGTCAGCAAGGACTGGAAGGATTCAGCCAGCTCTGCTCTCTGTGGAGAAGGGAACGCGCTCTTGTACTTGGTGGTGGGATTATGGTGCCATTTTGGAGGGAGCCCTTGGCTCCCGCTCCTCTCCAGGGATGGAGAAACCTCCTTATGCCCCTGGGAACTTCTCCCTGGAGGGGCTGAGCTGAGCTTTGTGCTTAAACCACATTGCTACGCATGAATAATTTAGAGTCTCAGCAGAGTGCTGGGATGCCCTGGGAAAACAGGCCAGGAGAAGACAGCAGGAACTGGGTCATATTTAATTTTTGCTGGGGTTGGGATTGACGTGATCACAGCGATGGAGGAGGGCGATATCAGTGCGAAGGGTAAGGGCTTCTCTGTGGAGATGGGAAACAAATCCCTGAGGTGAAGGGCCCCCCTAATTTGTCCTGGTCCCCATGGCTGGCTGCCCACCAGGAATGCCCTGCAGCCCATCGCTGAGGTCTCTGGGCACCCCCGTACCCCACAAGTTCCTGCCCTTCCTGTAGCACAAGGAGGGAATCATGGCCAGGAGCTGGGAGAGGAGGCTCAGGAAGGTGCATGGGGCTCATTTCCCTGGTGTCCCACCTGCTCTGGCCTCAGGCGCTCCTGCACCCACTGGTACTCGATGCTGGTGATCTGGTGGAGCAGGCAGTTGCTGTTGAACTCCAGGCTCTGGTAGAGCTTGCTGTATGCCAGCCACTGCCTGGGGAGGAGGGAGAGGTTGGCGTGAGCCCTGAGGGGCCAGCGTGGGGCTCCCCAGGGCTGCAGCCAGAGTGGGGAAACCGAGGACATCTCCAAGATCAAATGGCAAGAAGGGATACTCACGCCATGACCTGGTGGAAGTCAGAGAGATCTTTCTGCGTGGCGTGCAGGTACAGCACGGTGCTGGCGTGCCGGCTCAGCTCCCCGTCCCAGGCAATGCTGCCGGCCTGCCAGGACGCACACCCGGGTTAGATGCCCTGGAGCGGGCTGGGCTGAACGAGGACAGGGACAGGCACTGGGGCCGCATGTGTTCATGGGGCCACAGGAAGAGCAGGTGCCCACAAAGGCACCAGGCATGGACTGGCACCTCCTGACCCCCTCCCCATCGCGGTGCAGAGCCTGCAGCAACGTGCCAATGTGATGGGCTCCAAATGAAGCCCCCACCCCATCCCCACTGCTTCCCCGTCGCCCCTGCGGCACCTGGTGCTGCAGGATCTCGTAGGACACCAGCTGCTGCAGGAGGTGGCGATGGACGGTGTAGCTGGGCTGCGTCCGGCTGCTTGCGGTGGCCCTCTGGAAAGAGACAGCGCATGCAAGCCAGGTGTGCAGTAACCATCACCTGCCCAAACACGCAGGGACGCAGTCAGAGAGGGGGACACAGGAACCCAAAATGCATGGGGCCGGAGAACCCTGTCTGGAGCCAAGCCAACGGGTGCCAAAGTGTGCTAGCACCTCTGGTCCTGGGGCACGGACCTGTATCCCTGAGACACGGGGGGCACGGGCAGCTGGGGACGCCCTGTCCTGCCAAGGCGATAGAAGAGGACCCCCTGTTCCCTCCCTCCTACCCTCTTGTGGGTCAGCAGGAACTGCAGGTGACACTGGCCCCGGTTGGGATACGTTTCCGTCCGCGGCTCCAGCTGGTACCACTGGTCATCCCAGCAGTGGAGGTCCTGCATGCACAGAGACAAGGGGTGAAGGAGCCATTCCCACTGCGTTAATGGGGCAGGAGGCTGCCGCGGTGCGTAATTATACTATATCTGATTTTTAAAAAGCCGTATAACCGCTGAGTAAGCGTGTGGGACTGGCCCACCACCGAGCCGGGGGACGCGGCATCGCTCTGCCATTCTGGGAGCTGGGAGCTCGGCTTCACCCGCATCCGGGGAGCGCTTGGGTCACGGCTCTCACCTTCAGGCGAAGGACCACGTTCCCCAGGAAATCATCCTGCCCTTTGTCTTTTCGAGCATCTTTAAAGATCCTGAAAGGCAGG
Organism: Chauna torquata; assembly: GCA_013399475.1. Classification (NCBI taxonomy): domain Eukaryota; kingdom Metazoa; phylum Chordata; class Aves; order Anseriformes; family Anhimidae; genus Chauna; species Chauna torquata. Next base: position 72,907 of record VXAL01010602.1, read on the forward strand.
AACAAGGAGGTGAAGAGGCTTCCCTTGGCCACAAACCAACCGTGGTCTGGGCAAAGCAGGGCAACATGGGGATAGCAGGGAGCTGCTGCCCTCCCTCCTTTCCTCCAAGGGCAGTTTTTAAACCCAGGAGGCAAACAAGCGATTTCTGCAGCCCCACATGGCAGTGCCGGGGCCGTGGCAGCACCCACCGTTTGAGGCCGTGGAGGTCTGACAGCTCGCCCAGCTTGTGCCGCACCGACTCCACTGTGTCCGAGTCCCTGCGAGAGCGGGCGGCAAAGCCCACAACGGGGGCAAAGGAGGAAAATTAGGTGATTGCAGCACATTTCAGGGCACCTCAGGGATGGTGGAGATGGGGGTGAGTGTGTTGGGGCTGAGGCCACCCTCAAAAAACAGCTGTCCACCCAAAATCTGTAAACACATGGCTTGTTCCCATAAATAAAATTGAGGCTCAGTTCTCAGCTGCTTTTTGCCTTGGGCAATGAGTCCAGCTTGTGCAAAGCCAGCCTGGGCTCTCTGCTCTGCACATGGCTATCAGTGACTGCTTGCAGCAGAAAACAAGGGGGAAACGGGGCCCCAGTGGGTTCTGGGGCTTTGTAAAGGGTGCAGATCCAAGGACTGCCCCAGCAACCCCCCCAGCCCCCTGCTAGGAGGCAGGACTCTGCTCCTGCCAGGCTTACCACATGTCCAGGTGGAAGCTGGCTGTTTCCATGTCCTCAAACTCCCTGCAAGGCATGAGCAGCAGCCGTCACTGCAGCAGCACCGGCAGGACTGGCAGCAAGCAGGCAGGACGGCCACCATTGAAGGAGAGAGATGGACATGGAGATGGAGACAGGGAGATGGAGACAGGGAGACGGAGACAGGGAGATGGAGATAGGGAGATGGAGATAGGGAGATGGAGACAGGGAGATGGAGACAGGGAGATGGAAAGCCCCCCCACACTCCATGCAGCCTGGGAAATCAGTGCCCCGAGGCACTGATTTTGGCCACCCCCTCTAAGCCACGCTTTTGTTCTGCTCCCTGCACCTGCTGGGTGGGTCAGGCCAGAAACACAGCGAGACCCAGCTGGCTTCGCCCCCGCAGAGCCCCAGATCCCATCCAGACACGTTAACCTGCCACCACCCCGAGACCCCCTTGAAGCAACGGGATGGAAGGGTGGCAGATTACAGGATAAACGTCTCGTCCCACACCGGGCTGAGGGTCTGGCTTATGACTTGTGTGCGATGGATCTGGTCTTCGGGGATGAGGTCCTTGACCACAGCCTTCAGCCGCTTCTTGCTGTCGGGGTGGGCCGGCTCCTGGCTCTTGGACTCGATGCCCAGCAGGCAGTACGGGTCGCTGAACCCTGCAAGGGCCCAGCAGTGCAACCCCGCTGCGAGCAGCAGCTGTCCCCTTTCAGGCTGAGCCACCCGCCTAGCTCCACTTACCGCTGACGTCTTTACCCAAAATCCCCTTGGCTTCCTTCACGGTTGCTTTCAGACAAAAAATTGGGCTCTAAAAGAAAGAAAAGATTGCTTAATGTAGGGGAAAAGCAGCCAGGAAGATCTGCTCCAGCCTGGATGCACATCAGGAGGTGAAGGAGGGTCTTGGGGTGTCACCAACCCTGTGAGGCAGTTCAAGGGTTGAGCAGGACCATGCCATCAGCTGTCCCTTGTCACAAACAGGCTCAGCCCCGGGCTATTCACACCCACAGACCAGCCCGGAGCACCCCAAACCCGAACACGGTGACCGGGTGGCACCGCAGCATCACCCCCAACACGGGAACCCGTCCTGCTCCCTACCTCCAGCTCCCTGACCTGCTGCATGATGACCCTGTGGTCCTCCGCATCCATGCCGAAAGCCTGTTATAAATATAAGCACCGGTAACGGATGTGGCCCTGTTAACGGTGGCTGGAGAGCAGCCAGGGACTTCCCTCCGCTCCCCGGGAGCCAGCTGGAGGGGAGAGGAGCAGCAGGAAGGCTGGGGACAGGCTGAAAGCTCTCGAGAGCCTTCACCTGACCATCCCGAGCCTGAGATAAATCTCTCTCCCTGCAGCTGCCGTTCCCAGCGGCTGCACAAGGGGGACAGGATTCGAGGGGTCCCGCTGGGGAGCACCCACCTTCTGCACGTAGGCATAGAGCTCCTGGGCGTCCGCGACGTGGTGGGGCTTGGGCTTGCCCAGGCGGTGCCGGATGGTGTAGAGCACCTCCTCGTAGAGCAGGGCCAGCTGGGGGGACAGCACCGACGCCTCGCCACCGCCCCGGGGACGTGGCCACGTGTTCCCCCCCACCCCACCCCAGAACCCTGCTCGCCCTCCTCCCCGGCACGTCCAGGAGGTGCCGGCAGCCGGGCATCCTCGCTCTGGCACCCAACGGTGTTGTCTGTGGGGAGCCTGAGCCAGCGGCTCTGCTCCCCCTGCACCTCGGTGGCCCTGCCGGTGCCACCAAGGGAGCCCGTGCCAGGGCTGTGCTCGTACCTCTTGCTTGGAGAAGCGGTGGGACAGGTCCATCTGGAGAAAGAAGAGAAGCAGAGAGGTTTCCCATCAGGTCTGGAGGCACAGTGAGGGTTTAGGAGGAAGCTGCAGCCAGGCAGGGCAGCGGGGATGGGGTGGGCTTGTCCCAAAGGTGCCATTAAATGCTGCTGATGCCCCATGCCAAGGTGCAGCGTGAAGCTCAAAACCACATCCTCCATCACCAATGGCAGGGACACAGGGGCTTTGCAGAGCCCTGCTGGTTGAGGAGGGGGTGGCAGGGATGGCAAGGAATCACAGCCGAGCTGCAGGCTCCACAGGGCAGCCTTGGGCAAGGAGACATCAGAAAGCAGCTGGAAAGAAATGCTGCTCTGAGCCACGCTCTGCTGGCACGAAGGCCCATGCCCCACTCGATGGATGACCAGCAGTGGCACTTGTTTTCCAAAAGGCAATGCAATGAAAACTGAGCCATGCAACAGGACACAGCCTTGGCCCCAGCAGTGCTCAGCCCCAGTCCCAGGTGGCCCTGCTGGCCCCTGCCTCAGCCGTCCCGCACCACGCATGTCTCCGCATGGGCTGGTAGGGGAATTAAACCGCCTCCGCCAAAAGAACCCCTGTTCCCTGACAGATCTGAGCTCTCAGCCAGTCCCCACGTGTTTGTTCCTCCCCTGAGCCAGTCCTATATTCGGTCTGGATTCGGCCACAGCTGAGCAATTTATTCCCTCCACTTGTCCTCCACCCACCGTAATGGGTGTTGTGTGCCATTGTGACAACTCCTGGTGTTTGAGCCCCTTGGGAGTGAAGAAAAAAAAAAAAGGCTCACTTTTTGGAAATCTTTGAAACACACTTGGTCCTTTCTGTGCTGAGCACGGACCCAGCTCAGCCAGGGTTGGGGTGTTTGGAGGGGGGATGGATGAACCCCACCAGCAGGTCATCCCAGGCCCTGAAATGACCTTGGGATCCTCCTAATAGAAAAAAATACACCCGCTGGAACATCACCATTTGCTTATGGCAAATCCGAGGCTGCCGTAATCCCCCGGCCATCTGGGCTGGGTTCAGCTCCACCACCCACAGCGGGTTTAACCATGGAGCTGCTTCAGCTCTGCTTCTACTCGCAGCGGGGTCCGTGCCGGTGGCTGCGGTCGCTGAACGCCCTGTGGATGGGGGGGGCCCTTGCAACCAGCAGCAGGGTAGGGTGAGAGGGGAGCAGGGGGACTGCTGCTGTTTTATGGGGTCGGGGCTCTGCTGCTCTCCACTGAAACTGGGGAAGGTTGCTCCGGTGGCTGCCTTGTGCTCACCCACATGAGCACAGGACTGTGTGAGACAAAGCTGAGCTACTGCGACATATTTGCTGCTGCTAATCCCTGTGCCAAGACCCCAGCTGAAATCCAGGCATGTTGCTTAAATCCAGCTCCGGGTACGGCTGCCAGCACCCCCAGCCTGTGTGTGGCAGCAGCATCAGCGATGCAGCCGGCCAGGTTTTCTGCAGAGATGGAGGGAGAACAAGTCCCTCGGGGGGATTTAACCCCCAGGACAGATCATCCTGGGACTGCAGCATCGTGCTGCACGCACCCAGCAGCAACAGCCACCCACCGGAGGCTCCCCCGGCACTGGCAGAGCTGCGGTCACATCTCCTGGGGACATCTGCAGGGACGCAGCCTGCCCAGCCGCTGCAGAGGAAGTCGCTTGGGTTGGCAGGGTGAAGAGCAGGGCTTTTTGGGTGTCTGCTAACAGCAAGGCGTGCGGAGGGGCTGGGAGGCAGCAGGGAGCTTTAGCCGAGCTGAAGGGCCCCTCTGAGTCGGCGCAGAGCTCAGGTGCTTTCGGAGGTTTGCAGCAGGATGTCCCCCCAGCTCCCACCCCCACTTCTCGTTTGGTATCAGCATCACCAGCCCGGCCTGGCCGCGCACTCGCCCCGTTTCTCCATCTGAGCACATTCCCCCTGTACAGCCCCGGCACCCAGCCCTGCACCCCGGGGTCCAGCGGCCGCCCCGGCCCCCCGCTCCCAGGGCCACCATGCCCCAGGCACGGTCCCCAGCCCCCGGGGAGGCGAAGCGGGCACCTACCTCGGGGCTCTCCTCCTCCCCGGGGAGGGTCCCCGCGGGTGCCTCGCCAGCAGCCTCCATCCCGGGGCAAGGCTCAGCCGAGGCGAGGCAGCCTCTGCAGCTCTGCCTCCCTTCCCCTCGCTCACATGCTCGAAGGAAACCGCAGACCTTATCTCGCCGCGGCCATTTGAACGAACGGAAATGCACGCAGGCCTCCTGCGAGAGGAGAGGGGGCACGCAGGCGCCCCAGCTCCATGGGGCACCCCAGCCCGGCGGCGGCCCCGGGGGCCCTCATGGTGCAGGTGGGGTGGGGGCGAAGGGCGGGCGGCACGTCCAAACCCAGCAATTATTTATGAGCGAGGGGTTGGGAGCAAGCGGGCAAAAGCAATCTTGAAAAGGCAAAAGCCATTGGTGACGGAGGGGGGGTGGCGGGGGTGGCGTGGAGGATCTGGGCTGCGACGCGTTTATTTGGGACCCAGAGTGCCCTCGCGCCCCGTGAGCGTGGGTGGGGGACTCTAGGGAACGCAGAAGTCATCTGCAGCCCCCGGGGGACAGCGGGCATTTGCAAGAAGCCCCTGTGGCACCCAGATGCCTTGAACAAGCCTGGGCTGAGAACCGATGCAGTCACTACACATGTGGGGATGGCTGCGGGGAGGAGGCACGTGGCCTTCCTCCCTGCCCAGCTGGCCTGGCAGCGCAGGTCACTGAGAAAAAAGAGCAGCAGGAAACTGAGTGAGACACTGGTGTTTTACTGTCAGCTTTCATTCCTGTAAACACTTTAACTGATTGCAACGTACACACGGTTCCTATCACCAGCCGCCAGCAGTGCCCTCCCCTCCGAGATGCCTATCGAAATGCCCGTGCTAACGTCAGCAGGGTGCGGGCTGGCATCAGAGCAGCACCAAGAGGAGCTTGGTTTTCCACTGCCTCGTATTTCTGGCCCCCAAATCCTCCTGGGAGCCCTAAACAAGTTGCTTCAGGTGCACCTTGAGCACAGACTAGGGCAGCAGATGGCGAGGGGGACAGTGGTGCTGTGGCCCCTGGCGGGGATTTCTGTTCGATCCAACCAGGAAACCATAACGGTGGAAACGGCGCTGAGACGTTTGTCCCCTTAACTGTGGTACGAGGCATTGCGAAGAGATGACGCCGGCGGCGTGGAGGTGCCCCCGGCACGCTGAGTCAACCCGGGGCTGCAGGAGGGAGGCAGCCACCCCGCTTCAGCCTTGCGCTCATCTGTCCCCTTAACTCGGGCACAGCGCACCCTTCTAGCTGCTTTAGGGGAGACACCAACGTCCCTCTGCCCCCCACGCCTGCAGGGGCACGTTGTGCTGGCAAAAGGAAGTCCCTGATGTTGGGAGACCAGGAGATGGGAAAAGGAGACGGAAAAAGCCGGGTGATGCAATGCTCAGGTCTTTACACAACTCAGCCATCACGGCCCAGCCCGTCAGGGCTGCACGGCACTCGCACAGCGCTCGCCCCGTCCCTCCGGCAAATTTCCACGGGCAGGGGGATGCAAAGCTCATCCAGACAGAGGCAGGGAGACCCTGAGCGGCTGCAGCCCCCCCTGTGCCAATAGCCTCATCCCCTGAGCTTTGAGAGAAGCTGCTGGTTAAACGCCTGCTCTCTCCCATCTCAGGAGGGCTCTTGTGCAACGCCGGGGTGCAGGACTGGAGTTGGCATCACTTTGCCTCCGCTCCTCACTTTAGGGAGCTGCCTCCTCCCCTCGCCCCAACGAGGGGCACGTGCCAGGCGCTGCCCTTTGCCGGAGGGATGCTCGGGGCTCTCCCAGCCCCGCCGTCCATGGATCGGACCTTCCCAGCCTGCAGGAATTTCAGCTCAGTGTTCGCTTCACCTTGGGCAAGCAAACAGTTGAATGGTGTCCCCTGCCCTGCTGATGGAGGGGGACACGGCAGAGGAGGTGATCTCTGCTCTGCCCTGACACGCACAAATACTGCGTATTGATCTGGGACATCAGCGCCTTGCTCCACTGCCAGAAGCTGTCAGAGGAATGTAGAGATGTGAGTGCACAATGCCTCTTGAAAATGATTGCTTTTGTCTTTGCTTTTAGCTTTGATTGCAAAAGCAAAATCTGGCACAGCAATGAGCAACCACAGAGATAAAGGCAGGAGGCAGGCACAGCACGCCAGCTCCCCCGAGCTGCTCGCACCTTGTGCTGCTTCTTGTCAGCAAATGTAACAGGGGGCAAAGAAACGCCTGTTACCTCCCCCAGCACAGAGAGAACAACTGGTGAGAGTTTAGTTAATCCTCACATCCACCTGCCTTCTCCGTCTAAGGCTGAAGAAATACAATCAACTGCAAGCACAAATAGTGCTGAGCATCACGACCATTCCCCAGCCGGAAGCCAGGGACTGTGCTGTGGTTTTGCAGATTTTAGAGAGCAAAATCCAGCTTCAGTACGGGAGGTTCTGTTAAAAGTGCTGTCCCCCCAAAAGTGCCCAAGACAGAACAGGTCCCCCTGGCACAGGACGGGGCTTGCACGAGGTTTTGGGCCTCCCTGTGTGCAATGCAAAGGGAGAGTTCTTCGACGATCGTGTTTCAATAGCAGCAAATACCCTTTTTCCCCTGGGTTTTACCAGCAAGCACCTGCTCCAAAAAAACACCAGTGATGAAAATCGCTGAGCTCACATATTGCACTGTATTTGCACCTCGAATTACTCCTCATCCTGGAAACAATAAGAAAAGCCCTAAAAAGCAGCTACCGCAAGCAGCACAGGTTTCCGTTTAGGAGAGAGAATCCCAGTTAACTCCATACCCCAAACCCGCAGACAATCAGCAGGACCTTGCGAAACATCCCGGACACCCCCTGTGCTGCCGGAGGACATTGTTTTCCAAAGGGAGGGGGTGAGCATTCCCCAAAACAGACCTCCCTCCCCGCCTGCCTGCCGGGGTCACTGGCAGGGGCACACACCGTACGCAAGCACAACGTAGAGTGAACCGCTCCGTTCCCTTTAAAAGCAACTCACCCCGAAGGAAAGCACTTTTCCCTGTAGGCTATAGGGCCGCACTCCTATGGGGTTGCAGGTGGCCCCAGCATAAATCAAGTCCGTGGTTAATCTATGCACGGGGTTATAGCTGCTGCTGGAGTGTATCCAGGGAGAATAGGTCACTGAAGAGCAAGCATTATTGCACTCTTTAAAGTTTATCTTTTCTCTAAATGAAAACCCCGTATAGAAGGACCCTCTGCAGGCATAAATAGCAGTTTATCTTCCTACCTCTCGGCTTGATAATCCTGGAGACACCGCCTGTCCTCACCCTTATCTCAAGCTCTCGGCTGGAAACGGGCAAATGGTCAAAAAAATTGATTTCAACACATCCCTCCCTCACTTCTCCTTTTAAACACCAGGTCCAATGACTGTGCAAAACCAGGCTGTGCTTGCTACGGTTTGGCAAGCCATACAGCAAAAGCCCGAGGCGGAGGAGAGCAGGGCACGGTGGCGGAAGGCACTTTCAAAATGAGACCAGGGAGGCTCCTGCTCCCCCCCAGGGCTCTCTGCCCCCGCGCCATCCCTGAGACCCCAGGTGCTGCCTGCGCCAGCACCAGCGGTTTCATACCCTGATGGATGTCAGCCGTTCCCCCTCCATGCCTGGTGCGGGGCCTGTCAGTTTTTTCTGCCCCTGAAACCACGTCTTTTTCCCCACAGGCTCTGCCGAGCGGTTGGAGGGCTGCCCTAGCAAAAAGCAGTGGCAGCTGGGAAGGGGAGCACAGTCCCCCACCAAGCCCCGTCCAGGGCATTTTAGCAGGGTGTCGAGGCAAACCTGGCCTGGGAAGTGCAACGGGAACCTTCAACCACCCCCACGGGGCAGCGCAGCTGTGAGATCTGCATTTCCCTGGGAGCGTGACGGGTTTGGAGCACGAGGTGCCCACTGCGCTGCAGGTGCATGTGAGGATGACTCCGGCTTCCCGCGAGGCAGCCGGCCCCCAGCCCGGGGGGGGTCTACGCTGTCGGGCACCGACCAGGCGTCACCATCCCCAGCCCCTCCGGAGCAAACGCAGCCGTGACGCGCTGCAGACCTGCACCCCAGCTCTGCCAGCGAGATCAGTTCAGTGTCGGCCCCTGGATTCCTCATCCCCTCGCTGCGACAGCGAGCCCACGGCAGCGGCTGCTCTCACTGCAGGGACAGGAAAGGGGGGACACAAATTCCAAGGCCACTTCGCCTGCTGGTTTGCAGTTCTGAGTTCAGAGCAGCAGGACTGACGTGCATGCTCGAGCCTGAGAGGGGTGCTTGCGAGAATTTGGGGCTGACGCTCGGGTACCAGGCGTGACAGCATGGTGCGTGTTGAGCGCATTCATGCCTACCCTGGAGCACGCGTGCGGAATCATTGACCAGCTTCACCGCTGAGAGCCCTCCAACACGTGCTAAAGCTCCTCTGAAGAAGCTGCCCTGAGCCCCCGCGGAACAGCACGCTCGGACAAAAGGCAGAGATTGCAGGGCTGAACCCCCCAACACACACGGAGATCCCGAACAGACGAGCCAAAACACTGAGCTTTATGGCAGCTGATCTGTGTCACGGGGAGAGCGACCGCGTCCCAGCCAGGGCCCAGCCCTTACAGAGCAAAGTACGGAGCCGAGCAGGAGAGAGGAGACTTGAGCAAGGGAAAGGAAAAAATCGAGATGTACAGGACTGCTGAACCGAGCTCGCAGATTCAACCAGTGCAGTACAAGCCAATACCTTTCGCTCCAGTATCCACCTGTGTTGGAAATCTGTCGCCCCGTGGCAGCCAGGAGGACACAGCAGAGATTTTTCCTGGTCTGTGTGCTGTGGCAGCTGGCAGCCCCCGCCGGCAGGTAGGACTCCACGCTCCGGCTCTGTTATGTGGCCCCTTCACATCCCGCTGTGGCCTCTCTCAGCTGCAAAGCGGCAGCCCTTGAGCAAGGAGGGTGCTGAAATACCAGTTTCCAGTTCAGTCTCATGATGGCAGCTCTTCGAGCTGACTCACCCAGGGGAGCAGACGGGTGAGTAATAGCAAGTATGACTGCGGAGAAAACCCTTGCCTAAAATTAAGATCCCCGCCTTGCTTGTCCTGGCATTTCAAGCCAAGCCTCAAAACCCCTCATTTGTCACTTGGGCTTACCTCGTAAAGCTGTAAGCCCGAAACCACCTCTTGATCGCAGCCTGTGTTAGCAAAACCTGTCTTCTCTACCCACCTTGGTGCTATTTACAGCTGACACAAGCCATTGCCAGCTGCTGCCCTGGAGGTGCCCACAGCAGCACTGCGCAAGCCAACCCGAACTGCTCACCGGCGAGGGCTGGACGCGTCCCAGGTGCTCCCGGCAGCGGCCGCTCCGGGAGCAGCTCGGTCCCGACTTCGCCCCGCGCCTGCTGCCACCTCCAGCTGTGTTCGCGAAGGCAGCTGGTGCTGCAGGCTCATAAATCACCGTGTCCTCGCTCAGCTGAACTGCAATTTGACCACCTACCGACAGGAAAGTGGTGGGCAATCTCTGCAGTCCCCGAAGGAAGCCACACATGGGGCACACAGGCACTGCCCAAGCTGGCTTAGCTGCAGTCCCTATGACTCTTCAGTGCATTCCCCCAGCTAGAAGGGAATTTGTGAAAAATAATGATTTAATTTTTTTTTCCAACAGGTTACATGAAATGCTCAAGGTGAGATCTCAGCAGAACGGTGTGGCTGGGAAGGGCTCGGTCTCTTCCTTGGGCTAGAGGCATTCCCGAGCAAGCAGGCACAAGCCCCGTCCTTCCAGGGTAAAGACCTTCACCAGCCCCAAGGGGTTTCAACAAGACTTTCAGGTCCTCCGGTAGACATCTGTAAGCAGTACCTGCAGTTCCTGCAGTAACAGTTCTTTGCATAAGATCCCAAAGCACTTTAGAAATACCAAGTTTCACCACACGCCAGTGAAGGAGGGAAACAGCTGCACATTCAGGGTGGGGAAGCAGGCACGAAGGGTACGTGAATGACTCCTCGACTGCAGAGCCGATGTCACATCAAGAAGACAGAACTGTATACACTGGTAGAAAATCTGTCTATGCCAAAAGATTTACTGGGTCCAACACTAACTGTTCCCTGTGCCCTGCCTTTTTGTTCAGTAGTATAATACCGTCCAAATATTGGAATTTAATGGCATGGAGTTATCTTTTATAGGGCTGTCTTTCTGCAGCATAACTGATTAATCATTCAAGCAGAGATTAGATCGGGAGACTTACTAATGTACATTTCCTCCTGCCCTACTCCCATCCCCACTCCCAGAGCAGATGACTTTCAACAGAACTTCTCTGATATTTAAAATCTGCCCCTGTACATGGGCAGCAGGAACAGGTGATCCTCTGACTCTCTGTAAGCCCTTTACAAAGCTGAGCATAGCTCACTCGTCCCTTCAGGGAGCTGACAGCCAGTGCTGAATACCTAAGACAAATCTGGGTTTTCAGGTTTTAATGAGCAAGGCAGGGATTCTCACCAGCATCTAGCTGGCCAAAATCTGCACCTCCTAAGTCACGCAGCTCCACTCAACCTAATACCAGGATGAGCGTGACTGCGTGACTAGCCCGGCCTTTTGGTCCCACAGCTTCAGCATTACCAAAGCTTGCTCCACTTCTCACCACCGTGCTCTAAGTGTACCAAGAAGACCATGATCAACCTCATCATTTTTAACTTGCTCCTTCTCCCCTCCCCATAGACCATGCCAAGATCTAGCATGGAGGAACAGCAACATTCACCAACAAACCACTGTAAAAGGCTCACAGCTCAAAAGCCACTGATTTAGCTCACTAATGTCCATAATGTCCACATTAAGGAGAGGAATATTTCATTTCTTCCAGCCTGACTCATCCACTCAAAATACTTCCTTTTTTTTTAAGGCAGCAAACATCATGGTCTCTGCAGATCTTACCACTTGCACTCACCAGCTGAATACAGACTCAGCTTGAACCATGGAGTCATCAAAGCAAATATCTAAATGTTCCTTCTCTCAAGCAGATTTAGTTGTGGAAAGATACTAAAAGAAAAACAAACGAACGAACGAGTCAGGTGTTTGTGCTGATTGTTTGCATGAGAGCTGCACAAGTGGTGCTGGGCAGGAGACCCGGAAACTTCGTGCAAACCACATCTTCTAGGATTCTCTGCCTGGGAGTAGAGGGTAACGGGGAGAGAGCCATTTTAAAACAGAGTAGGAGCCCTGGAGTACAGAGTGGTTTGACAGAGCCGCAGCAGCAGCTTCCTGCAGCATCTTACAGTTGGACTGATGTGATTCAAGAAACCTAGAACTGGAGTAATCTAATTCACAAACAGGATTTATTACATTCTCACTGGGCTGTAACGTTTTCTGTCTTAATGCTTTCCTTCTCCACCCACCTCTTGCTGCAGAAAATGAACCCAAGTGGATCAGCCAGCCTAAAAATTCAGTAAAACGGTTATGTGGGAAGACAAATACAACGTAGGAGAGCAGAATTTGGAAGATGTCCACCCGAGTTGGTCCGGGAACGTTGAAGTGGCTAGTTACAGCTCAGAAGAGAACAGAGCCAAGCAAGGTTTGGATGGTAGCTGTAGAGCAGCTTCTGAATAACTTCTGTTTAATACATGTCAGTACAAAGCGGAGGGACTCATCTGATCTCAGCAACCACAGGACTAGATCCTATATGGAATGCTTCCTTTCCTGCCCTACCGAAGTATGCTGACACTTCTCTCATTCTGTTCATACATAAGGAGTAAGAGTTCTTGCACTGCTGCTCGAACACACCCAGCGGGAGCTCTTCACGCTGCCAGAGCGGCAACTCCCCATTTTTCCAGGGAGAGCAGCTACCAGGTAGACCACACCACCTTAGAGTTCAGGCCTAGCTGAGTACAGCTGTCCACGCATCTCAGAACACTAAAAAAAGTAAAATAAAAATGGATAAAATTAAGGATCGCTGTCTGCTAATTAGACAGATTTTAGAGGCAACAACTACACTGTGTCCGTCGACTACTTCCTCCAGCAATAGATTGCAAAGGGCTTTTACAAGGACAACTAGTCTGGAAAAAACACAGTTGGGTAAAATGTTGAGCAGCTGCCTCACCAATTTACAACAGGAATTGGGAAATGGGCATTTGTAAAGATTTAACACCTTATTCTCATTTCACAAAGTAAGCCCAAGTCAAGATAAATCAAGTGACTAACGTCACCAATGACTATCCAATCCAAGAAAATCCCAGTCTACCAAGTAATTTTGCTGTTGTTTTTATTTCCCCTTCCCCTATCCAAAGCTCCTAGGTCACTGTCAATTTTGCCCATTCACAGACACACACAAACGCACAACACTAAGTTCTGAGCTGATTTCTCTTTACTTCACAGTCTTGGCAAAACAAATCTGCATTCAAAAGTCATTTCACATTAATATATTAATCAAACAATTTCAAAATAAATATATATTTTTTAAATAACTATTTCTTTACATCACTGCAGTAGCAATTCTAGAAAAGTCAGTGCACAGAGAGTAGCAATTTGATTAATCATCTAGACTCAAATGAACACAAGAGGTGGACCTTTTTTCTCTCCAAGCAGGCTGCATGCAGTAAGTCTCAGCAGTTCCCTAGCACATGATCTTTCTTCACACTTGCTGGGACGGATCTTCCCTCTCACGCTGTCAGAAGTCAGTAAGATCTGATTTGTGCAAAGCTTTGTACCATGCAGTTTCAAAACCCGGTTACTGATCAGTCCTGCAGAGGTTCTGAGCACTACAGTCATTGCTAATGAGATCAATGAATCAATGTTATGGAAGGAAAATGCTTGAACCCTCAGTCCAAGGAGCTGACATTCAAGTTACTGAGAAGTAAATTCACAGCTGATCCAGGAACACTAACAGCATTGAACAACATTCAACTGCACAGCTCAGTTATAGCTAACAACTTATTCCACATTTTTGCATATTCTCTCAAGTGCTTCCACGGCAGAAGCAACTATTTTCTCCCCATTACCTATTAATTCACCAGTTAAACCACAGCAGTAAGATGCCTCACTGGCCAAAAAGTGTAACTTGTGTTACAGCAGAGGGAAAAAAAAAAAAGAAAAGGTGCATTAATGACTATAAAGACGATATTCAGGACTTAGTGATCTCAAGCCCACACACCTAACTGGAAAAAAGAGACAACGAAAAATTAGTGTTCCCATATGATCTGTAACTAGTTAGATGCTACTAGTGAGCCCTGTAAAGGGCAGTATGTTTTCTTAAAAAAGGAAGCTTGTCAGCATCATAGTGCAGAGCAGGAAAATTTGGAGGGCTACCAGATTATTTGTCACGATGGTCAGGAACAACTTATTTGAGAATATAAGCTTAATAGGTACTGCTAAATTTAATAGGTACCTATTTCCTCTGAGATTCCAAAGGTTCCCTTTGAAGCCCTTTCTCAGTAGCAGAGGGAAAAGTTGGATGTGATTCTCTTGGTTGAGAACGATACCCAGACATCTCTATGTGTCCAGAGATGCTCTTGGCTGCACACCAAGATAAAGTCAAGACCCCCTCCGCCGCCAAGAGCTTTGTTTCCATGTTATGAGCTTGTTAATTATCAATCTGGAGCAGCTGCTTACTCTGAAGAGTATAATTTAAGTATCAAAAGAAACAGACGTAAAGGAAACTATCACAGATAGACAGAACCTCCAGTTCTAGTGATGGCGTGCACAGGGGGAAGGGAATACTGTGGTAGAGCAGCAAACCCTCAGAGCTCTACAAGGTAACCCAGGCTGTTGAAATCTCTCCCTTTACTCTGCACATATCTACCACTAAAGTCCAGAAAAGCCACGTGCCTTGAGGAAAGGCTCTACTCCTCAGTGTTACGGACCATGCCCCAAGATTCAGCCAAAATGGGAAGTAAAAAAAGCAATGAGTCGTGGAGAAGTTCTGTGGTAGCTTATTGGTTTTTCTTGTCCTCTGGTGGGAAGTATGGAGGAGGGGGTGGCTGGTCCTGAAGTAAAGACAATAAAAGAACATCAGTTCATGGCTGAGGAAAATAAAACAAAAAAACAAAACAAAAAAAATCAATTCAGACAAACTTTGCTGTGTCACTGAGAAAAAGAACTGCTAACACAATACGGTACTTCTGAACCTTTGCTACTTGTACATGATTCTGACTCTCTTGCAAATAGGAAATCCTAGTGAAAATTCGATTTTTAGCAGAGACCAGTTTCCTTGATGGAAATGTGGACCTCTCTTCCAGACAACAAATATGCTAAAAAAAACAAAAACAAAAAACAACATAAACAAATGACACAGGAACTTACCGTAGGCATATAGACATTATGTGGGTTGACTGGGTTGTAGTAAGCACTGGCAGCAGCTTCAGCAGCCTTCGCTTCAGCTGTTGCAGAAACAGAAGTTACAGATTTGGTGACACGCAGAGAACTTTTATAATCAAACAATTCCACACACTCTTGGCCATTAACTGTTACAAATAAAGCACTATCTTACCAACGCTCAAGTTCCAAAATAGCTACAACATAAACACAACAGCTCAGCATTCTCCCTTCCAAATAGTAAAGATTCAGTTGCCACAGGATTGTCAAATCAGAAGTGAAACAGACCAAGATTTAGTTTGGAAATGTCACCTGGAACTTGCTTGTTAGCCAACATATAAACACTAACAGCTGTTTTGCCTGAATACAGACAAAAACCCTTAAAAAGGCAGTCAATCAACAATCCTTCTTGGGAGTGAAGATACAAAACAGAAATCAGCAGAAGTTTATAGCAGCTCAGGGGATTCGTTCTCAGTAGAAGGTAATTTACGCAGATAATCCAGATCTTCTATTTCTGCAGAATACAGAAGTCCTGTACAACCATCTGGATCAGTGTCATTTTCCAAATGATAGTTCAATGATGACTGGTTGTTATTCAAACCAGAGACAAGTTAAACTTACTCAGATAAATGTCCTTATCTATGAGAGTTCTACGGTTCTGTTCAACCACAAAAGCTAATAACTTGCTTTTTCCCACATGCAGACCTTTAAAGATCTTGTTCAAAATCATTTCAATAAATCCAAAATGCGTGAAAACAAGACTGACTTTTCTCCAGCTCCTTTCCATTATCTGCTCTTCAGTTCCAAATTGTTTAAGCAAAAGCAACCAGGTTAGAGTGCAATGGGAGAGCAAATAACAGCAAAGCCAGATTTGCTAACTAAAACATACAAGAAACATTTCAACATCAATTTCTTGTTACTCACCTAGCAGAGCAAGATTACCACAACAGGAGATTCACTATTTTTTTTTTTTTTGGTCACAACAAGAACAAATCCAACTGCAAAGTAGCTGCTGATGGCATCGGCACTGGAGAGAACCAGGCTGGCCTCCAGACTGAGCTGGATATACAAGGCTAGAGATTAGGAGAGCTCCCTAATCCCTCTCTTCCAAACACTTTTAACTTAAGTGCAGCTTCTACGTTGACTCTAAATTCCCCAACAGATAAGACAGGACACCTCAATGAGGGTAACAAAACTATAAATTTTCTGAGCAATAACATTGATGCTCAACGTCCTCAGCCTTTGAAACCAACGATTCGTTACAAATTTTTGCATAACCGATGTCAAGAAGCAACAAGAGAATGTCTACCAACTTCTCCCCAGCACTACGGACACTATAAAGCAGCTGTGAGCTACTTCGCTTGAAGACATGTCTCACCTGCGGGAGTGGAAGGCAGATCTGGACCACTGACAGGGGGTTCCATGGGCCCCGGGTACGGCGGGGGTGGAAGCTGCATGTAACCCATGTCTCCACCCCCAACAGGGGGGCCAGGATAAAACTCTGTCAGGAAAGGAGAAAACATGGCAAAAGTCTTAACTCATTTGGGTGCGCCACAGAAAACGGCCAAAACAAGCTAAAGGCAAATATACTTAGGCTCAGAAACAAAAGTTGCACAAGGCATCAGATCCAATGTAAAAGATGATGTAAAATCAGTTCTTCCTCCCCTTTTTACCTATTCAAACTCTTGCTAACTTGAATAATCCCCATCCTCAATTCCCAGACCTACCAGGAGGAGGTGGTGGGTACGGATAGCCTCCGTCAGCTGCAGGTGGTGCGAAAGCGTAAGATCCATTTGGCATATAGGAATAGCCGTAAGCTCCATTGGGCACTTCACCTCTGGAGGCTGGAGAAGTAAAGACAAGTTCACCCCATCAGAACATCAAGCCTGCATAACATGCAGGCCAAGAACTACAACAGACTTGGAGAGTCCTTATCCGAAAAACACACAAGCTCCAATCCTAATAAACCCACCGTTTGCTGGATGTGAAAAAAAGTGTTTTTTTTTTAAAGCAAGTAAGTTCCAGATACGGCCTGAAACTCACATGGACCGGAATCCAACCAGTTCCAACGTAAACCTGTTCCTGCTGTAAGATTAAGGCAAGGCCTTCTGAAACCACAAAATTAAATGGCAGAGACCACGAGGCTCCCATACCTTGGGATGCCACGTGCAGCATGCGCTGTCCGAACTCGATAGCACCCCCAGCTGAAAAGGTCATCTTGAATGTGGCAGATCCTTCCCAGCCACCTGTAGGGAGGAAAGACAGAATTCACAAATAAAGAGAAGCCGTTTTGATACTGTTTAGCTTCTGTGCTTTATCTACAGATGCCCTGTATGTAATTCTTTAAAGAGCTTATCCCAAATATCCAAGAAAAAAACGGAAGATAAAGCAGTAGAATTATGCTATTATCAGAAAAATTCACATCCGACAATATTTTCAGGTCAAGAGACACCTGAAAAAAAGCATCAATGAGGGAAGACATTCAACAGCTTTCTAAAGTTGTGCCGGTTATCACACTGGCTGCCAACAGGCCAAGCTATCAGGAGTGCTGGATTTACTCTAGCTTTGTGTAAGATTAGCGCAGAAGACAGGGATTTTGTTAATCCCGTTTGTTAGAAGGCTTTTGCAACTACACCTAACTGTCAGCTATAAATTAGTTTGGGAGTCTGAGTGCCCAGTGAAGCAAAGAGCTTAATGTAAAACACAGACTACATAAATCCATTATTAGAGTCCATATAAATTTTTCAAATCAGGATAATAAAAAAACAAGTTAGCAACATCTCCTATTACAGGCTAAAAAAGAAAAACAGGCACAGCCCAGAGTCCCAGCAACGTATCAAAGCAGTAGCTGTGTCAGTGCTGAAACAGGGACGTACATTAAAGGGCCTTTTGAGCTAAACCAGACTCTCGTGGCTGTTAAAGCAACATCCTCTTTAAAGGAGACAGCCTCTAGGGAAAACTCGCAGAGATTTAGCTAAAGCAGTTTGCCTTTCACACAGTTTACAGTGTTTGTCCTTACTGTCTGGCCTTTCTCTCACGCTGGATGGTCCCATTTTGCTCCCATACAGAAGCTATAACGCTGATTTCAGGGTAATAGACTGAAGTCTCCTAAGCACTGCACTCTGAGCGCAGTGCCACAGCTAATAGAATAAATCAGGCTGAGGATGAAAGAAAGTTTACTGAACTATGTGCCTTGGTAAAAAGTGGAAGCATAAGACAGCACAGGATAAAAAAAAAAAATTCTTCTTGAAAAAAGTCTACCACAACCTTCTCATTGAACATAATATGAATCTGCTCCTTGAAGATTCCCTAATTTCAAGATAGTTCATTCTTTTCCAAGCAAGAGCCACTTTTACTAAGATGTACTGCAGCAGTAACATGTTTTTCCTTGAATTGCATAAGAAATTGATGATGGAGAACAGTGCTCTGCAGATCAGCACCTCAAAATCCACATAGATCCAGAAAGGATCACAACTGTTTGGCACAGAAGGATCCGGACACAGAATTAAGGGAGAAACCCAACTGACCAAAGCTAAACGACATCCTCAATCTTGCCGCCACAGCCTGCTCTCTGCTCTGATGTTTACTCAGTGAGATCACTTGGCTGACTGAACTCAGAATTTTGTACAGAGGGCAGGAATGACATCAGTTACAGAACAGATCTGTTCATTGTAACTGTACAGACAGCAGACAAGGGGAATATTTTTAGCTGCTGGTTTCAAAGAGAGAAGCACATTTTAGCAGAACCCATGTGGTCAGTATCCAGTTTAGGTTGCACTGAACACACACTTTACTATGAACTATACGTTCTGTATCTTAGTTCAACTGCCTATCAGTACCATACATACCTCCTGCCTCTGCTTTCACTGTGCCCTTGATATAATTTGCTCCAAAGACAGGCTGCTTAATCTCACAATCTTTCAACAAATAAAAAGCCATCCCAAAAGACTGCATAGCATCCTTTCCCTTCGATACAAAGATAACCTGAAAAGAAAGTAACGTTACAAAGGGTGTTTAAAACAAACAGGAAACACTGCCCCAATTTGATATCTGAAGAGACTTCTCGATGGACTGAAACTGCCTCCCACACTTGAAGATCCTTGTCATTTCTGCAAGCCCTACGCTACACAGAACAGTCACAAGGGTAAATTGAAGCCTCAAGGCAATAAAGCCTTCCAGAAAGATTACACTTGCTCAGATAATACTCCTCCCAGTTTCTAGAGAAGTCACTGCTCCCCACAGCTACGATTTAGTAGCCGAACTGTTGCGTTTAGCATTTCCAGACAACTGCTAATTTCCAATCTTGAAGATGCCCGATGGACTAAACAGCTGCTTGTATAAAAACTAATCAGATTTATTATCTTTTGACAAATAGATAGGAGACGCAATGTATTCATAATGCTCCCCAGAGGGAAAGGATGAGCCATACTTCAAGGAGTAGCAGATTATCCTGACTTTCATGCATTGAGAACATTGAAATACAGAATCATGAAGAGTCCTTATCTCCTTATGCAAGATAAAGCCTTTTACTACTTACTCGGTAGGGAGTCAAAAAAACACTCCCTTTCTTGGTCCCTTTGAAGGCATCTGGCATAGGTTCGATATCACTGAAGGTAATTTCTACATGATCATAGGTCATCAAAACACTGCAAACAAGACGAGAGAAGAGACACAGTGTTACAGTTCAAGGCAGAAATATAACATGCACATCGTTTACTGACCTATCAAAACTAGATTTAACCTCAGGCCAACGCTCAGCAGACAAAATCAGTCAGGCTTGCACTTTTTTTTGTTGGCTGCAGCAACTTCAGTAGTACCGGCTGCTTGTTCTCAGCCTTGGCCGTCTTCCTCAGTGTGCTGGCACAGCTACTGCTGTTTGCAGAACCAAGCAGTGAATCTAGTCAATTAAACTGACCAAGAACTCAAGGTACATACATTTCTTAAGTTATGTTGCATTTCTGCTGTACTGGTTCCCTAATTTGGTTCACCACAAGCACACAACAGAGGAAGGACTGCTGAAGCAGGAACTGCCCAGGCAGGGTTACGCAATGAGGCTGTTGGGGGTCTAACTTAAGCATCGCAGTCACAAAAACAGATCAGGAGGAATTCCCCTTTCTTGCCACTAGACTTCAATAACCCACGGTGCCTGCGCTGACTCCTTAATTCTCAATTAGAAACTGACCTGATTAAGACCAGTGCAAAACCCTTGCAGGGATGCAGCGGGTAACCTGCATCAACACAACAGCATGCACACTAGGTACACTAATCCCTAAAGCTGGAGGAGCCTCCACCACGTTTATCTTCGGCAGCTTGCGTGTTACCATCCCCAGTCATTCGCCCTCCCCTTCTGCCAGCAAGCACTTGTCCCTGCAGCAAAGCTCCGGAAGGGCACAGGGGCCAGCAGCTCTGCTCGCTCTACCGCCTATCAGCTGAATCAAGCAAGGCGAGCGGGCTGCAGCGCGGGTGCACATCTGCTCTGCCGGGCGCAGTGATCCAAGGGGGGCTGACAGCTGGGGACAGCAGCACACCGAGCCACCGCACTCGCTCGTCTCAGTGAACGCGAATCCGAGCTGCCAGCTAGAGTTTACTAAATTCTTACAAGGGTCACATCCCCAGCAGAGCCAGGCGCACGCTTCCTATACCCGTTTTCAATTGGCCTCACGGAAAGAAGCCCTGAAGAATGAACGACTCCTTTGTCCCCGAAGCGGGTGACCGCCACGTCAGAAGCGAGGCGCGCTGGCAGACGGGCAGAGCGAGGACAGCCCGCTGCGTGCCGACAGAGGCAGCTCTGTGGAGGCTTGCTGTTTCCATGGTTATGGCCCAGCACCTTTTTCCAGCACCGCAGCCGCTTTCCGAACGCACGGCGGGGGTGCACGCTTGCAACCCGGCGAAGCACGCAGTCAGCTCCTGCACGTGCAGCATCCCAGCGGCCTCCCGGGGCTGCTGGGGGGAGGCCCGGGTGCAGGAGGCCGGGAGGCCCAGCCGGCTGGGAGCTGCGCTCTGCCAGCCCTCTGAGCGCCTGGGACGGCGGCTGGAGGCACGAGCAGGGGCACGCAGCAGGCAGAGGCGCAGCAGAGCTACCCCCGGGGGATCCGCGGAGGGGGAGCCCAGCCGCGCCGGCACCGAGAGGGTTAACCCGCCCCCCCACCCCCCGGCATGGCGGGGGGTGCGCGAGAGCCC
>VXAL01010602.1:93967-104597 GCA_013399475.1 Chauna torquata
CCCTTCCGCGTGTCTCCCCATTGACGGGCAGGGGGGAGCCCTCTGTGTCCCCATCCCGTCCCCGCTCGCCCCGCATCAGTGACCCCCCCACGCCCATCCCCATTCCTGGGGGGGGGGGGGGGTGTGCAGGGTGGGAAAGCCCAGCCCAATACAAGGGGGTCCTAGCGCCGATTCTGGGGGGGGCTGCATAGCCGAGCTCCGCAGCGGATGCGGGAGGAGCAACCCCAACGCTTGGGGACCCCCCCGAAACCCCCCGGGGGGGAGCAGGCCCACCACACCGCCAGCCGCGGCCTCGGAGTAGGGGTAATCCAAAGAGCCAGTCTCCTCTTTGGGAGAACTCGTTAGCACGTTTACACACCCATTAATCACCTGGTCCCGCGGCCCTCTGACCATATATAATAAAATGATTTAAGTTATTTGGAGCCGGCCTGACCTGGCAGCAGCTTTCCTAGCTTCCTACTTTAGGCCATGCCGCGGTGTCACAAGGAAAGCAAGTGGAGTTTGCCCAGCACCCTGACAGCATTCAAATCCACTTTTTCTTCCGAAGCGTTGTATTCTGTTGTGGTTTGCACATCATTATTTTTGGAAGACATTTCCTGGCCAGCCCACTAGCGGATGAAATGTTTTTCCTAGCAGGCTATCCAGTTTTGCCTGCAAGGTTTTGTTTTGTTTGTACATCCCATGCAACCACAAGCTATGTTAATGCTGTTTGGAAGCCTCTCTCAGGGAAAAGCCCAGAAATAAATGAAATTGAGACAAAATTGGACTTTCAGTGGGTGGTCAGGGCAGAATTCAGGTGCTCAGAATAAAAATCCCACAAATCTGGTGGCTTAGCCCCTTTTACAGCAAAGATGCCTGCTCAGTTTCCACTAGTTTTTTAATTCATGTTCGATGCCCATTTTTTTTCACATGCCTGCAAACAGATTTTTGAGCCCAATACTGGATGTGCACCGTGCTTTGGGTTCCTGAAATTACCCCTTTATATTCATGAGGGTTAAACTGGAAGGACTAAATAGTCACCCAGACCTAACCCTGCCTGCCTGGAGGAAATCTGGGAGCAGGAAAATATCCGTGGTGTTGGCATAGCTACAGTTTGGGTATAATCTACTGCCTCCAGGTGGACAAGCAGGAGTTAACTCTTAAAAAAATAATAATGATTGCATAATTTCATTAAAAATAGAAGCCCTGCAAAATTAATCAACTGTTTTGAAGGGCTCCTCATATCAGTAACTGGCACAATACACAAATATATTTTAAGAGCATATATGATCCTAAATTACATCTTTTTACTTGGATTTGAGCTTTTCCCTGCAGGGTTTGCAGCCCAGCACCCCTCCAGATTTTTCTGAGTGCCTGAGAATCAGCTGGGGTAAGGGGAAAAGGAGAAAAGCTACACAATGGAAACCAGATTTAAATAAATGCAGTGACATAATCTACAGTTCTTGGCAAGAAGAGCGCAAGTTTGTGCTTTTCATATCCGCTTTTTCAATAAGTTTTAAGTTTCCCTTTTAAGAAATGGTTATAACAAACAGTCCTGATTCCTTTCCTATTAAAGTCAGTAGCAGACATCCAGGCAGCTTCCACCAAAGCTGGGAGCACTGCCACCTCTCATGAACTAATACATGCCCAATAATGTTCTTCTCATAGCCCCGGCTGACATTTGGTATTAAGAAACTCAGCCTTCGTTGTTAAAAAGTGCTGGTGTGCATGGGAAGCTCTAGATCTCCTCGTGACATGGAAAACCTTGGAAATTTATACTCTGACACATTAAAACACTAAGGAAAAAATGCCTAACCTGTTCTTTTCAACTTTGTTATTTCTAAATCGAGGACAGAGGTAGAAGAGAGACAAAAGAGAATTGAGACAATTCATTGTTTTGAACTGCCCAGGACTGACAATGTTGCTCTTGGATTCCAGGATTCTTCCGCTCCTTTTGTAGTTGAGCAATAAAAATGTGTATTTGGCACAAACCTCTCAGACACTCTTGAAAAAGAAAATCTCTGTTATTTTATGCCAGATGAACAGGACATATAAAAAATAAACAAGGGATACTGGCACAACTCCAGTGGTTTGGTGTTTAAAGGAAAGACAACCCAGAGCTGTTTGTGTAACATTTAATGGCAAATCATACTCTCCATCACCATTATATTATTCTGTTACAGTTTCTTCACACACTGTAAAAGACTCTACAGTAACTGTATATTTAAAAATCCTAATTAAAAGAGGAACACTGTGACAGCAAAAATAACTCAAGGGAGCACGGAAAGGCTGTTTAAATTGCAAATTGCTATCTATCTAAACTCACCACACTCAGTGTTTATCCTTTTGTATGCAGCAAAAAATTCAGAGATCCAGGGCTGGTATAGTGCACGTTTCCTAATCATTCCAGTTTACACCCCGAACTACTGGCAACACAGAGCAAACTCTGGTCCAACTCCCTGGGGGGGTTGCCCCCATCTTAAATCGGTCAGAATTTGCTTTGTGCCCTAAAACACCAGGATTTATAGCACTTCCAACCAGGACAAAAAGCAGTAGCAGAAAGAAGAGGGTTTGGTAAGACCTTCCAACCGCACCGCACCTACAGGAGCCCTCCAAACCCTCCGGAAAGCTGCACGTCAGCACCCCAGCTATGGGGGCAGACAGGAATCCAGAGACTTGCCCTTGCCGCCGACAGCAGCGGCACCGGCAGAAGCAGAGCCCAGGCTCCCAACGCGTCCTCCTGAGCTCCCCTGTGGCTTCAGGGACAGAAAGGGAAAAGCACCAGATCCCTGCGAACCAGCTCGAACCCTCGAGGAGCAGAGGGTCGTGTCTTTTTGTCGGGCAATGCGGGGAAGGGAGGGATCATGGCTCAAGCGCATTGCTCCCCCAGGGAGCCATCAATCCTCCCACGGACAAACGAAACGGGGCAAAGGCCCAGATCTGCTATATTTACTCTGGCAAAACTCCTCACTGCAGACGGTGGGAGTTTTGCCTGAACAAATGACATGCGGGGCCCAGACTGAGCCAAGATGTCAGCCCACGTGCGAGATCTCTTCCCGCAGGCACGCAGCACAGATCAAGGTTACCTCCCTCTTCCTCCCAGCACATCACCAAGCACGGGCTGCTGCACGTCTCCAGCCTTCTTATCTGGCAAGGCATTTCTGATACTAAGTCCTCTCTGCTGTTAACAAAACAGCACCGATGCCTGTGCTGTGTCACCGCTGACACCTCGCGCAAAGGCTGTTTTGCAGGAGAGAGAGACCAGCGTGAGTAAAACAAAGCGTTTTCGAGGTAGGAGCTCAGGACACGGGGAGTGAATTCCCGTCTGGGCAGCATTCCTGCTGGCCGTGATGATTTCATCCAGAGATGTAGCACTGGAAGACCTACTCCCCTCTTCCCACCGCCTGCAGCACTTCGGGAGGAGAGGAGGAGGAGCGGTTTCGGGCACATCCCAGCGGTCCCACCAGCCCTGCCCCGGGGAGGGGGAGGCTGCATTCCTTCCCCACCCGAGAGCTGCCAGCAGTGGCCGTTTGCTGGGGACCGGCACGTGCTGGGGACTTCACACCTGGCAGCTAAAGGAGCACCCGCTCACCGGCTACAGCAAAGGAGCTCTTTAAGCCCCGCTGTTTAGGTAAACGTGGCTAGAACTTTAAACCTCTTGGCTTTGTGGCTGCATTTTCTTCCACGTTCACTTTTTTTCCCCTGGCTCCCTTTGAATATACCACTATCATTTCCAGCTTATCCTCTGGGGAATACATATGTATATCTATCTATATATATATATATTTTTTGTATATTTAGCTAAATGGGCCATTTTCCACCCCCGTTGACCGTTGGTGCGTCATCACTGACTCATTCACGCCAGCAAAGAATCTGGCCTGATATATTTTCTCTCTAGGTATATATTAGACAGCATTATGATTCTGTAAAGCAAGCTTCAGGAGGTAGGTAGCAAACTAATCCCAGAAAAAATAAACTTGGAGGAAGGCAGGGCGGGCTGAGACAGGAGCCGCACTGTGCCGCCTCTGTAACGTCTTCAGGGCAGAGCTGGAAAAGCTCCTTGAGGACACGTGAACGGGCATTTTGCCTCTGTCTGAATTTTCTACCTTTCCCAGAGGGGACACTGGCTTGAGAGTAGTTTTTGTTAATTGTTACTTATTCCCAGAATTGAAAGGGTCACTTAATAATTAACTTTTCCTTTTGTCCATGCACTCACAGCTGTCCCTAAAACACACCTTTTGCCCCCGGGACATACTCACAGCACCTCTTTGTCGCTTGAAAAGCTCTCTAAGCTATGGGGTACGTTTACAGCTCAAGTGTGCCCAGGGTACTTGAAGAATTGGGAGTTCAACAGTGTTAAAATCCCCTAAAATAGCACGGTCATCAAAAATGGGAGAGGAAATTTGACTGTAAGGCTTCTGAAAGCAGTTCCTGAAGAATGCGTTTACTAGAAGCACATCCTCAAAACCGGACTGAGCTATCTCAAGGCAGGAACCACGCTGGCGTTTCTCAGCAGGTTTCTCCCCTTTCCCAGCTGAGATGTTTGGCCGCGGTGGGGAACTGCCCGGGGCTCCTACACGCGCAGGACCGCGGCTTTTCCACCACATCCCGAACACGAGGGAGGGCGGAGATCCTCGCATCACATCTGAGGCACTAACTGGTGTCAAGCCCTGTGGGAAGAGGCTTTGGGGTTCGCCCCGTCCACGCCGGGCTTGCTACTGCAAAGGCACTTCAGAAAGCAGCGTGCGGACGGTGCTGCCGAGCCAACGCTACGAGAAGCGACAGACGGAGACAAGGCACGAAGCAGAGCGTCCGCACGAGTCGCCAGGGAGCCGACGGGGAGGAGAGGAGCGGGCAGCCCAGCAGCTGGACATGGTTTAGTGATGGGACTCGGTCGGTCAGGCTGATGGTTGGTGATCCTCAAGGTATTTTGCAACCTGGATGACTCGATGATTCTGTGATGCAGCGGCAGTTCTGCGTGGCACTTCTCCCGAGCAAGGTGCTTCGCCAAGAGAGGCTGCATCGTGATCCCCGACGTGGAGAGGGAAGCCGTGACGGCGGCAGCGTGCTGCAGGAGAAACGCTCCTGGGTCTTCCCTTCTCTCTGGGAAGTTACCTGCGCTTGAGCACCGAAACGCAATCTTTCTTCAGCGGCCCAATCTGCAGGTGGGCATCGACGCTCTCCAGGAAGAAGGCCGGTTTCAGCTTGGAGGAGAACAGAGAGGCGAACTGGTGGTTGATCTTGTTCTGGAAGGGGTCTAACTGAACCTTCACAAAAGGGAAGGCCTTGAGCTGCTGCAGGCAGGTCATCTTCGAGTCCTTGACTCCGTAGAAGGTCAGGGCCTTCTCCGAATACTCCAGGAAGACCCCGATCGTGTGGAAAAACGGCTGCTGGATGACAGACTCGAAGCCACCAAACCAGGCCACGTAGTTCTGTCCGTTCCACTGCAGGCAGCAGGACTTCTCGTTGTGCCCCAGGCGGCTGTGGTTGTAGGCTTCCCGGGGGTTGAAGTCCTCGGTGATGACACCGATGCTGACCCAGCCGTCGATGAGCTCCACCTCCCAGTAGTAGTTGCCCCGGTTCATGAGGTTCACGCCCAGCACTTGCTCGCAGTTGACGAAGCGGGTCGGGCTCTCCGGGTAGGGGATGGGGCAAAGCACCCGCTTGGCCCCCTTGGTGCCGAATAGCTGGATGAACTTGTCAGCCGTGTCACTGTCCAGGTCAATGATGAAAGCAACTGCGCGGGGCAGGAAGGAGGCACAAGGGTGACGAGAGAGGAAATTCCCCCAGCCCTCCCTGCTCTGATCCCCTGCTCCAGCGTTCAGCAGTTCCCAAGCTCCTTTCCAACCCGCACCAGATCAGCTTCTGCAGCGTCCTTAAGCCATCACCCCGTCCTCTTGCTTTTAAATCCCATGGCTGATTTCAGCCGATGAGGATAAGGGGCTCAGGGCTGTGGCGTTCCCATACCCAGGATGAATACAGGTTACCGGGCAGAGGAGAGAGCAGATGGGCTGCAAAACAAGCTCAACCATGTTATCAGACATCAGAGAATCCACGTGACAGACCGGTGGTAGGAACATCTCACATGAAAGCGGCCTTCAGCAACCACAGACAAACACAGAGAGCCCAAGAAGACGGGAGAGCTTTGCCTCCCTTCCTCGCCTGCGCCCAGCGAGGCTCTCCCATCTCCCACCCCATTTCACGCCTTCCTCTTCCTCGCCCACCACGACCTGCTCACCCACCGCCCCAACGGAGCACCCCTGGGCTGCGGCCAGTTTGCCACCATCGGCTTCCTCAATTCACACGGCTCTCCCGTGGGCTCCTTTCACTTCTCCTTCCCTGCCCCGCTGCAACCGTGCCCCCTGCACGGCCCCCGAATTACCCCTCTGCGTCACGCAATTGATGCTGACCCTCATCCGACCGCTGCTCTGCGGCAAACAAGGCAGACAGGCGAACCCTGATCTAATTTAACAGAAGATCCAATTCGCCGAGGGCTGGAAGGCAGCAGAAATTACACGGTACGCCTACAGCCCCCTGGCAGCTGCTCTGGCAGAACCACAGGCTAGGGAAAAAGTCACCTAAACAGATTACGGCCATTGTCAGGAAAGCGAGGAGACTTCCTCGCTAGCTGAGCAGTATTTCCTCTGGCACGCGGCAGCGGGACCAGCGCCTGCCGGGCGAGTGGGACGGAGCCGGCTGGGTGAGGAGAAAGGGAAGATGGACCATAGCAACAACTGTCAAAGCAAAAGCCCATTGCTTACATTTCAGGAAGTAATCGCGGCTCTCCAGGCAGGCGGGATTGTTCGGCTTGTCTGGAAGTCGGGACTCGGTCATCGCTGCAAAGACAGGGACGGAGGGGTTTGCCACCAGCAAAACCGCTGCCGCTGACAAAGGCGTTACTGAAGCATCACCCCCGCAACGTCCTGATGGTACCTGAGCTGCAGCCATGTCCCCAGCTCTCCCTGCACATCCCTGCAGGCTCGGACATGCGACAGGACAGAGGCCACCTCTGCCACCCCAGGGAGACGGGCAGGGGGGCAAGGAACCGGCTGCGATTCCCACGGGCAGCCAGGAAGATGAGGGACAGGAGGGAGCTCAGCCTAAACGAGAGCACAGCAGGGAGAGTCCCAAACCTCCAGCTGCCGTGGCTTTCGAACCCTGGCAGGTCTGGGAGACCGCAGCCTGCCTGATGAAGGGGATCGTCTGTCCCGGGAAGAAACGGTCCCCTTTCACGGGAGGCCGCTTTGGCCACTTGCCCCCTCCCGCAGGGCCCTGCCTAACTCCCAGGCTGTTTGTTGCCTCTCAAGCCTCTGGTCTCTGTGGAAAAATTCATAAAACCTCAAGGAGGAGGCGTTAGCCCAGACAGCGATTGTGCAACTGTGCCCGAGAGAGGGGCGAGCGCTTCCAGGAGCCCCCGAGCCTGCAGGCATCTCCCGGCCGCACGGGGAAGACACCCACTTGGGTGCCCCGCACAGACCAGCGGGCAGAGGGGCTGGGTGGGCACAAACCTTCCTCCATCTCCTGGAAACTCAGCCCATCGACGCCTTTCCCCTGCAAGGAGTCCCACTGGCTTTTGCAGGCAGCCGACAGCATATCCTTCACGGCGCACACGGCTTGGGTGCATTTGGTGAAGTTCAGCTCGTTCTGGAAGCCCGGAGCCGGGGAGAGGTTGTCTTCCATGGCTATTTTTAAGGCTTGAAACTCCTGAGCCAAAAAGACAGAGTTTCAGGAGGTTTCAAACAAGCCGAAGTTGCCTCTTGTTCCACAACCCCACCCTGCCCTGGAGGATTTGGGAACTGGCAGCTCGCAGGACTTGGCCCGAAATCAGGCTTGCAGAAGGGAGGGGAGCGCTTCCCTGGCCACGTGTTCCTGGAGCCTTCTCTTCGCTCCCTTTCAAACCTGGGCTCAGGCCGTGCCCATCTCCTCCCAGAAAGGTCGCTTCTCGCCAGGCTGCCGGGGGGGATGCTGGATGGGGCAGCGGGGCACCCCGACCTCTGCCTCTCCACCCCCCACACCTAGGTACCGAGCCCGGGCAACACATCAGCCTCTCCCGAGCCCTGGCCAGGATGGAGGTGGGGGTGATGGAGGAGAAAGCTTTTTTGGAGGAGAAAACCCGGTCCTGCAGCGGTGGGAGACAAGAGGATGCTGCAAACAGGAGGGAGACCCCCGCAGCCTCACATCCCAGGGCTGCCGGCACCCAGCTTCACGTGGAACGGGACCAAAACCAAAAGACAGCATCACCAGCTCCTTCTCCTCGCCCCCGTCCCCCCCACGCACCTGGAGGAAGTAGATGGTGTCCGTGCTGGGGACGTTCTCCAGGTTTTGCTTGCACTGGGCCAGCTTGGCTCGCCTCTCCTCCTTCCAGCGGAGATCGGCCTCGGCCTCCCCCAGCATCGAGCGCTCCCCGTCCTCGATGAAACCGGCCACCTCCTTCTGGAAGGTGGCCAGGACCTCGGAGGCTTCTGCAAAGAGCTTCTCGACCCGTTCCTTCTCCTTCGTGGCAACACCCTGAGCGTGGGGAGAGAGGGGTCGGCATCACCACCCGCAGGGGAGGGTGCGGGAGGAGACCCTGGTCCCCTACCCGGCTCCCAGCCCTGTGGGGTGCCCGCTAACGGAGCGGGGCTGTCACGGTCACCTTAATGAGCTCCACCATCTTCCTGGTCTGCGCGATGGCGACGGCCAGCTCCTCCAGCTCGTTCTCCACATTGCTGAGGAATTTGGCTTGCTGGGCCTGCGGGCACAAGGGGCGAGCGCTGAGCTCTGCGCCCTGCTCCCGCCGCGGGAAGCGGAGCCCCGTGACAAGCCCAGCCAAGCCGCAACTCCCCCACCCACGACTTCGCTGTTGGGCTTCAGGTGAAGGGCGCGTGGGGATCACGAGTTATTTTATGCATTTCCTCCCCCTGCAACCCTCTAAACCCATCCAACCTGCAAACATCCCTTCTGGCTTGACTGTAAAACTAGAGGAGCTGCCGGACTGCAAAGGGCAGTGCCCACCTCTTCGCTCCCCGCTGCCCTCCCAGCTTGAAACAACAAAATAGGAATGCGAAAGCAGTTCCTCAGAACGTGCTCCTTCTCAGGCAGTGACAGCAGCAAGCGCCGCTAAGCTGCATGCCCAAAATGGTCCCCGAGGCTGGAAAAAGCCACCTGGGACTGGTGCGGAAACCAAGAGCCAGCCATGAGCACTGCGGAAGCGCAGCACCGCGTCCCCTGGACGTTTCTCGTAAAAGCAAAGCAAAACAGCTTGCGAGCATGGGGTACTGCTTAGCGGCAAAGGAAGCACTGTCAGAACACGGTGCTTCCTGACAGGCTATTGTTAGCACCAGCCTGTTGCCCATCACGGGGACGCGTCCCTCGGGAGCGAGCAGAGCATCGCACCCTTTGCTGGGGTGGTTTCCTCCCAGCGCTCAGCCCCTGCCACGCTCATGCCTGGGGAGGTGGGACAGGCACTTTCCCTGTCCCTCCTTCCCACCCTACAGACAGCAGTAATGGGGACGACGCTGAGCAGCGCCTGTCTAGGACCGACAGCTCCTCGGAGCTGGGATCACGCATGCTTTCTATTTTAAGGCCCGTATGACTAATAATGCCGGCAGAAGGGTTTCCCCACAGTCCCACGGGCCCACGAAGGAGCAGGAGCTGGCTCAGGGCTGCCACTGGGCATCTGCGCCTCCAGGCTCACCCCCAGGATGAGCAAACCCCCCCCGCCGATGTCCCCCTGCCGAGGCAGGGATGCCACCAAGCTGCCAGCCCGGCAGCTCCATCTCCCTGCACCCCACAGAGGCCCCGTGCTCGGAGCCCCGGGGAGGTTCGTGGGTGCGAATCTGGGAGGTGACTCAGCCGCATCTGGGAATGGGAGTGACGGAAAAAAATCCCGCTGCCAAAAGGCGCAACACAAAGGGCTCATGGAGCGGGAGCAGTGGCCGGGCAAGGAGCCAGCACGCGGAGAAAAACCTCCTTGACGGAGCTGTGGGAACAAGACAGAGAGGGCGGGTGCCCCATGGGGGTGGCTGGGCTGGGGGGTCCAGGTGCCCGTGCCCCCCATCCCCAAACCCACGGGGACTGCGGGTTCGTTCTGTCCTGCTCCCAGCCCAGGGGGTGCCTCACTGGCACAGCACCCTGTGCATGCACCCCCCACGCGGGGGTGAGGTCCCCCATGGCGATGTGAGTGCAGCACCCACCTTGTGCAGGGTGTCCCACCAGCACAGCACCCACGCACCCCCCATGCCAGGATTAGGTCCCCCGCGGGGATGTGGGTGCAGCACCTCATCCCAGCCTAGATGCCCCAGCAGCACAACACCCCACGTGGACACCCCCAAGCCAGGATTAGGTCCTGCGTGGGGGCTACGGGTACAGCACCCACCCCAGCCCTCCCAGTGCCAGGGGGAGGCCCCACACGGGGACACATGTGCAGCCCCCCACACTCCCCCGACATGCAGCACCTGCCCCACCGACACAGCACCCTGCTTTATTCCCCCGACGTGCAGCGACCAGGGCGCAGCACCTGGGTGGGGGAGGTCCAGGTGCCCGTGCCCCCCGTCCCCAAACCCACGGGGACCGCACATTCGGCCTGTCCTGCCCCCAGTCCAGGGGGTGCCCCACTGGCACAGCACCCCGTGCATGCACCCCCACCCCCACCCCGCGCCGGAGCGAGGTC
>VXAL01010604.1:18425-41639 GCA_013399475.1 Chauna torquata
AGAAAAAAAGAGGTGTAGGGAATTTGCTGTCAGCTCTCGTAAATCTGTTTAGTTCCACTCAGCTCGGTTGAACTATGTCAGTGTATGCCAGCCAAGGAAATTACTCTGTGGTTATAAAAAGATTTTGTGAAGAGATAATGGAAGTCAGCGCTGCTGGGTGTCTACGTCTTTTTTGTACACTTCAAAACTCCATCTACTGCTTTCGTATATCTTAGTATAGTTGCTATTATGTATCCTGTATGGCTAATTGCTTAACTCTATCTACTTATGATATCAGTATGTATTACCAGGTGACCTCATATATACACCTAGAATCAGGCACATGTTGCTAAATCTTTCTTGTTTTTGCTGAAATGGGCTTTTGTAATAAACCTTATTCTGAACAATAATGTTTAGAATCAGAAAAGATGGACAGGATTCATCTCATCTAGCTCTGGGTTCCAAATAATTTAACAGAAGTTAAAATGACCAAGGGATAGCTGCAGATCCTGATTCCCCAACACAACAAAAGATGCACCCTACTGTACAGCATATCAAGTGATGAGTTATCATCAGGATAAAAACAAATTGAATACATCAAAGTGAATATTGTGTTGGCTTGGAAAATTCTTCCATGGTCTATAGTTTTATTTATATCTGGCCTCAATGTTTTAGGTGGGCCAGAAGACCTGAGTCAGAACTTTCTAAGAAACTAGATTAAGGTACTTCAATGAAAAAAATGTCTATTCACTTCTACTGAATCTTTGTAAATTTGCATCATTTTCAATAAAATGTTTGTCAGGAGGGTGAAGTATCTGATCAGAGATATGCCTCATTCATGAGAATTAATGATCTAAAGTAGTTCAACCAGCAGAGCTCCATCTGTATAAACCAAAGCAAAAAGATCACTAGCAGACTTTGCATTGTGTATCGCAAAAAGCAGAATGTCTACTGTCTTCTTCTAAATGTAACATTATGTTCATTTTGCATGCTTACCAAAGCCCACATCTAATTTATGCCATCTTTTGCATCACTGCTGAAAGTGACTTAATGACCTTTTTTGTGTTACAGCTAAGTACACATTTTCCCATTTCCCAAGACTGGAAATCCCTTGTCTTCAAACTCAGTAACTGTAGTGTTTTGCTTTGCCAAGTTGTAATATCATTTCAGTCTTACTGATGCCAGAAGAAGATGGGGAATTCAGGGATGCCCTATGACAACAATGAAAATATACACCGGAGGTTTAGGGAGGAGGGTGAGATCTGAGTCACAAGCAGGGTTTGTTTTGCATCAAGTTTTGGCAGAAAATTTTGTAGTATTAAGTCCTTTATAAAACAAACTATTTAGGCGGAACTTTTGTCATTCTCTGCTGTCAATCAGAAGCAAAGGTCAAGGTTTCCACCTGAATATCCTCTCTCAGAACACTTGCGACACAAGTCTACTAGTATTCATACTGTAGCTGTTTACCCTTTAGGGTAAACAGCGTCCAAGAACAGAAGTCATATTAAATATAAAGAGAGAATTCTATAATTTCTACTACTGTACATGTATGAGATTAATCCATACAAATTGGAGAACAGTAGTTGGTGGTATAGGTATATTGCAATTGTTCAAGTGAACAAAAGTAGCTATGAATAGACAGTGAGCAAGACAGAAATAACTATATTTTTTAAAGTGATGGGGACATTGTAGAAGGTTTATAGAGACATTATAGAAGATGTTAAGGGATCAACCAATGATGAAGCTACATCATGGAGGTCAAAATATGTAAGAACAGAGTAAGACCAAGTTAAAGAAGAAAAAAGAAGAGAAGAGAAGAAAAAAAGAAGAGAGGAGAGGAGAAGAGAAAAAAAGAAAAGAAGAGAAGAGAAAAGAAAGAAAAGAAAAGAAAAGAAAAGAAAAGAAAAGAAAAGAAAAGAAAAGAAAAGAAAAGAAAAGAAAAGAAAAGAAAAGAAAAGAAAAGAAAAGAAAAGAAAAGAAAAGAAAAGAAAAGAAAAAAAAAGAAAATGACTACAGCAAAAGCCTCAATTGCGCAAGACACCCATGCAGAGGAACAAAGAACTGTGATAATTCTGTAGGGCAGATTAAGTTAGGACAAGGGGTAACAGTTTTAATCTAAAAGAGGGTAGACAGATTAGATATTTGGAAGAAATGCTTTACTGTGAGGGTGGTGAGGCACTGGAACAGGTTGCCCAGAGAAGCTGTGGATGCCCCCGACCTGGAAGTGTTCAAGGTCAGGCTGGATGGGGCTTTGAGCAGCCTGGTCTAGTGGAAGGTGTCCCTGCCCATGGCAGAGGGATTGGAACTAGATGATCTTTAAGGTCCCTTCCAACCCAAGCCGTTCTATGACTGTATGATTCTATGATTCTAAGATGACATTAAAGGTACAGCAACCATAATCTTGTGAATCTTTATCTGCTTTCATGAAGACAGTGTTCATAAATGCAAAGTGACTAACAGAAGTAAGAATGAAAAATGGGAAACAGCACATGAAGCAGGAGGAGAACTTAGTGTTAGGTTCTTCTTCTTGACCTGAAGGAGAAGTAAACTATGACAGAATAATATGCATTCAGGATTTCTGGAAAAGCAAACAAACAAGAAAAGTGCTGGTAAAATAACCTCTCTGATGTGAAGGAGTTTTAACAAACTTGTCTATTTTGTCAAATATACTTGTGCGGACTCACCTCAAGTGCTGTGTACAGTTCTGGGTGCCACAATATCAGAAAGACACAGAGAGTGCCCAAAGGAGGGCTACAAAGATGGTGAAGGATCTAGAGGACAAGAAGTATGAGGAGCAGCTGAGATCATTTGGTTTGTTCAGCCCAGAGAGGAGGAGGCTGAACGGAGACCTCATGGCGGCCTGCAGTTTCCTCACGAGGGGAGCGGAGGGGCAGGTGCTGATCTCTTCTCTCTGGTGACAGTGACAGGACCCGAGGGAACAGCACGAAGCTGTGACAGGGGAGGTTCAGGCTGGATGTTAGGAAAAGGCTCTTCACCAAGAGGGTGGTTGGGCACTGGCACAGGCTCCCCAGGGAAGTGGTCACAGCACCGAGCCTGCTGGAGTTCAAGAAGCGTTTGGACAACGCTCTCAGACACTTGGTCTGATTTTTGGATGGTCCTGTGTGGAGTCAGGAGTTGGACTTGATGATCCTTGTGGGTGCCTTCCAACCTGGGGTATTCTATGATTACGATTTTATGATTCTA
This sequence comes from Chauna torquata, assembly GCA_013399475.1. NCBI lineage: Eukaryota > Metazoa > Chordata > Aves > Anseriformes > Anhimidae > Chauna > Chauna torquata. The sequence goes on from VXAL01010604.1 coordinate 21,609, forward strand.
TGAATTTGGAGTGTGAAACTAGAAAATGTAGAAGATGTATATTAAAAGGTAAAAAAAAAAAAAAAAAGAAAGGCATTTATACTGTTAAAAGTATTACTGAGCTTAAAGAAAGTTTTGAAAAAAGACAAAAAACAAACAAAATTTAAAAAGTCAATTGAAGATATGACAAAGACACTGATTATCAAAAATGTCCTGTATTAAAGATCCTCGCTCTTCCTTTGATAAAGCCCTTTAATTTCTCATGAGAAAAATGCAGTAAATATAGTCACATATATGGATTTCAGTAAAGTATATGAGACTGGGTCACAGGGGAAATATCTTGGGCTGGAGACAATTAATACAAGAACTGGAACTTCGCTAAAAATTGCTTAAAGGAGAGACGACAACTTGTATCTAAATAGGAAACATTGGATCGCACGGACATTGCAGTGGAATTTCTTAAGGATCAAACTTGGACTAACTTTATATAATGTTTTCATTATGGCTTTGGCACAGAAACCCAGGAGTGATCTAATAAAACATGACAACAGAGTTGGATGTCATTGTCACTATGGTGAAAATGGGGATGCCACAGAAAAAGAATTGGACTGCCTTTAGTTAAAGACACAGAAATGGAAGAAAATTCAATACTATGAAAACTGAGAACATTCATTTAGGCACTATTAAAAATCTCTGCTGGAGAGGTGGGGTGATGAAGGCTTGAGACTAATAAAGAAGAAGACTGTGCATAGTAGAGACTCACAGCATATCTTTGAGCTGCTAGTGTTGTACAGCTGTGTAAAAGGCCTATGTGATCTGAAGAGAAAGTGGGGAAAAATGCCAGTGTACCAGGTAACAGTAAGACCTCATCTGGTGCAGTGCACACAGTCTTATATGCAAACACTAGAAATATGAATTAAAATGGGAACAAAAGAACATGTCAGGCAGCCCCATAATATGGAAGTCATTTGAAAATTTTGAAGTACTAGTTATGATTTGTTTCTTTTAGTGAAAAGCAAATGGTTCACAAACTGCCTGTGACAGTGGTAGCTTTTGTGTTTTAGTCTTTCTACCTCTGCAGTCTGTTTTGCACAACCACGGCCAGGTGAAAAAAAGTTCAATAGCATGATGAGCCTAAGGAAGGATCATGCTACTTCAAAGATACCACACAGTACTGAAACATTAGCAGGGTAGGTTGAAAAAGAAAATTAATCTCTGAATAGTTTCTACCGGGATATTTTCTGTGCAAGTTACTTCAGATTCTCATTGTGTCTATGCATTGCCAATATCCAGCATCTAGTATGATCTGACTTCATAAAAAATAAGTAAATTAATATGGCAACAGTAGAGTTCCTTCCAGTCTTACCTGGAATCCCATACAGTTTTTGAAAGCTCAACCAGCTCTATGTCCCTATGAGAATTACTTAATTCTCAAATTAGACAGACAAATACAGATATCTTATCAAATGGATGGAAAATGTTGAGGTGCACACTGGTTACAAATATTGTAAAAGTTTTTCTTTCAGAATGATCTGATTTTCTATAAAATAAGAAGTGAATAATCTGATTAACTTCAGCAGTTAGTACACTGTCTGCTCAACCCGTAAGAATCTAGTCCCTGGATAAGGAAGCTAAAGCAGCCTAGTATAAAAAAAAAAATAAAAAAAAAAAAAAAAAAAAAAAACAACNAATCAGCTGAGGTTGTAATATAAAACTTAAGTGTCTGAGAGAAACCAGTTTAAGTGTCTGAGAGAAACCAGTGAACCAGGATTTTAGCATGCCGCTATTTCTTATATTCTTCTTTTCACCAAAGGACACAAAGTCCCTAGTCAGCCTGATTATTAGATTAGGCTATTAAGAGGAACTGATCTGTCTACTGAAATCTATATTCTTTATATTTCTGTTCATCTTGGAGTAAGATTTTTTTGATAGTTCCCTTTCAGTGTTTTCATTGAGAACATTCATCATCGTATTTGTTTCCAAAGTGATTTTCCAGAGCTGAGCAATACTTTTTCAGTAAATGCGTTATTTCTATAGTTGCCTAAAAATAAATAAATAAATAAATAAGCTCAGAGTACCAAAGTATGAAATGGATATGTGTCTGAAAATAGTTTAAACTAAAACAAAGAAGGAAAAAAAAAAAAAATCCTTCAATTTACTTCTTTTGAGGCATAAGCCGGTATGTTTCTCATTCCAGTTTGAAATTATATTCTACATTTCAAAAGTTGAATTAAACTTAAAGAAAAAGCAGATTTTGGAAAAGGTTCAATAGCTAAAACAAACCTTCCTGGGTGCCCCACAGTAGAGGTTTTTGATCTGGGTATTTTTCCTATTTAACCTAAAATTCTGATCCTTAATATATATTTTTCCTTCATTTTTATGTTTGGCTACTAACAACAAGACCCCAGGGTTGGTTTGGCTCCACTGACTTGGAGCCTCTTCAGCTGTGCACAGTGAGAATCAGTAAATATCTAGGAGCATTTCAGCCAGGAGGATTACAGCTGTGCCAGTGTTTCCCAGAACAGCTGCTGCAAGAAGCTTGCTTAATACCTGCTGCCTGTAAAAAGACTGAAGCAGTAAGTGAGGGCTTGCCACAGAACCTGTGTCCAGGTTTACTGAGCAAGCCTGGAGCAGCAAGAGCACAGGCATTTTGCTTTCTCCAGGAACATATTTGTCCCTCAGTTGCAGTTAGCTATGGTAGTCAAGGTAGGTGTTCAAGGGATTGGAAGAGGAAAGGAGAAGAAAACCTGCTCACACCACTGGTGTTTCTGTAACCTGTGCGTGAACTTTTAAATTAAGTGGCTTTGTTCATAAGCCTTAGTTATCTGGCATAGAACTGCTTCATCACTGATGCAAGAAAAACCAATGTGGTTTAGAAAAAGCAGTCAGTCCCATAATTCTTCACAGCCCTTAAATACACTAATCCAAGAAATAAATATATTAATGTGTTGTAAAAACTCATATTACCCAAAATTTGTTTTTAAAAGCCCAATTGCTGAATAGTAAGGCTTGAGGGTCTTTTTCATCAAGATATTTTGGAGGGATAAAGGAAAAACAGGTCTTATGTGTAGAAAGCAAATCCCAACCAGGGATGTTTCACAAAAAGCTAAGTAGTTTCGTTTTAATAAAATCCTTGAGTGTTTGTCTTCAACTTAGAAATCACAGCAGGTCAGTTTAAAAAGTCAGACTACTTTCCTGATAGAAATAAAAAGCAGATTAAATTCAGGGTAGAACTTAAGTGTCTTCTTTGAGAGAAAGTAAAAGCACAGTTTAGACTCAAAGTATAGTTATAAGGAGCTCTGTTTTCATGAGACGGAAACAAAAAACAAATTCCACCTGGCTGAGTGAGGAATAAGTGTGTGGTCTGGTGGCGGCCTAAGTTCAACTCTTTTGAATCCTTGTCCAAGGTAACCTGTGTCTGTCTCTGTGTCCTGTCTTCCAGTTTACAGGAAGATCTAAATACCAATTCCCTAAAAACTGTTGAGAAAGTAAATACATGTGAAGTCTGTGAGATAAGGAAGATATCATATAATTACTGTAGATTCCCAGTTCTTACATTTAATGAAGGAAGTACAATGCATTTCATAGATAATGCACTTTTCAAACATCAGTCTTGCAATCCTCTGCTGTAGTACCTCACACATTATGTTTTTTATTTCTTCTCTCATCTAAGAAACTAGAGAAAATTTAAGATTTAGACCAAGCGATGCCATTGCCTCACCTTGACCCAGCACTGTATAACAATAAGGCTTCCACTGTCTCCCTCCACCAGAGTCCTTTACATAACCATGTGTGAGAGAGCCTCTGCACTCTGTAGAAGCCAGGTCTAATGAAAAGGTCCTGAGGGAGGATTTCTTAGGACCTTCTTCACTAAACTGTTGTAGTCCTCTTTTTTTAAGCAAGTCTTTTGTGGAACAATTCTTAGGTTGTTGGATGGAGAACATCCAGTATCATGCTAGAGTGCTTTGGGAAGGGAGCCTCTCAAGCCATCACTGAATCAGAGAAGCAAAATGCCATGCTGCTTCCCACTCTCAGATGCGAACCTGATGGCTCAGTTATTCAGTTCATCAATGAAAGGGATCTGGGCATATTTTTAAAAACAGTTGAATCAAGTTACAAAATGCTTAGGACATTCTCAGCATCTTACTAGCTCAGCTTGTGAAACTCATCAAAACACTGCACAGAAAAGCCACATGCATTGTGAAAGTGTTTTTTTTTTTTTTTTTCCCCTCCATTTCATACGGTCTAATTCACCTTAAAATTACTTTACATATTAAATTTTCAAGGTTAAGTGAGTGGCTTCCTACCTGTGTCTGTGATGCCAAGTCTTAACATATTATCTGAAGTCTTACAATAGTTGAAGGATTTTTGAAAATTGCATATCCAAGCTTTGTGTTCATATGAGACCCACTTCCATTAAAAGCAGATAAAATATAACCTTCCAGATTTCACAGTGGCAGAGAAAAGCTTAGAAATGCAAACCATAGCAACTTAAAAAGTAGAAAGCAAATAAAACATATCTGAAGACTATGTCTGGAAAATAGTGTATTTTGAGTCTCTCACATAGGTCCATGCCGGATTTTTCAAGAGTTTGGGAATTGGAACAATTAATTCTGCCTACAGGATTCCTGTTAAAATTACTCATCTCATGTTCCTTTTGGAATTCTTGAGGGATATCTTCTCATCCTTGCAATTTATTCCTGCTCATTTTAATACTTTCTTCCTTATTTCTAACACTTGACTGAGCAAATCAGAGATGAAAACAAGGCTCTTTGAGTGAAGCTTTACACAAATGATGTTACGATACCAGTCTTATGAAATTCAAATATTCAAATTAAAAACAATTGGAGATTTAGGAGGATTTAGACAAAGTCAGTAAGACATTGTCACGGAAGTTCATTTTCATTATGCATAGAGGTGTTCCTGACACTTTCTCTATATGTATTCTGAAGGGGTCTTTCAAATAGTTCCTTAAATTCACATCCAAAACCTATATTGGCTTTTTAATCTTGGCTGTTACTTGAAGGATATGTCCTCAATTAATATAAATAAGAAAAACTAACTTGTGAAGTATGACTTCAGAGCCGAAAAACGGTGTGATGGCTGTTGATTAACCTGAGATCAGCTGACAAGAGTTTCAGTTAAGGCAGAGAATGAGAAGTCACTGCAGGCAAGTACTTAGGTAGTCAAAGCTTTCCTAGGAATGGAGCAACCAGCTCATTTGGTAGTTGAATTTGCATACTGATTGATACTACATACTGGTAATGTTGTCTGCATTTAGAGTTAACAATGAAGCTTGTTCCTTTTTCACTTCAAGGGTGAACAGAACTAAACAGAGAAACCTAAACCAAAGGCCAGTCTTGGAATGAGCATCCTTTTCTAAAGCACATGGTTTCCAGATGCAACATTGTCTCCACTATCTTCATTTAGTGCTGCTGACTGAACTGTACTTCTGACTGAACTGTTTGCTAAATCAATCCTTTTCCCTTGTGATTCATCAGCATTGCTGGAAAATATAGTCTGTAATTCAATTTGTGGGTAGCCCAATTTTTTTTTCTAGGAGTAATGGACTTTATATACACACAAAAATTCCACTTTTTCTGATATAAGGAGTCACATTTCTTTGATGGAGATATGATATTTGAACTATGTGATCGTATCATCCAGGAACATTTTCATTATGAAAACTGAGTTGTGGAAATAAAACAAAGTCTACATCTGTATGTGACAAATACAGAGAGATGCAAACTCATATGGCCAATGTATTTGTTATAAACGATATGGTATGTTGTTAAATTCTAAAACCTGGGCTTGTTTAAGTCTAGCTTATGCTCCCAACTGCATTTGAATGATTAATTTTTGACTTGTAAAGTGTCCTATTGATTTTCTCACGTTTGCAGAATGATGGCATTTCAGAGCGGATATCTGATCCAAGTGTGTCAGTTTAACTTTCAAGCCATTTTTGTTATACAGCACTCCATAGTGAAAGACAAGAATCAGTTCCCTTGTCAGACAAAGCTCCAGAGCTGGAGCGTGATCTGGATTTTAAACAGTTATTTTCTTTAACAGGATTTTACCATACTTAAAACTCATCTATTGAGCAACAAGTGAAGAGCTGGCATTTAAATTAAATATACTGAGACAGCTGAAGAAGAATATGTATGAAAAAGGGAGAAAAGATAACAAGAGTTAAATATCATTTTGGGAATTTGGATTTAAAGCTCTTTAAGAAAGTGGGTTTGTTTTAAAAAGCTAGGATTTTCAGTCTGAGCAGGTCCTTTTTCAGCTGCAGATATTCATATATTTTTCAAGCTATTTTGTAGTACTAAATTTCTTTTTTTTAGCATGACAAGAGGCAAATAAAGACTGTCTGATGTTCTCAGCAAGAACTTAATCCAACTGGACTGAATAAGGTACAAATACAATAATATCATTTACCAGTAAAAATATTTTATGTTTATAGAGTCTTATTTTTCAGAAATGATTAAAGTAAAGCATTCAAATTGGTATCTAGCCTAGGAGACAGGATTTTTTTTTTTTCCTCAGAAAAAGTTAAAAAGTTAGCAGTTAAAGTTAGAAGTTAGCAGTTCTCTTGGCAACGCAATTTCCATTTTGTCCGTTCAGCTGTTAAAACTACCTGGAGATTTTTGGTGCCATGTCTTAGACATCTGTGTTGGCATCAGATTTTCCAGGTCAGTGCTCAGCACTTTTTTAAATTAGGACTCCATCAATATTACACAAGCTGTATTTAAACCTACTTCTTTTGTGATCTCAACATTATGATCAGCCTCACTCTGCCCTAAGACAACTCCTCTAAAGATAGCAAGGATGCTGCTGGCCTTTTTTTTATTATTATTTTTTTATTTTACTCTAAAATTTGTAAAGAATCCAAGAGCTGATACGATTTTCACCTCCTGTGAAGAAAAGCAACTACGAAACACCAAAGGATGCCAAAGATCAGCAGCTCATAAATGAAGACTACTGCCTACTTTGTCTCTCTGGCCTTCAGAATATGGTGGTTTTTTTTTTTTGTTTTTGTTTTTTTTGGTTTTTTTTCTGAAAGGCTACATTTTCTGGCCTTTTTCTGTTGCTACTACTGCTTATTCCTTGAAGAATAAGGGTTAAGTATATTGAAGAGCTCAAAAAAAACATTAATGTTGAGGAGAGAACAAGGAAAGATGGTCTGTACTCTGAAGCCTCAGCTATCTTGCACTTCTTTCAAGGGTCTCATCCATTTATCTTTGCAAAGCTGAAAGGATATGAACAGGTGAAGATCAGTATATATTTGTACTGTTTCTTTGTGGTTTTGTTTTTGTTTTTGTTTTCTTCATATGCATCAATCACTAGCCTCTGGATGAGAAAAGGCTGGATGGACCTTTTGTCTGATCTGGTAACTTCACACCCTGATTTGTCATGTTCAACACACTCTGTTTTTTGATATCTGTGGAGAAGGAGGGTCATACTTGTCAGATGGAGAACCAGTCAGCAGTGAATGCTTTTTATTGTTAAATACTTTTATAACACTGTGTCATATACAGACATCAACAACATAGTTCCAGAAACAAATATAATTACAGCAGTTTATATCAGCCCACGACTAAGGAATCTTCCTTTCTCCATTGTTTTTCCAGGAAGCATCCAGTCATGTAGCCATAAATAAGAGTCATGGGCTTATAACCACTAATTCTCACTCTTTTCATCTGCAGCTTTGGGCATTTTGAGGGAAGTAAGCTTCTAAAATCAGCAGTAAGATTCAGATGTTATTACTCAAACATAAAACTTCAAAACATGGCTTGTTCCTGTGTTAGTTTATCAATCATACAAAGGAAAACTATGTTATACAAAACAAGTTATACCTTCCAGCCTCAGTGTAATATTCATAAACTACAGATTGCATCTATACATGAGAAAATGCATATCCATGCATTGTATATTGTATTCTATACACTTTCCATTTTGCCACTTGAGATTGGGTTTCAAAGTTATGTATAACCCTTCATTCACAGGGCTTGTGCAAGCTTGCATTGATGGATGAAACTCATACTCAGTACGGGTATGGGAAAAAGCTCTTTACGTAATCCTCATAAATCCGGTAGTGATGTGAATGCTACTTCAACTAAGCCATTCCAAGGGAAAAAGAAAGATCAGACTCCAACTCCATGTGTTAATTAGATAATATTGCTTTTTTACCATTGTTATCTCATGGGATTTGTATAAGATTAGAGAAATGTGAAGCTGATTGGAATATTAACTGATCATCTCTTGAGATCTAAGTCCTACCAAGAGTCACACACCTTTAGTTATCCCTCTTAATTGTTCATTAGACAAAACCATGATTTAAATTTGTACTACTGGTTCTTTCCACTCAAGGAGAGGCCAAGGTCTGGACTGGTAGGGATACTGTAGTTCAGGTCTGAGGTGTGCTGGAAACTGTGGAAAGAGGAATCCAACAGTGTTCCTTCCCATACTATGCCCTGCTTAAGCAAATGCATCTCCATGGGGTAGTGAGGAGAAAAGCTGGAAGAGCACTAGGAGCTATTTACACAACTGGAACCATTCCATCCTCAGTTAAGTGAAGCAAATAGCTGTAAAATTGTTCTCTATTTCAGCCATCCAAGAACAACACAGCAAAGTGGACATCATGACAAGTCAGTTGCCATGGGCACACAAGTGTCTAACTGGGAGAACACCCACATACACTGAACTTTGGTTCAGCAAATCCTATCTCTACTTATTAATGCAAATGTTGCTGTCAGTCAGCTTTAAAAGCAACCTAGGAGCTTTAGGGGAAATATGTACAGACACTGGATAGGTCCACCTCTGAGATGAGACAGAAAAGAAACATATACAATATCTTGCTTAGACAGAGGTGGGATATCTTGTTTTCTCACACCAGGCTCCACAGACACTGGTTCCACTTGACTAACTCTTAAAGTCTGTGTACCTAACCCTTCTAAGAGCACAGTCTGCCTAGTGTTCATTTCTCAAGGAGTCTTCTCTGATAGAGATGGATAATTCTTGTAGGTAATTCTAGTAGCAGCACCAGAAACTTGTGTGAAATAGTCTTTTGAGGTACTCTGAGTTTTCTAAATCCACTTATCCAATGTTGTTCAGTTTAGAACAAGAGTAACAAATTCCTACCACTGCTTAACTAACTATAAAATCACAGAAATATAGAATCATAGAATGTTCCGCGTTGGAAGGGACCCACAAGGATCATCGAGTCCAGCTCCTGCCTCGACACAAGTCTACACAAAAATTCAGCCCATGTGACTGAGAGCACGGTCTAAACACTTCTTAAACTCCGACAGGCTTGGTGACGTGACTACGTCCCTGGGGAGCCTGTCCCAGTGCACGACCACCCTCTCGGTGAAGAACCTTTTCCTGATATCCAACCTGAACCTCCCCTGTCGCAGCTTGACTCCATTCCCTCGGGTCCTATTGCTGGTCACCAGAGAGAAGGGATCGACTCCTGCCCCTCCGCTCCCCCGTGTGAGGAATCTGTAGACCGCGATGAGGTCTCCCCTCAGCCTCCTCTTTTCCAGGCTGAGCAAACCAAGTGACCTCAGCTGCTCCTCATACGTCTTCCCCTCTAGGCCCTCACCATCCTTGTAGCCCTTCTCTGGACAGTCTCCAATAGCTTCACATCCTTTTTGTACTGTGGCGCCCAAAACTGCACACAGTACTTGAGATGAGGCCGCACCAGCTCAGAGTAGAGTGGGACAACCACCTCCCTCGACCGACTAGCAATGCCGTGCTTGATGCACCCCAGGATACGGTTAGCCCTCCAGGCTGCCAGGGCACACTGCTGGCTCATATTCAACTTGCTATCTACCAAAACCCCCAGATCCCTTTCTGCGGGGCTGCTCTCCAGCGTCTTGTCCCCCAGTCTGTACATGTAGCCAGGGTTGCCCCTTCCCAGGTGCAGGACCCAGCACTTGCTCTTGTTAAACTTCATATGGTTGGTGATTGCCCAGCTCTCCAGTTTGTCTAGATCCGTCTGCAAAGCCTTTCCACCTGCGACAGAGTCAACAGCTCCTCCCGGTTTAGTATTGTCAGCAAACTAAAGCCCACAGGCAACTGAGCAGAATTTGACCAAAGTAATTGACAATCAAGTCCTGCTTTGCTTTTACACCTTTTCAAGGCTGGATCAAATGAAAGAGGTCTTTTTTTTTTTTTTTTTTCCTTTTTTTGTGGGTGCTCCTGCATGTTCTTTTTACTTTAGAAATGAACCAATGATTCAGGGTTTTGTTTGTTTGTTTGTTTATTTACATTTGAATAAGGCATGAACATAAATACATAAATTCATATAACAACATAGCCATTCATTGCCAAATGCAATAAAACCTCATGACAGCAAAATACATGTTTATTCATAACTCATAATTTAGCTCTGCTGTCTTTCCTCCTCCTGACCAAGCTTCCTTCTATCTGCAGTGCCTCCAGCCTTCCTCTCTGCCCTCATAAGAAAAGGGGTTGGAAAAGAGATTCTTAAGCCATGGCCAATGGCTTTTCTCAGGCATTTTTGGACTTTGATCTTTCTGAAGAGCACAACTCTTTGCCAACTGCACAAGTAAAGGTTTCATCCCTGAGTCTAATGATCTAACTTGGAACACACTCACCTAAAGAACATGCTTTGCAGTAACCTTCCACAACAATTTGATGACCCAGCCAAGACAGATCAAGACAGTTACTTTTTGGAAAACATGATTTTCTGCTATGTTTCTTTGGGATGTGATTGTCAAAATAAGCAGTTCAAGTATTTAATCTAGGAACACCTAGTTGTTGTGGGTCATTGTTCTGGTTCAGCTGGGGTTAAGATTCTATTGAATAGAATTCAAAGTGTATATTCAATTTTGGCTTTAGGAAACATTGTACCATGGGAGTTGTGTTTCTTCAAATAAAATATATCACAGAAGATGCAGCGCAGTGTTACTCTGATATCATCAGACAGTAAAAATAAGAACATCTGCCCAATATATACTTTGTCACCATCTGATTGGTCTTCAGATATCTCCATTCTTGCATTCCAAGAAAATCCTGATAATAATTCCCATCAGGAATTATTGTTTTACTGTGTCAGAGAGCCCATGCATCAAATACATGGCTACAATACAAATGAGAAGATGCTCATAATTTTTTGAATAAATAAATGGCAAAATATTGATGTGTGGACACATCAAAGTAATGAGACCCTGAACTTTGTAATGCATCTGATAGGATTGAAAAGCTTGAACTAGGTTAGGTTAGATTAAATCAGAAACAAGATTTACAGTGAAGACTGGGCAATTTTGAATTTCTTATTTGCTTGTTCTTTTTTTTTTTGACAAGTGATAGCTCTATCATGTGTCCAGAAAATTTTATGGGGTTGGAAAGAAAAGGACTAGTTTCTTAAACCTTCTTTAAAGAGAAGTAGAAATAATGTCTCTTCTTTTACTCAGTCATCAAAGAATTCATCCAGAATTCAGAAAACACAAATTTTGCTTCTAAGAACAAAACGTAATTCAAATCTTTCACCTCCCACAGCAATCCTCTCAACATTTAATAAGCCTCATTATGATTTCAAGTGAATATAGTAATCCTAGAATGTCAGAAATCTTGAAGGTGTCCTCCAGTTTCTCCTTTGACGACTTTGAGTTAAACATACATTATCTCATACAAAAATATTAGCACTACCCACTTTTTTGAGACACTCAGCTGGGAAGTGACAAGCATGCTCTAACTTCTGCTCTTGTGAATGTTTATTTATAGAAAGTGGAATGATGCTTCCATGAATCTTTACTTACATTCTTCCAGGGGGAAGGCAGTAGGTTCAAATGTCCTCAGGCAGAGCAATGCATTGAACCTGAACCTGATCCTAATCCTGACCCTAAAAACCCTTTGAATCCTGCCCAAGTGTTTGATAGCTTATACTGACAATCTATGGAATCAGAAGGAGGGATAATCTCTTTTTCCAGTAGTAGCTTTTTTCAGAAAGACCCTAAATCTAACTTTCCTTCTAGGTTGGGTCATTGAATGAAAGAACAGGCTTTCTTTTGTTTGCCTTTTCAGATTCGAATTTATTTTCTTACTGTACCCAGTTATACACCATCTCTCTTCTTCTTTTCCACTCAGATTCCTTCAGATTCCTTGAGTCCTTCAGATTCAATTGTGGAACTAAAATAAATAAATTACAGCTCTGTTATTTTCACAGCCCCCTCACAATCTATACCAGCTGTCTAATCATTATCAAGTGTTTTGTGGACCTCACTATTGGTGCGACCACAGGAAAGACTAGAGGAAAGAAAGGAAAAAGACTACATGGTACTTACAGCTGTGTCGATCAATGCAGAAGGGTGGCACAGAACATTGCTGCCGGCTATGTCAATTGGGACTGGAGTGATAGGTGACAGAAACTTTTGACAGCAATGAAAAAGTTAACAGACACAGGATGAGCTGTCTGTGCTCAGTCTTGGTAGGACAAAAGGAGGCTCATCCATGGATGCCAACACCCTGGCTCTCAGTAGTCAAGTCAACTTCAAGATAAGGGGGTGTAGTTTTCTTGTCAATCACACTTAAAATAGGACTTCAGAGAAACAGTCTAGTACCTCTGAAGAGGTTGTACTGTTCAAGAATAATATGTGATAAGTTTTACTGGTTTGGATGCATTTGGGTACTTCTGTAACTCAATTCCCCTCCTGTTTTTATGTAACATTTACTGGCTATTTTCCCTTTCCCAACATCAGAACAATTCATATGAGAAAGCCAGCCAGTTTTTCTCTATTAAAAAAGAATCGGGATTGTAAGAACCATAAGAATTCTGTAAAACAGTCAGCCAAAATGTCTACCAATGATCAAGTAAAAAATTATCCTCTTATTAAGAAAAGGCATAGCTTCTATTCAAAGGAGACAACGCACCAACATATTACTATGCCATCAAGAGCTTCAGAAGTGCTAAATTAGAATGACCTGTGATATTAACGTAATGTTCACATTACACATTTGTGCTGCAATAATTCCCACAAGTTAGCCTTTAAATTGCTTCAGCTATAGTAGCAGAACAAAGTAGTGCAGAATCAATAAAGAATTTTCATATGCTACCCTTCCAATGACTGTGGCAAGGGTTTCCTTGTAGTAAACACAGTGAGGGTCATAGTCTCGATCTGAACAAATTTGCCAGTTAATAACATTGCAACTATTATCTCTGTCAGAGAACATTGAATGGTTATTTCAATTTATTTTATTTTATTTTATTTTATTTTATTTGGAAATTACTGGGAAGACTGTGACAAGCCCTATCCCATTGTTATGCTGTCATTAAGTCACAGAGGTCTAAGCCAACCCAGGGGGATTTTTAAAAACTTTGCTGATTCTGCATGCCCAACTGCCCAACTGCGTGAACAGAGCTTAAGAACTTGGGTTTCATTGAAAAAAAAAAAAAAAAAAAAGTTTCTCCCATAACTTTGTGATAATTGACTTTGGGAAAAAGAAGACTTCAACATCGCATGTTTTAAATCATTTAAGAAAAACACAAAAAATACATCAAGTAAAATCATCTGCTCTTGATAGCTGCAGTTTTTGCATATTCTTAAAAGCTCCACAGTCTGAGTGCAATGCTGGTCATGTACTGAAGCTTTGTGGAATNAAAAAGGCTTAAAGACTTTGGTTTTATTTAAAAAAAAAAAAAAAAAAAGTTTCTCCCATAACTTTGTGATAATTGACTTTGGGAAAAAGAAGACTTCAACATCGCATGTTTTAAATCATTTAAGAAAAACACAAAAAATACATCAAGTAAAATCATCTGCTCTTGATAGCTGCAGTTTTTGCATATTCTTAAAAGCTCCACAGTCTGAGTGCAATGCTGGTCATGTACTGAAGCTTTGTGGAATCTGAAAGCCATGTTTACATTTTTAATGGATAAAAAGTCAAAATTCACACTGTATACATTCAAGAGATACTGAAATCCAGCTTCACTTTCCCTACTTTACCACAAAAGGCTCAAGACAGAGTTAAAAGTAAAATAAAAATCAGTGTATTATTCTTTTTTCTTGGGAAAAAAAAAAAAGTCTAGGGTAGGCATCACTGTATTGCCTTAAGGCCCAACTTTGATGAGTGGAAGTTCAGGATGCTCGGATCCTACTGGAACTGTACTGTTTGGTTGTGATCTTACCCAAGTTGTCTGGTTTGGACCAGATGATGGTGTCTGCAGAGAGATCTGGCATTCATGTTAAAGATCACTTCTTCACCAAAGAGTGAATTAAGAACAAGGAAAAGAAACTTACTCCAGGTTAATGTTAAGAAAAAAAAAAAGACACAGGAAAAACCTTATGAAATTACTTAAGAGTTTTGGGATCAAGTTCCTAATTTGTTTTATATGTAGAATATTGATGGTCATCCTATTTTGATCTCTGCAGAAGAACATTGCAATAGTAAAATAAGAAGGAAAGTGACTTTGCTGGAGTCAGATTTACTCTTCATTTGCACCTTGCAGGGGTCTGACCTTTCTCCTTCATGTCTTTGTCATTCAGGTCATTACCCTGCAGAGATCACTGGTCCAAATATATGATATATTTGACATACTACTTTGTACAGTTTTTTTTCTGTTTTTATTCCTTTTGCAGACCTTTTTTTAGACTTATAACTTACTTGCCAATATTTTCAAATTCTTATACTTCTAAACTTTCTCACATCCCAAATGAGATGTCAATCTCTACTGTAAGGCTGCTATCTGGTAACCTATTTACCAGTAGTCATCTTTGCAAAATTACCTTTCTAGCATTAATATTTCTCCAACCCATGGCACAATGTTCAACATAATAGAGAGTATTGAGTATTTTATGGTGTGTGAATGAGTGTCTGGGAAAGGTCAGGCTTCCGTAAGCAGATCAGCCATGGGTGGAGCAGGAGAAATGTGCTGCTTTCTTGTCCTGCCTCATCACTTGTTTCTGCCTCTTTTGTTGTAACAGAACCAAATGAACTTTTTGAGTGGTCACTCTCCAACAAAAACTATGAAAACCATCAGTATGGGCAGTGGATAATAACAGTATGGCCAATAATAGTTTCTTCACCATTTTTTAAGCTGATGTGAATTTGTGCCTAAAAAGCAAGGACTAACAATCCCAACCAATTACCTTTTCTCAGTATTTCAAACCAGGCTTCATAATTTCTTTCCTTTTGACCATCACATTGTTGAAAAACTCTTTTTAAACATTGTCAAGACTACATCAACATAGACAACATTTCTCCAGGTGATGCACTGCCTCCCAAATTTTTATATGTTTTATCAGTGGGCTGATACTCCACTGAGATCCTCTGTTGCCACTTTTCTTGTGCTTTGGCTGCAGACTTTCTGGCTGCATCTGTGTTATGAACAATGGACAAAGACTGTTCTGTGCTCCTGACCTCCAATGACATGGCATGGCCTGCCTCCACACACTTAATCGAGCTTCTCTCCAAAGAAAACTGAGATGAAAATACCCAAACTGACCATGGGAAACAGACCCAGACAAGTGCTGTCTCCTGAACTGTG
The DNA here is from genome assembly GCA_013399475.1 of Chauna torquata. Lineage (NCBI taxonomy): Eukaryota > Metazoa > Chordata > Aves > Anseriformes > Anhimidae > Chauna > Chauna torquata. The sequence goes on from VXAL01010604.1 coordinate 37,096, forward strand.
CCCAGGTATTGTCTGGACAATGCTAAATGGCATTAGGCAAAACACTGTCAGAGAGCATGGTAACTGTTAAATAACATGCATATTGGTGGTGTAGTGCTCCAGCTTGCTCCCTTGTCACGGCTTTTTATACTATTTACTAGTATAGACATAAGCTCTGGGGCTGGAACCAGGTTTTATTTTTTGTGGTGAAATGATGTTAGTCCAACAAATTCTGTATTACTGATGAAAGCTCTTTGGAATGATGGAAATAGTATCATATTACTATAGTAAAATTCTGATTTTTCTGGAAAACTTAGCTTGTGAAACAAGAGTAAGACGAAATGGAGTTTGTTGTGATTTTTTTTTTTTTCTGTAGTTGTTTTTGTTATTGGTGGTGTTTTTGGTTTTATTATTACTTTTCCTTCTGCAACCTGAAACAGAAAGACTCGGAGTCTTCTGAGTGAGGCTATTCAAAAATGTCCATAATATTGTCTGTTCTACTGAGAAACAGAATCATTTTTCTTTCTGAGTACCACTGAAAGTGTGACTGTCCACACAGCCCCTGTCAAAGAAAAATATGGATGATCTAAGAGAAAGAAAAGCAAATCAGGAAACTGCCTGCAGAGATAAGAGTGAGGAGGATTTAAAAGGATAGTGTTTCCATAAATCAAGGCAACTGGTGACAGCTTTAAAGTAGGGGTCAAAAACATTGCGAGAGGTGTCACTAGGATAAGAAGTTAATCCAAGTTTCCATCTCTCTGCCTTTAGTGCTTGTTCGAGTGGAAGTTAAAGATCCCATGGCATTATTTCAGGATCATAAGAGATTGATATCCTGCCCAAATTCTTCCTTTCACGATCATCACAGACCTCTGCATCAATATCAATGCACATAGATTTATGTGATTGCTATAAACAAAGGAACACATTTGTCTGCATACCATTGCTACAGTTTATTCAACTTGTTTGCACAGCAGCAGAGAATGTTAAATTGGCAGAAGAATGCTTGGGTAGTGTACACAGCATCAGGATGCGTTTGCAACAAGAAAGGAGGAAAAAAGATATTAAAAATGTGTGTCTCTCTTACAGAGGATTCCAACAAACTATGGGCATAAGAACATCCTAGTACCAACAGACCCAAATGAGAGGTTTTGCACAAATTTCTCAAAAATTCCCTTTGATGCATTGTATATGGAATTATTTTGCCACATCATAATAGAAATTCATGTTTCCTGCCTCAAAAAGTAAATGGTCTTTATACCATTCTCTGGAGAGTGTGAAACAAAAAAGCTGAAGTGCCAACATAATTTAAAGACTCAGATTTTGCACTGCCTTACACAGAGTAGCCTGTACTCAAGGGGACATCCTTTAATGTAGGATTATGTTCTTGCAAAGAAATTCAAGAAATTCAATTGGTAAGTTTTGAAATGGAAAGTGTATGAGATGATTGGCCTGAAGAGGAGGAAATTGGTGCTTGTGTTGCAATGAAGCAGAAGTTAAACACATGTGCTACTCCCACAAAATACCGTGAACAGCATAGGTAGGAGGTCTGATGTATAACTGTACAAAAATAGCTCTTTAAACTGATACGTAGAAGGCAAAACTTTGTTTTATTTATGATCTAACCCTGATTCAGCCTTCCTTAATTTTATTGGAAGACAGCTGAGTTGCTAAAGAGATTATGTGAATAAGAAATCTATCAAGTGAACTATTTTTGAAAATACATTAAAAGTGTTTCCATATTACTTTGCTTAAAAAAGAAAAAGGGATTATATGTAAATTTTATTTACATAAATCATTTAGCAGATATACTAACTAGTCAGTGCAGACTGGTGCTCAGGAATGGGAAAATGAAGCCAGTGCTAATATGGTTTCATTTCTGTAACATTGCCATGAATCTTACCCTTTTATTTTCATTATCCAAATAGAAAAGGGGAAAAAAGAAAAGGTCAGGGAAGTGATATTTTTCAGTATTAATAGCAAAAAGGTAAATAACTCAGAGACACTTAACAGCTGGAAGACGTGAAAATTCTCAGTCTAATTTTCCACTTACACCAGTTTTACACCAGTAATACCATGGGATCAGGCTTTTGGACAGGTCTCAGGGCATGTTTCCCAGAATGATGATGAAGTGGAAAGCAGTGTCTTTAGGTGACTTGAGTTCCTGTCTGAATGACTATTTGAATGCTAAAGAGATTTTGTTCTAATTATACTGTAGATTACCTGTAGTCTTGAATAAAAGCCTTTATTATTCAAATCTAAATATAATAAATCTTTTTGGAAGACTCCTTTGGCCTCAATTATGTTAATTCTGACATATCCCAATGGAGTGAAAGCAGTTCTTTCTAAAGGGAACAATATTGCAGGTGGAAGGAGGAATTTACATGGCTGCTTTAAGAGAACACACAAGCTGGAGAGGTTATGATTGAAAAAAAAAAAAAAAGTATGCTAATTTGTACAGTCCCTGGGGTGGCAACAAGAAGTTTTGCATCTCTGAGAGATTATTTCAGTTTTAAATTGAAACACTTATGTTAGTGAATTTGAAACAAACTGATTCTATCTTTTCAATAGAATTGGAAATGATGAGCAGCGGGAATAGCATGACCCTACAGAGCACTCATGTAATCTATTTATCAAGGTAGCAATCAAGGAAGAATCAATAACATAAAAACAGTGATATTTCTTCCTAGCTAACAAGTAAATAAAGGGGGAAAAAAGGCTTCCTGACTGATTGTTCAGTGATTCTCCAGATTAAGGCTACTGTCTGTGCTTTGGTAGATAATTTCTGTAGGAATCTGAGAGGTTGCTTTTCTGAAAAGGTGTTGAGGTGCCAGAAAGGCCTAAAGATTTGAAAAGCATTCAGCTGCAGTCATGACAACTAAATGTAGATTCAAGACTTCAGCTAGTTTATGATTTCTTATGGTGATGAAGCTGTCAGAATTAATTCAAGAAGATAGCAGAAAACACTCAAAAGGGTCATTAATGATGCGCTGTATATTTGTAGTCATTTGAAAGACAGATTAAGCATATCATGATATTTTTAAGTATGCAAATCCCTACCATTAATAGCACTTTTTAATTGCAATGGAAGATTATTACATTAGCACTTATTAGTCATGGCATCTTTACATTACATACCGATTGTAACAATTTCTTGTTACATTAATATTGTAAAAGATCTTTAAAATAGTCATGGGAAGCACAGCTGGATACAATAGGCATCACAGCTGTTTTGAAATTTGTTTAAGCTCTTGTGTTTGCCATTGGTACCAGAGATACTATTGCCACCTCACTGATGAATGCATCACTCGGTGTAAATAAATACTCTATAATTCCTGCAGTGTTATTCTGTGTTATCCAAGAGCACAGCAGAGATTGTTAAAATGGCAGTGAAAAGGAAGGAGGAAAATATCACCTATCATTTCTGAAGAAATAAATGACTGTCTATAGAAAAAAAAAAAAATGTATTAAAAAGTGACTGTTACATTAATTTTAAAAAATGCATTGAATATTGATTCTTGTTTTAACTGGAAAAGATTTAATAAGATGTTTCATGTGTTTGCATAGTTGCATGTAAATCATAATAATCATCCAAAAATATTTTTATTTGGGATGGAGCCAAAAAATGACTTGGTGATCTGAGAAAAAAAAGTTTGTTTTTGTTTGTTTGTTTGTTTGTTTGTTTGTTTTAAGTTGAGGGGCTATTTTGAGCAGTGAACATAGAAATCAATCATTCACAGGTAGCTGTGGATCTCATTTTAAGCAAGAACCATAGTTCCCATATTACAGGTAGGGCAGTAGATGGAGTTAATTGCAATTGCTCTGCGAGTCCATGATCAGTGTGGGAACAGAGTTGGAATGTTTGGTCTCCACAGGAGAGTGAGAGGAAGCTGGCCTAGAGAAGCTACTTCCAGTCATCAAGCTGTTTTCTGTGTCAGGGAGCTCTCTGTGGGTTACATTACCCAACCACGATTAAACTGCTTGCAGTCTGGAGGTCTCCACATTACACACTGCTGATCACAGCACAGACTTCAAGTTTCACATTTGAAACTTTGGCTTAAAATCACAACCTAGCTCTGTCTTAGTCTTCCAGCACTTCTCCTTCATGGTATTTTGCTCAAACTTGTGTCCTTGGTCATGAATCAGTTACATTTTCAGCTTTACTGTTAAGTTTCTGCCTTCAAGCACCTGTGTGTTCCCGTTTCATATCTGGTGGGAATAGATCACTTCTGCTCTCCTGTGCAGGAGGACACGGGTAGGTGTCCCTCATGGGGCTACTTGTGTTTCTGGAGGCTGTTCAGTCTTTGTGATGAGGGAAGGTCACAATTTGCCTCCCTCTTCAACAGATGGGTGGGAGTGGATGGCAGGGTGTTCTCATCTCTAGTAGCTGGCATTAAGCAGAAAATAGTCAGTGCCAATATAAGAACTGGTGTCAGTTTAGATTAGAGGATTAGAGCTTGATTCCTTCCCTGCCCTGGGAGCAGCTGTGCATTACTACCTGCTCAGGCTCACACTAGCCTTACAACTGAGTTCAATTCAAGCCTATTTTATTTTATTTTATTTTATTT
>VXAL01010604.1:41728-53359 GCA_013399475.1 Chauna torquata
GGGTTACTCTTCTGGTGTCTCTGCTGCAACAGTGTGGGGACTGAAAAGTGCCAGAACAAATGCAGGAAGACGTGCCAGCTCTTGGTACACAGAATCCCAAAGCTCCAACAACATTTGGCAGAAAAAGAAACACTGTTAATACAGCAAGCCACTAAAATATGTGTTCAGTCATCAGAGCTGCATCTCCCCACATTTGCAAGAGAATGTTCAAATGAGAAGACAAACTAAAAGGCAAGCTAAAGTGTCACATGAGTAGGAACAAAGAATGTGCTCAGACGTTTAACTCCTTAGAACCGAACTTCTCTTCTTTAGCCATTTTTGTTTTAAAAGTGGGAAAACGCTTATGCTCGAATGTGTGTGTTTTTATTAGAGTGTGAGTGACGTGACTATATTCCAGTTAAATCCCAGGACACCCACTAGACCATGTTTGTATTGAAAGAATAAAAACAAACAAACAAAAAAACAAACCAACAAAACCCAACAAAACCCAACAAAAAACAACAACAACAAAAACTGGAGATAGAAGAGACCTATTAATGTTACTCTGTGCTGGTTGTCAGGACAGAATTCTTTACTACACACCACTATCTAGAATTGTGGGTGGGATAGTGGAGTCACTGACAACTCTAATGAAGACAGCTCCTCCTTTTGCTGTGAATATGAAAAATTTCTCATCCACATTATCATACTGCCCCAGATTTTTGTGTATATCTCTATAAGTCTAATTTGTAACTTCCCCACCACACACCACGGAAAAGGAGTTTTCATACTCAGAAATTGCTACAATAGCATAGGAATGCAGAACAGTCAGCAAGATATGACAGTTATAAAGAGCATACTGGCTTGTTTCTAATCTTTCTACATTTCACAAGAGTGTTTCGGGGTTTTATTGCTTTGTTTTGTTTTAATCTTGCTGGGTTAGGTAAGTCAGTTGTTGATTTTAAGGTATGCAGAACACATGGTTACTGGAGATGAGAATATGCCACTACAGACACAAACGTGAACCCCAGTTTCCTATCCCATCCCAGATCTGCAACACTATGTACACAGCTTCCAAGAATACAATAGTAATTTTGGTTAGACAATTAGTCATATATTCATCTGGGATTAGTGATCGTTGCTCAATAAATATTTGTGAATTTAAAGCAACTCAGGACTGACGCTTTCTCTTTAGACACTGGTGGTGCAATGATTACTTTCCACTGAAATGCAGAGGGCAGTGAAATGGTAGAGTTAAAAAGGGCAACTCTTCACCCAGGCAGTTATGTAGGTCTGGCTAAATTCCTAGAGGTCATTAATAAACACAAATTATATTCCCCCATGGAGATTTTGATAAAATTATAGTAAACTATCTAGGTGCTCAATGCGCTAAACTTCAGACCTGCAATCAACAACTCAAGGAGCCAAATAAATAATCTTTCAAAGGAGAACTTAGAATGGGCAACAAAAGGGATAATACACAATAAGAAGCTGTTATTCTCCAAAAGTTGTTCCCAAAACATTTCAAGTCTGCTTCTTTCATTTCTTGGCAGACAACTACTTGGGCAACTGGATGCTTCCCAGACACTCTATACCAACGCTCCATTTACAATGTGCAATTTCCAGGGCTTTGACATCAGTCCTGAACTTCAGTGAGGACACATCTAAGTTATAGCTGACCCAGAATTGTGAACTGCCATTCACTGTGCTGAGCTGCGCTTACTCCACTAATCATCTCTATTTTCCAGTGATTTCTGCATTTTGTTGGGAGTACATATAGGATGAAGGACCACACACAGTTCTTCCTGCTAGGAGACTTAATAGTCTCTTCCATGTTTCCTTATGGCTTGTGACTATTGCATCTCTAAGCCACAAAATGTTACCTTAAATTAGAGTAACAGTTCAGCCCAGGCATGCTTAAACATAATTAGCTTGTTCAGTCTTTCACAGACAATTACAGCTATAATTTCTTCCAGGTTACAACATGCTCACTTAAACAGAATTTTTCCCAAACACCTTAGCACAGAAAAATGCAAGTTGAACATGATTCAAGCCGCCTTCTTGATTCCATTCTTTTAGCTTCCATCTCCACCGTTAGATTCCAACATAGAGTCCCTCTATGTCTGGGTTTCTTTTACTATCATAGAATCATTTAGGTTGGAAAAGACCTCTAAGATCATCTAGTTAACCTAGCACTGCCAAGTCTACTACTAAAACATGTCCCTAAGCACCCCATCTACATGTCTATTGAATACCTCCAGGGATGGTGACTCAACTACTTCCCTGGGCAGCCCGTTCCAATGCTTCACAACCCTTTCAATGAAGAAATTTTTCCTAATATCCAGCCTAAATCTCCCCTGGTGCAACTTGAGGCCATTTCCTCTTGTCTTATCGCTTGTTGCTTGGGGGAAGAGACCAATCCCCACCTGGCTACAGCCTCCTTTAAAATAGTCGTATAAAGTGATAAGGTGTTCCCTGAGCCGCCTTTTCTCCGGGCTAAACAACCCCAGCTCCCCCAGCCACTCCTCATAAGACTTGTTCTCCAGACCTTTCACCAGCTTCGCTGCCCTTTGGACACACTCCAGCACCTCAAGGTCCTTCTTGTAGTGAGGGGCCCAGAACTGAACACAATATTTGAGGTGCAGCCTCACCAGAGCCGAGTACACTTCCCTAGTCCTGTTGGCTACATTATTTCTGATATGAGCCAGGTTGCTGTTGGCCTTCTTAGCCACCTGGGCACATTGCTGGTTCATATTCAGCTGGGTATCAAGCAGTACCCCCAGGTACCTCTCTGCCAGGCAGCTTTTCAGCCACTCTTCCCCCAGCCTGTAGCGTTGCATGGGGTTGTTGTGCCCCAAGTGCAGGACCCAGTGCTTAGTGGTGTTGAACCTCATACAGTTTGCCTCGGGTCATCAAGCCAGCCTATCCAGCCTATCCTATGAAGGTATCTTGCTTTTTTTGGTTTTACTTTTCAGGTTTCAAGCACCGCAAGTACATGCCTAGAAATATCAAGCAGTACTACAATGTAGAAAGAAAGAGGCGTACAGGAAACTCAGATCACATCAAAGATTCCCAGAAAGTCCAATGTTAGGCAGAAAATAAACATATCATGCCCATACTGCTCAAAGACAAACTTTTAGTTCCTAAATAAAACAAATAGAGGAGCAAGAACAAATTTTTGGCCAAATTCTACATTTTTTTTCCCAAGGTTTTTGTATCCTTGCTGACTAAAAGCTGAGCTTGGGGAGATAGGGTGGTGGTCAGAGAAGAAAAGAATCCTGACCCTTATAAGCACCCAAAGCATCTGTAAAAATCAAACAGTAAGGGATAAATCTTGTTTTGTTACAAGAACAAGATTTTTCATTGGCTTTACTGAGTTCTCCTGGTATTAAAAAAAAAAAAAAAAAACCTAACTCAGCCATGATGTGAATAGTTGTTTCCCAAATACACGCTTTGTTTTCCAAAAGCTGCATTGTGTGCTTTTATATGATGTTAGCATTTCTCTTAAACTGGATGAATGCACATGAATGGAAAAGGTTTCATGCAATGAAACTAAGAACACATGTTACATTAATGCAAAAATTGTGCTGACCCATTTTGTTGCCAAAGGGGTCTCTCCACACCTGCTATTACTTCCATCAAAACTAAGACCAGATTCCCATCAGGTGGCCTAGACACTTTTACATTTGCAACTGCCGTCTAGCAAAGCAGCACAAATCATTAGGCAGCAAAATGCAACACTTTTGGACCGTACACACTCAGGAATGTTTTTGACTGTCAAGCACAAAGCCAAAAAACAAGGGTCTACTGGTCTCTGGGCTATTAAAATGGAGTGCTACCAGCTACGATTGTCCACTGCTAACCTATATCAATACACTTTCAGCTTTTTTTTCCTGAATCAGTATGTTTGAATGGATGGTGGTTGGATGGAAAGACTGTATAAATAGCAGGGCTATTTAGAACTGTCAAAAAAACAGCGTGAATAAAAAATAATGACAATGTAGACTTAGGTTGTCTAAAATGTATCTAAATTTAGGAGTATACATGCAGACTTTTAAATATTCAGTCAGTGTCTAAGCTCTCAAAATGATCAACAGATTTCAATAAAGCTGTTGGCAGCACCTAGAGAGCTATTCAGCTTTTAGGAGTAGACATCTATGGCATTATTCATTTGTGTGATTATAGGCATCTAGTGCCATTTAAGACATACTGGGATATCAGAGATATCTGCGTGGAACTAGCTGATAATGATACAGGACAAAGGGGAGATACATGACCATACAGATTGATGGCTGGAGCCCAGGTGAGACACTCCAGAATATTTCAAATGGCATTAGTCTCCCGTGTTTAGGCAACAGAATCACACCTGGCATTTGATCAGCTGTGATCTCTAGCATCTACTGGATTCAATTAATTTATCTAAATTTAGATATCTGGCACCAGTTGAGATGCCCTATGGAATCTGAGACTGTTGCACAGGACAGGAAGACACAACAAAGTACTTACAGCAAAGGTATGTCCTTCTCGATTGGCAGATGGAGGGAAGGCAGCTGCCATAAAGTATCACAAATCCAACATGACTAAATCATGCCCTAGATCTCCATTAACTACCACTAGAGCTTTGAACAATGTATGTCACTCACTTGGAGATAATTACATCACAGACACCTAAATTTCATAGAATCATAGAACGGCCCAAGTTGGAAGCGACCTCGAAAGATCATCTGATCCAACCTTTCACAGAAACGGAAGCCTAGATGAGATTATCTAGTACCGTGCCCAGTCACATCTTAAAAACCTCCAGTGACAGGGAATCCACCCCATCTCTGAGGAGGTTTCTCCCAGTGACTGATTGTTCTCACTGTAAAAAATCTTTTTCTTACATCAAGATAAGAAATGCAGGTGTCTGAATTCAGACTTGAGTGCTACTGATAATCCTTTTTTGAAAACACTTTTCTTTTTTCTTTTCTTTTCTTTTCTTTTCCTTTTCTTTTCTTTTCTTTTCTTTTCTTTTCTTTTCTTTTCTTTTCTTTTCTTTTCTTTTCTTTCTTTTTCTTTTCTTTTCTTTTCTTTTCTTTTCTTTTCTTNTTCCTTTCCTTTCCTTTCCTTTCCTTTCCTTTCCTTTCCTTTCCTTTCCTTTCCTTTCCTTATCAAAGTAAAAATTTGCCTTTTTATATCAGTTTGTACAGAACAGCACTATACTGATTTAGGTCATGGAAGTTATTACAATAGTAAGGAAACTTCTGTGATTTCTGTTCAGGAAGGCTATCCATTAGTCACTTATCAACTGAATTTCTACTTACTCTGATACACATTTTCCTTTGTAGTTTGTATGCTTGATATAAGTAACAGAGAGAAATTGGCAAAATTATGGACTCACTGTGGAATTACATTTTTAAAATCAAACAGACACCAGAAGGCTAGAGACACTAGACAGCAGAGCAAGTCTAAATGCACAGAACATGAAGTGCAATGATTTCTAAGATACAAAAATAAGAGGCGAAAGTCAAAAGCACTCAACATTATAATTAAAAAATGAATGATGGTGAAATGTGGTAGATGATAGCTGACAGATTATCCATGAAAAAAAAATGCAGACATAGTCATGATCATAAACAGGTTACAGTTAGATGGTGGACCTCATATACAGAGATATGAATTAAACCTGACAAAGCAAAAAAAGAACAAGATTTGTAGAGAAATGAAAGTCAATGTCATGTTGCTTGTCTCCAGTGTGATGAAGAAGGCTAATTTAACACAGTTTCCCTGAATGGGTTATCACCAGTAGAAAGAAGAGATCTAAAAGCCTGAACCTTTGCTTAGGATTTAGTAGTCTCAATAGCTACAAGTCAGCATGGTCTGAAATCACTTTGTCTAATTGCGAGAGAGAATGTGTCTTAAGTTTAAATTATTCTAATATTGGCCATAAACCTGCTATACATCCAAATATTTCCCATGAATAATCTTTGCTTTATTGAAGCCCCATTGCTTTTACTCTGTTCTGTGCTACAGTCTAGTTACAAAGCAAACTTAGCTAGTAAAGAACTACATCTGGTTATCATACTATATAAATGCTGTGAGTGTCTTCTACTTGCACGAAGCAAAAGGCACTGTGTTGTTTACTGCCACAAATTCATCTTTATTGTAATCATTTTCTGTGTGTTTTAACAACAGCTGTTTTTATGTCCATGAGATAAAAAAGAACATGAAATTATAGATGGGAAGAAAAGAAAAGAAATTGTCAAAAGCTCTCAGGTCTTTAACTGAAATGGTATTTGGCAAAGCAAGCCTACTATCCCATGAAACGTTCCTCCAATTCCCACTTGTTTGTTCCCATTTTACTTGAGCATAGAGAGGGATTGTTTTGCTTTGTTTATTTTAGATTGGTTTGTATGGAGTTTTGTCCATGCATCAGATAACAAAACTTAAGTTTGACTGAGCAGAAAACAGTTATCTAAACCCTAGTAATCATGATCAACTGAAAAAGGTTTCAAAACAAAAAGAACAGAATGGTTCTGTCAGGAACCATTCAGGAAAGTGAAACATTAAACTACTAAGTTTGCCTGCTTGACTAGATTTCAGAGGACCATATGAGAAAATCGTATTTTAAGGAAAACAAGTCCTAGTCAGTGGAAGTGGAATTGCCTATCTGGTGACCAGTAGGGAGTCTAGGTTGATTCTGGCAATGTATAGTAAGATGGTGATGTCAGTTTCCAATGTAATATTCAAATCTCCAAGTCTTTCAGGTTTCAGTATTCATTAATCCCTGGAGCTTCTCTGTGAATTGAAAACATTCATTACCAAATCAATATTCAATATTAAATCAAATTAGTTGAAGTTTTCTAGAACCTCCACATCAGCAAAACATCACAGAAAAAAATGTCTTCCTTTTTAAAGACACTTCACAATATTAAGGGCAGACAGTAAGGTGGATTGAAAACTGGCTGAGTGGCAAAGCCTGGAGGGTGGTGATCAATAGTGCAAAGTCTAGCTGGAGGACAGTAACTAGTGGTGTACTCCAAGGGTCAATACTGAGTCCAGTCCTGTTTAACATCTTCATTAACAATCTGGATGATGGGGCAGAGTTTGCAGGTGACACACAACTGGGAGGAGTGGCTGATACACCAGAGGGTTGTGCTACCATCCAGAGGAACCTAAACAGGCTGGAGAAATATGCTGACAGGAACCTCATGACGTTCAACGAAGCGAAGTGCAAAGTCCTGCATCTGGAAAAGAACAATCCCAGGCACCAGTAGATGTTGGAGATCACCCAGCTGGAAAGCAGCTTTGCAGAAAAGGACCTGGGGTCCTGGTGGACATGAAGCTCAACATGAGTCAGTAATGTGTCCTTGCTGCAAAGAAGGCTAAGGGTATCCTGGGCTGCATTAGAAGAAGTATTACCAGAAGGTCAAGAGAGGTGATCCTTGCCCTCTACTCAGCTCTGGTGAAGTCACACCCGGGGTACTGTGTCCAGTTCTTGGTTCCTCAGTACTAGAGACATGGAGCTTCTGGAGAGAGTCCAATGAAGGGCCACAAAGATGATCAAAGGACTGGAGCATCTAACATATGAGGAAAGGCTGAGACGCTTGTGACTGTTTAGCTCAGAGAAGAGCAGGCTTAGGGGGAATATTAGCAATGAGTATACATACCTGAATGAAGGGTACAAAGAGGGCGGAGACAGGCTCTTTTAGAGGTGCCCAGTACCAGGACAAGAGGCAATGGGCACAAACTGGAACACAAGAGGTTCTGTCTAAACATCAGGAAGCACTACTTTACTGTGTGGGTGACTGAGGAACCTGGGAACAGGTTGCCCAGGGAGGTTGCGGAGTCTCTCTCCTTGGAGATCTTCAAAAGCCATTAGGACAAGGTCACTGGCAACCTGCTCTAGGTGTTCTTGCTTGAGCAGAGAGCTTGAACCAAAAGACCTCCAGAGGTCCCTTCCAACCTTAACCATTCTGTGATTCTATGACTCTGTGATTCTGTGATTATTAATGTTACAGGAATGCTAATGAATATGTTTATAAACATACAGACTATTATTTGTATTCTGACATCTGTGTTAGGAATAGTCAGCCTAAACTCAATTTTTATTTAATGGACTGCAGATATCTTATGGATGATATCTTATCAGGGGACTGGAATTATCTTCTGTAAATATCACTGCATAGGGGGAGTCTAGAGTGTAGTATCTATAGAATAAGATCACAGAATTATTGATCCCTGCTCAAGATGCCTGGGGTTGTTCCTCCCCAGATGATCAAAGTAAATCTTTTTACCTCTGTATTGGGTTTACATGGCAAAGTTTTGGTAGTGGGAGGGCTGCAGGGATGGCCTCGGAGAGAAGAGATCACGAGCTGCCCCCATGCTGGACAGAGCCAGTTCCAGGTGGCTTCACAACAGACCCACCACTGGCCAAAGCTAAGCCAAAGAGCGAAGCTGGTGGTGCCTCAGTGATAACATATTTAAGAAAGGGTAAAATGTGCTGTGCATCAACTGTGACAGAGAGGAGTGAGAAAAATGTGAGAGAAAATGTGAGAACCCTACAGGCATCCAAGGTCAGCGAAGAAGGAGGGAGAAGAGGTATTCCAGGCACCTGAATGAGGATACCTTTGCAGCCCTTGAGGAAGACCCTGGTGAAGCTGGTTGTTCCTCTGCAGCTCATGGTGTACCACATCAGTGCAGACATCAACACTGCAGACCATGAAACACCTCACACTGGAACAGATAGATTTGGCCTGAAGGAAGATGCAGCCCATGGAGAGCCCATGCAGGAGCAGGTTCTTGGCAGAAACTGGAGCCCTCTGTTCCTACCAAGAACCTACCTGCTGGAGCAGTCCATTCCTAAAGGACTAGACGCCATGGAAAGGACCCACGGAGCCTAGGAAGAAGGAACAGTGTGAGCTGTTTTTAGTTTTGTTTCTCACTATCCTATGCTGATATTAATTGGTAATAAATTAGTCTTCCCCAAGTGTCTTTTGCCTGTGACAGTAATTGGTGAATGATTTCTTTGTCCTTATCTCAACCCATGAGCTTTTCCGTCTTATTTTCTCCTTGTCCTGATGGGGAGGGGAAGTGAGACAGCAGCTGAGTGGGCACCTGGCAGCCAGCCAACGTCACACACACACACCTCCCCCCATCCAACCCAGAATTCAGGCTCTTTCAGATCCAAAGAACACCCCCATATTTGATACTCTTGCAAAACACTCATTCTTTGTTCATGGTATAGAATATTAAAGTACTGGTTTTGCTGTGGATGAGTCTTTGGGTAAAGACCCTTATCTTTGAGATTGTGCATGGAGGCTATAGTTTGCTATTAGCGACCAGATTGCCAATACTTAATATTTTAAAATACTAGTCTAAATGCAGACAAAAACACTGAACTGTAAAAGCTTACTGCCAAAGTCTTACCATCAGAACATACTAAAAACAGGCTATTATCTCATTCTTTAAAGAGAAACAATGGCAATGCTGTTGTGTAGACCATTTAGATTATGATAGACTCTAAGTGCAGAAAAGGAAAAAATCATGCTGTAATAGTTAAATGGCTTACACATGGACTTCAAATAATGAGATCTTCATTGTGGTTAATAGTTCTGACTTTTCTCATTAATTTGTGTAGTGTTTTATTCTTTCAACAAAGTACTCAAGCTACTAACTTACCACTGGTAGTACCTGAAGAGGCATTACAGTTTTTTATTCCAAACATTTAAGTAACCTCTGTAATGGGTCGCTTGTTAGCTCACTGCTCAGCTATCAGCCTGTTCCATGCTCCAGTTTTAATAAGCAAAGATCTGCTTTCCAAGGTTTTACTGGGCCTTTGCTAGGTACAAATCATATGATGAACACAGTATCAGAGACGTACTTTCCAAACTACCTATGACAAATATACCTCATCACATCACATAGGGAAAAAAAAAAAAGATTTTGTTGCTTTTAGAATTATTTTGATGAACTAAGAGTTTAACTTTCACTAAGGGAGGAAAGTGTTTTGTCTCTTATCACTTTTGTTAAGAAAGAATCAGCTGTTTCAAAACACTGAATTTTTCTTTTAAGCCTGTTTTTGCATTCTTGAAGAAGTTCCAAATGGACATCCTGGAGCCTGAAATATTCTGTTTATCCACAATGCATACAAAAACTTCATAGGCTTCCCCACCCAAATGCCTCAGTCTTGAACCCTCCTCTCTTCTGTATGTACCTATACTGAAATGGAGATGAATGACTACTTTCTAGACTTATTGGAAGTAGTTTTGGGTGTCAACGGTGGAGTGGGTGTAGTATCTTAACAACAGCCCTTTGAGGATTTACTCACTGTGCTAGGTTATCTTATGTCAGCTTGAAGCCACATTGGCTACACTGATCCTCTTACTGGAACTATCTAACTTAGGGTGTGCCATGTTGTATCCAAAATGGCACTTCAGAAAAAAAAGTTCCATGGTCCATTATAATTTCTGCCACAACAGTATTAGACTATCACATTTTCATTGTTTCTAAACAAAATAGAAACACAGGCAGTGTGAGATGTCAGTGAATTTAGAACCTGAAATCTCACCTAGGTAGGTCATAATTGCTTTCATAGTTAGATAAAAACCAATAACTTCCTTGAATCTTCTCAGTCTCAGATCTCTTTTGCCCAAATCCATCAGGGTTTTCAATTAGTTTGTTTATTATTATTATTATTTTTAAATTTAGAACTGTGAAAGCCTTTCTAAGTCCCTGAGTAGTGAACATCCAAAGGTTTTATTAATCCTGAAGAAACTAAAACAACCTAGCTACACAAATCTAAATTCCTCACCATTGCTTCAAGTTCCACCCATGTTCTAAAAGCTTTGTAGAAAACAAACAAACAAACAAACAAACAAACAAACAAAAAGCATTGCTTTGGTCAACCTGATGATGAAAGAAAAGAACTGTAATACTCCTCCATATGGATGCTCTGAAGATATAGGAATATTTCTAAATGGCTCTATAAATGTAAAATATTATCATTGACTTTAGTGATCACTTCTCTCATTGCAGTGAAAGCACATCAAGTTACATACATTAAGCAGAAGAAAAAGAAAAGAAAAGAAAAGAAAAGAAAAGAAAAGAAAAGAAAAGAAAAGAAAAGAAAAGAAAAGAAAAGAAAAGAAAAGAAAAGAAAAGAAAAGAAAAGAAAAGAAAAGAAAAGAAAAGAAAAGAAAAGAAAAAAGAAAAGAAAAGAAAAGAAAAGAAAAGAAAAGAAAAGAAAAGAAAAGAAAAGAAAAGAAAAGAAAAGAAAAGAAAAGAAAAGAAAAGAAAAGAAAAGAAAAGAAAAGAAAAGAAAAGAGAAAAAGAAAGGAGTTTAGCCTGTAAGATAATACTGTTCAGTCACTGAACCTTTCCTCTGAGGTTTTAAAGTGCTTGGAGCACATTAAGACCCTTTTAACCTTTTCCACTGATAGTTCTGTGAGCATTGTCTTAAGTGATTAAGGCTCACAATGATGCAGGGAAATAGACAAATAGTATCTGACAGATTGGAAGAGAAGAAGTCTGGGCTGGGTTGGAGGAAGTCTCTTATCACACAACTCACAGTCCTTGTCTGAACAAGGACGTCACATGCCAAGGACCCTAAAGAGGCTTGCTTTAGAAGCAACGTAGTTAAGTAACGCATTGTATTCTTTCCACTTCCTCCCC
>VXAL01010604.1:53379-67660 GCA_013399475.1 Chauna torquata
CAACACACACACCCCGTTTGGATTTCCAACTGTTTATTATACTGTTCATACTTATATTCCTTCTGGCTTATGGAGGGAGACAAAATATGTCCAAAAGAAGTAAGAAAGAAGCTTCCCTCTTTTGCTCGTACTTTCAGACCGAAAACATGACCGAGAAGTTACCTTACAGAGCATATCTCCATTTGCAAGGAAATAAACTGAAATAACAGGTATTATGTGCCTCTTTATTTATGCAAGGCATCTTAATTCATACATTGTTCTAGGCAACCTTTCGAATGTTGCACTGAATATTAGACATCATAGGCATTCATATCCTGTTTTTGTTGCAGTATTCTAATTTTTGTTCCATGTCATGCCAATGTAAATAGAATAATTACCACAATTTACAGCAAGGTAACAAAGGACAAAACTATTCATACTGATTAGAAATCCTGTTAGTGGCTGAAAGAACTTCTAGAATTAAAAATGCCTCTTGTTTCAAGAAGCAACACAGTAATGATGTGTTAATGCACCCAGATATATTATAAATGCAATGAAACCAGAGAGGTTTTTATTTTATTTTATTTAAAAAAAAAAAAAGAAGAAGAACCCCAGTATTCTTTTTTACTATTTCCTACCAGGACTTTTGTGAGAAAGTAGAACATGTAAGCTGTGGATTTGAACATGCGTGAATGATAGGACAGGTTCTATTCACTCAAGAAGTCTTCTGTGAGAAATATTTTAATACATTGAACTTTAGGCTCAATTAAATGAATGCATGGACTTTTGTTTATTCTTTTGTGGGTTTAAAAAAGAGGAGTGGATGATGATCTCATATCTGTACCAGCCCAGGAATCTGAAGCAGCCTTCTCCTATGTAAATCCTTTGAGAGAGGGAAATGACCACCAAAGTCAAGGCTTTGAGGCTAGATTAAGTAAAGTGGAGATCAAGCCCACTTCCCTGATTTGTGAATGTTTAGGATAACTTCAATGAAGATAAGAGGGCTTGGAAAGTTTACCTGCAGGCCCATCTAAAAACATAAAATGGAATCTGTTTCCACTAATAAAATCAATTATTTTAGGTATCAGTCAAATTAGATCAAATGTATGCCATGGACCCCTTAGAAAGTGTAGCAAGTATTAATGTTGTCTGAGCACTGGCTGATTATTTGATAGCAATATGGGAAATAGTCAGGTAACTCTTTCATTAGAAAGATTCACAAGATTATAATTCAGTCATTACATCAAAATTGAGATTCAATTCATAAGCTGTGGAAATCAGTTTAAACAGAATAATTTAAACTCTGTTATTTAAACCCTCTTCACTTACAACTAGAATTTCTCGGCTGTGGCATTTCTTGTTTCTGAGTGTACGTATTGCCATGGCTATACACGGCAGTACTCACACAGCTTCTTGAGAATCAGGCATCAATAACAGAAATGCCTCATCTCCACACCCTGCCCAGCTATCCCCGGGCTGGGCCTGACCTCAGTTCCTCTCCCTGGGACTGATCCTGACACCCACCTACAGGCCATATTTGTGGATCACTTTTTGAAGTGCTGTTCCCATCATCTTTTACACTAGATCAACTTCACCTTGTTGAATTAATCTCCTGCATATCTTCACCAACCTATTGTCATTTCTCCAGCTCTAAATGTCTGCCTTTATTTCCACCCTAGTCCTCCCACTTCAAACCTGTTCAACACAAAGATCAGTTCAAGCATTATTTCCCTGAGACTGTGTAATTAGAAGTCATTAATTGCCTAATACCATCTAGGAGCAATTTCTGTTGCTTTCAGACCCTAAAACAAGCACTGGAATTTAGTGAGAAACATCCCATCTCTTTTGATCCCTTAATTCCTCTCAAATTATAGACCCCATGATGGACTTACTTGCAACTCTGATTTATTTGGATTTTTTGCTTGAAGATGTGTTATATACCCTCTAGTTTATCTAATCAGTTTGAATTCTGGACTTAATATGAAGATAAGATATATTTCAGCTAATCAAAAGAGTAAGATTCTTAATTACAAAATTGGAAACACCTACAAAATCAATCAATAAAATAAGAAAACAATCTTAAAGTATGTTATCCTAGATGTCACATGAGAGAGTATTTCTCAACTACTGAACTGACGAGCTGCTGAATGAATTTATTCTTCCGCAGTGGAGTACTTCTGCCTTCCGCTTACATTTGAGGATTTCCTGACAAATGTTGACAAAGTTTCAAACTTTTATTTCTCTACTGCTTGAGAGCCCTGGGAATAGCATGGCCTTTCTTTTAGCTGCTTTGTGTCTACCAGATTGCTAAAGGAATGCTCTTACACTTATTTGAGAATAAATCTCAAATCTTGGAGTGCTGATTCTTCTATCCTGTTTACCTTTTGTCTCAGGAAATCAGCTGAATTGCAGTGATAAAAATGAATTACAGTAGTAAACCTACAATATACCATTCTGCAAGCTACATATCATGAGATGTTTTTGGCACAAGCAGCCATTTTATTTCTGGCTTACTGGCGTATTATAGAGACTACATACAACGCATTAATGCACTTTCGGGGCTGGGTCACTGTGTCACACTCCTATTCAGGGAAGCACTTAAGCATCTGTATAATATGAATCATGTGCTTAGGTCCCTCAGGTGCCAATGGAAATTAAGCAACTATTCCAGTGCTGTCTTGATCAGAGATTTATTCCTAAACAACGTTCCTAAAATAAAATATTCCCCTTTACTCTTACCAAGGCTGAAGGAAACTGAAATGAAACACTTGGCATACAAGATTTTGATTGTTTTTGTTTGTTTGTCTGTTNCTCTAAGTTTTCTGTTCATTAAATGTGTTTGTCTGCAATTGTGTAAGTATTAAATTTTACTTAAAACCTCCGAGACAGGTAACCTTAGTAATTTATAGAGAGAAGGATCTGATAAGCTTTCACTGAATAGTGCCACTTTCATTTCTGAAGAACATTGATTATCAACAAAACCAAAAACATTTCTATTTGTGCCACCCAGCGAAGATAACACAGCTGTTGTACCTATGTGAGCCTACTAGATTGTGAATAACAAAGACCATAATAGTGTAGCCAAACTCTCTAAGTGACTCTTAAACACCTTGCACAACCTCTTAACAGTGAAATCACACTTTGCTTTAAATCCCCTACTCCATACTCAAGCCTGTCTCCAAGCTTGTCCTGTCTCCACCACAAAATTGACTTGTGATGGCAGCCCAGTCAATCTGTTGTGAGAGGTTAGGCCAGATGGTGTTTTTGCCTTTACTTACTTTCCTAGATGTGCTCCTTTCACAGTGTGCAGAATGTACTCAGTGCTGCAGGGCAGGAGCTCAGCAGGGACAAAAACTTTGAAGCAGTAACCCAACAACTCTCTATTCTCCACTTACACCTTTCTGATTTCAGCTTCCACTTTCTACTAACCTCCTTCTTTCTCCCTGTCTCTTCCCCCCTACCTCTTTTCTCCTCCTCTCTCTAACCAAACTTACAGACCTTTTCCTATGAGGCCTCTGGAGGAACCAGTTTTCTTGTTCTCAAGAAAAAAGCAGCACAAAGTTTGCATTATTCTGTCACATCACCTCCCAATTTTAATCAAAAAACCTTTCAAGAACATCTAAATTAAAGGGAAACGAATTATATTTCCACCCAGAAGCCAGAATTAATTCAAGATCTGTGTTGGAGACTAGGTGGTTCTTATTTCATTTCCAGGCTAACCAGGAGCCTGGGTCTCATTTCAGAGCTGGTAATTTCTAATGCTCTTGGAAAAAAACAGGCAGCCTGCTGTTCCCAGCCATCTTATAATATTTTCCAGCACTGGAAATTGTTGACTAGCACTGCCTTTGAACAAAAACATTCACTATGCTAAATTTAGACTACAGTCCTGTAGCAAGTGTATTTTAAAAGAGTAATTACTAGATTAGCACAACTTTAACCACCAGCTGGATCAGAATAAGTCTTCTTTAGTAGCCTTTCAGAAAGAGTTCCCTTCTGGAAAGCCGGATGCAGGCAACAGTGCAGCTGGTGTCTTTTATCCGTACTGGAGTATATGGGTGCAGCAGTTTAACTAGGAGGATATTCAGAGGAATAGCAAGAGCATCCACAGGGATACTTGCTCTAACATAGTAATGTCTCAGTTTCAGGAACTCAGAGATCCCACTTCTACACAGTCTGTATGATGTGAGTATCTCAGCTTCTCAAGCATTGAGTGCCTTAGGTAAAATCACAGGGAAGAGAGAAGAGTCAAAAATAGATACAGTCTTGTGTCAATGGGGCTCTGCCAGTGTTTTAGTGGCAAGTAGTTCTGAGTAGTTTAGGCGTCTGTCTTGCCTTTCCACTTGGCCTCAGGACCGGGCACTAATCCCTGGAACTGAATGGTTTTAGTAATAGGGAGGTAGTCAGATTGTGGAACAGCATGTGGAACAGCATATGAAACCAAATGAACAGCAATGTCTTCTGCATAACTCCATGAAAGAGTCTATAGAAAAGAAGAAATTTGGATATGTATCTGAAATGAGCTAATTTTTAATGAGCTCCAGGTAGCTCATCACTAATACAGAGTTTCCAAATCATATGCCAGAGCTACCTTGGCTCTCTATATTAATAACAGAAGAAATCCATATAATCTAGATTACACTTTACACACCAAAAGTGGAATTCAGTTTCAGATTAAGGCTGCAATTTAGATCTCCAGTATCGTTTAAGATGGCCTAAGTGTTGCTTCATAAGGTCATTTGTGATATGCCATATCTGCTAGTTCTGACCATATATCTTGAATGCTCAGCATCTCAGATGGCTTTACATACCTAAGTCTAGAATACTGAACTGAACTTCATGTGTCTTTATAAAGGTGTATTGAACTGTTCAGTAATTTCTGTTGATGGTGTTGACTGTATTGTCCATATATGTAAAAGGAAGTTAAAAGCCTGTCTCACGTGTAAGAGCATTTCGTGTAGGTATATTAATCTTGATCTAAATACCATGCCAAGTCTATTTTTTGAAGGTGTCATAGAGTTTACATAGTATGATGAAAGGAGGCCCATTGGATCTTGACTGTAGCACCTCAGAGCACTTAGAAGCCACCTCACCAAAGGCTGAAGAATAAATTTGAGGGTGAAATAGGTATATATAAGCAGGCAAGGGTTTTTAATAAAATGAGATAATATTGGTCTCTAGTGATCCCTGGTGATCGCTATGATGGTCAATGGTCTTAGCCTGATGCTAGCTTGCTTATTTGTAAGCAGCTCAGGGAACAATTTTAAGGAAGGATTTGAAAGTTAAAGAGATGACTTTGTGGTGTGGCATGAGCGGCAGCATGGAAAGGAATATGAATATGCTCATTCTTAAGTTGAATAAGTGACCATATTTTGACAGGTTGGGAAGGAAAATATTTCCGTACTCGTAAGGTTGAGGTTTGAGTCAGGTCCTCTAAACAGAGTTACAAAAAGAAGTCTTTAAAAAATTACACAGTTTTCTAAAATCCACACATTCTAATCAGGCCTCTTCTATGGCATTTCTGGTATAAAACTGGTAATTATATTGGAATTTCAGAAACAACTTGTAGGGCTCCCAAAAGACAGGGAGGAGTCCCTCCCAGGGCAGGAATATTAAGTTGGCTGGAAGAGTTGTTGGCTTTAAAAACATCCAGGCCCATATTGTGATCATAATGAGATTTTCTTAGATTTTTTCTAAGATTTACATGAGAGCTCTGCAGGAACATGGGCCAGTTATCAGATAACTCACAGAAAAATAACTTGTTTAGTGTGACAGGCTTTCTCTGAGAGTGCCAGATATATTCCACGAGCACATGTAGTCTGACTTTTAAAAATGCCATTTCTTAAAACATCATTAGCAGCTGATAAGTACATAAAATATCTTTGTGTTATGCAAAATATAACCATACTTTTATTACAATCATTTATATGAACTCAGATCTATGTTTACAATAAAGAATGAAGTTCCATTTAATTTATTCATTGTAGAAATACTTTACTGAGCTATAATACTATACTACAAAGTGAAACTAATTCTGACAAGTCAGTTTAATAGAATTAACTCTATCTAGAGTATACTTTATTCCAATTTAGCTGTTAACATCCCTACCCTGCAGCCTCAGGTGGGAGTTTTAATACCTTGATGAATCTTTGTGGGAAAAGAGACTCCTTGACACTGACGTTGTTTATATGCTTTTGGGATGTTAATGGTTCAGGTATGGATTCAATGCCTCCATAGTTCTGAATTATGAAATAATCACTGCAGATTACTTTAACTGTAACAGATTGCATCTATTCATCTAGGTTCTTCTATAGGTTGCCAAGCAGTCTCATGTTTTAACTACAATAGATTTAAAGGGAAAAACAGCATGCTGGTAATTGCATGTAAGAAGGTAACGTGTTTCCTTAATAAAGCCCCGTCTTTCATGAGTAACCAACACAAACAACAGAATTTTCTTGAAACAGATCGGTTTTCACTTTCTATTTAGACATGAATGGTGTGTCAGCACCAAAGAGACTCTGTCAGGAGCAAATAAGTCTGTTGGCTGTTGGACAATCAAAAACCTTTCCATTTCTAAATAGAACCTTGTGTGTATACTAAAACTGGTTAATTTATATCAAAAAGAAATTTCTAATCATATATCCCTTTCACTTACTATGATTTGAAAGGCCCAGAAACTGAAATGTTTCATTTTTTAATTCAGAACTTGTTGGGATATTCAACTAACAACATTGATTCAGGGGAGGTTTTTTGAACTCAGGCTGTTTTGAAGCATTTCCAGTTCAACGACCATTTTGCTAACTTCAGGAAAGAGTTAAGTGGATTTTTCCCTAGAAACCTACAATTCTAAGCTTCCTGTCTGTGTTCAAGATAGTGAGGTCACAGATTCCATGCTTTCCCTTGGAAGAGGGATTCAGCTGGGAGGCTGTAATGAATTTGTGAAGTCTCAGATCTGCAACGGATTAAACTTACAGTGAGGAGCATGGTGGTCCCAAAGCTCACTTCAGGAACAGGGTCTGTACTTACTCAGTCTTACACGATTTTTCATGATTTCACTATCTTTAGAGACAATCTTCTCTGAAGAGAGATGCAATAGTTCAGTGTTTGGTTTTGGCAAACTGCACCACTATTGGTTTTAATGAAAATTCCAAGGCATGCTTACCTGTACATAAGGTTTTTTTGAATAACTAGAGAAAAAAAAAAAAAAAAAAGAACAGAAATGAAAACAAAATTTTAGATCCATTGAATCCTTTGGAATCACGTGATTTTAATCTGATCGGACTAAATCAGCTCTTACAGGAAAATCTATGTTCCCAGAAACTGGATAATCTGCCTTTAGTCAATGTTAGCTCTCTTTGTTGCTATCCTCAAAACTCATCTTGGTTTAGAACAGGAAAATTGCCCTAAGTGGTTTATAAAGTTGTTGCTGCAATGAAGATGAACTTTTCCATACTTCTGAAAAAAGTACTCAATACACCTGAATTCTTCTGGATGCACATAGATCGCATGGCTGAAGGACATGAGTGCACAGCCGAATTAGGATTTAGGCAGGTTAAGTTATTGCACATCCACAATAATGTCTACATACTTGCCCTTATCCTGTTTTAGATGTGAGAAAATCCATACCAGTTTAGAGATCTTCTCAACTGATTTATAACTTTAGAACTGGTGAGGTTGGCTAATGATATACATTTTTGTTCACACGACAGTTTCAGTTGGATGTCACAGAGTAATTAGTTAAACTATGATAATTCAGTTACGTATCCCTTGTCCTGATACTGTCATTTTGGATACTGGATAAATAACAAATGTATTTCCATTTATGCTATTTTTCTTTCTTTCTTACTCATATAGTTGAATAATTTTATTCTTTATTTATTCTGTATAATAGAAATGAAAATGTGTAGTGTTCCAGAGACAGTGGTTGAATTGCTAATAGATCCTATCTCCATATAACCATAGGCTTCACTCGGAACAAAACATGTTACCTCCTTGGTGGAGGTAAATTGTAACTTAGCATGATAGTAGTTCTGTTTTTATTAAGTTCCCTCTCCTCTCCTCTCCTCTCCTCTCCTCTCCGCCAAGGCTTTTGGACGTATAAATTAAAGCTTGCTGTCAGACACATCTTCCAAGCTAAACACTACCTTCTTTTCTTATCACATTTGGAAACGAGTCATTTTTCCACACCTTAGTTCTCCCCTGCTCCCCAGAAATGAACTTGTTATCACTTAAAAATACATACTGTTTTCATGAGGTGAGATACGTGTTCCCAGATGCATTCATGAAACTAGCTCCAAGCTATTGGGGTTATCTTTAGA
Organism: Chauna torquata; assembly: GCA_013399475.1. Lineage (NCBI taxonomy): Eukaryota > Metazoa > Chordata > Aves > Anseriformes > Anhimidae > Chauna > Chauna torquata. The sequence continues at coordinate 61,674 of VXAL01010604.1, forward strand.
TCATATATAGTGAAGCTTTTGGTTTGAATTCAAGAGCTGTCAATTATCAGCAACTCTGAAACCTTCAACAGCAGATATCTTCGAGGCTCAGAAACAACGATTTGGCCTTCTCTCCCTCGTGATTTCTCTTAATTCGTCTTATTGTGTTCTCCATTGCCACAATGAATTGCTTTCTGCTCTCTGTTTAACACTCTCTCTCTTCAGTTTAACTGTTCGAAGTATCATTTTCCGCTTTTAGTAGTTTAAGGAATTCAGTCCTCTTTGAACCCTACTTTTGCTTTCTTTTTTTTTCATGACTACATCAGGCAAAACACTTGTCATCACTTAACATTTCTTTCATTGCGGAGTTGAACCTGTACTAGTGATAAATGAGGACTTCTTCCTCATTAGCACTCATTCCAGGCTTCTTTGCCCACTCGTTTGCAAGCAGCACACATAAATCTGTGCCACTGCACATGCAACTGAAATTCCTAGTCAGACAAAATAAAATCACCACTATAGACCTAAACTGATTCCTTTACAATTTCTGTTGTGAAATATATAGTGTTCTTCAAAAGCTAGACAGGTTTGGAGTAAAGGACTCAGAAATGTTTCTTCAGTCGCTTTAGTGTTATGTGCAAGTTCTTCATTGTCAGTTTCATCTGACAATGAAAGCATAAACACTTGTGCTAGGATTTCTGCAACAGACATCAACAGCTGAGTTTGCAAATGTCAATACAGAGAAATGAGCACTTCCAGGATGTGATACACTTGACCTATTTTTGACATCTGTTTTAAGATGTGATGAAATATGCCTCTGCTAAATAACTCCACTGTCTGCAAAGAGAGTCTTCAGTGACCAGCCATAGATTTTTGATGTCTAGCTTTGTCAGATGTATCCTATACTTACTTCCAATCTGTATAAATAATTTGAATCTTTCAACTCAAAGCATATAAAGGCAACACCAGATCATTATGAGCCATATACAGAAGAGATCAACGCATTAGAATTTACCAAGAAGAGATAGGTATCAATAATATTAATGAATGAAACTAGTGGTATCAGCCCAATGTAAGATCCAGAGCTTGTACCCAACATCTCAAAATGGTGTTGTGGTTTAACCTGGCAGGCAGCTAAGCATCACACAGCCATTCGCTCAATCCCACTCAGTGGGATGGGGGAGAGAATCAGAAAAAGGTGTTAAACTTGTGGGTTGAGATAAAGACAATTTCATAGGACAGAAGGGATAACAGAAGTAGTAGTAGTAGTAGTAGTAGTAGTAGTAGTAGTAGTAGTAGTAGTAGTAGTAGTAATAATAATAGAATATACGAAACAAGTAGTGCACAGCGCAATTGCTCACCCCCCACCAAACAATGCCCAGCCAGTCCTCGAGAAGCCTCGAGAAGCTGTGGCCCCCCAGCCAGCTCCCCCCAGTTTTATTGTTCAGCATGACATGGTATGGAATATCCCTTTGACCAGTTTGGGTCAGCTGTCCTGGTTCTGTCTCCTCCCAGCTTCTTGTGCACACCCAGCCCCCTTGCTGGCAGGGCAGTATGAGAAGCTGAAAAGTCCTTGGCACTGTGCAAGCACTGTTCTGCAACAACTAAAACATTGCTGTGTTATCAGCAGTATTCTCATCCTAAATCCAAAACACAGCACCCTACCAGCTATTAGGAAGAAAATTTACTCTATCCCAGTCAAAATCAGAACAAATGGTCAACGAAGTTATTAAGAAGTTGGTAGTTTTTAAACCAGAACAACATTGCCTGGATTTATTCAGAAGATCCTTCGTATTAACACCCTGAACAACATCTAATAAACTCAAACTGTTCTTATATCACATTAAAAAATAAAAAAACACCTTCTCTCCAAGTTTTTTCAGTAGACATATAGAAGATTCCTTTTAGAACACTGTTGACTAGACTCGTGGCAAAAAAAAAAAAAAAAATTGTTGTCTGAACAATTCCTGTCCTCTGTTCCCAAAGACAAAAAAAATTTACTTGTGCACAAGTAAATTAAAAGGTCTGGGGTGAATATTTATATGGGCATATGGGCATAAGGCTTTTACAAATGTCTTCTTAACTTGTAAGATCCTCACAAAACATTTATTTGGATTAAGCTATCAGTCTAGACGCTGGCTAAATTAAGATTATACATTGAGTAAAGTTCATTGTCACTCTTCTAGATCTGATATTGGTAATATAAAACTGATGAACTGTAACAGATGAACTGGTTTTTGTTTTTGTTTGTTTGTATTTCATTCTTTCTGATCAAACATGCTTTTCTAATTACAATTCCCAACAAAAATTTGTATTTTAATACATCCATCTTCAGCCATACAAACTATAAAATATTTTGTTAACAAAGAGCTTTTATAGCTCAATTTACCGTAAATCTAGAAGTGTTACATTAGACAGAATGAATGTCAACGTTCATTAATCTGAGCTCATAACACTTATAGAACTAGAAAGTTTTCTTTTAACCAATAAACACTTGAGAAGTACCTCAATTTGTTAGACTTCTAGGTTAGTCATGATCTTTCCATGCAGATTAATCTTCCTATTTAATGTGAAATTAGATAGCCCGTTTCTACTGGCAAGACCTTTAACATTTCCACTGGGACTTACTCTTAGAATTTAAGGCCCTATCCTGCCACACCTGAGAGAGTGATTAAAGCTTGCTCGGTGTTTGAAGTGTTGAATTGGTTTAGATGGGTTTTGTATCTGACATTTTTAAAGCAATGACACACAAACAAATGATTTGTTAGAGTCAAAAAACACAAAGATTAATTCACGCAAGATAAATGAGGTTAAACTGGGTTAAGTGCATCTGTATTAGGTATTTCCTCCTTTTGTCTATAAAGGTTTGAAGATGGCAATGTTTTAATGAGTTTGATTTACTTATATTAGCACTTTCAGTCATGTAGAAAATGTCAAAATACCAGTATTGAGTATACTGATTGACAGTGAACTTGTGCAGTATTGGAAACGGAAGGTGAAGTTTGGGCTGAGTGATTTTTATGGGAGGTAAGAATTATCATCCCAAAAGAGTATTTTTATATCAATGCTTATACATTTGTCTTAATATTTTAGCATGCACAATGAAGATTACAATCTCGAGTATCTTTCAGTAGTTTCTTCTGGAAAGGTCAGCACAAAAGCATTATGTTGCTTAAAGATATAGCAAGACTTCGTGGATAAATTTTAAAAACTGCCTGCTATATCATTCTTTACCTACTAACATTATATAGATGAAAAATTTATATTAATTTATTTTAAATTTATTTTTATATTTCATACATTTAAGTGTTTAAACACAGCTAACAGACTGATACCCTTTTTTTGTTTCATCACCATTTAATGGTCTTAGGGCTTTAGTTGTAGCGCACTTGCTACTACTTTATTTAGGGAATATTTTTGTTAAGCACATGAATTTTAGTTGAACATATTTTTCATGAGATGGGAACTGTCTACCTTCAAAAAGATCAGTGGCAACCTAGAAATTATTTCAGAAGCAAGGCAATTTTGTCTCCCTTTCAGAATATGGACATGAGCATTCATATTTTATGCTCTGGTTCAGCTAGTTCTAGTCTCCAACTGAGCAAAGTAAGGAGAAGAATGCTTCACTTCAGAAGAGTTTACTTGGTCTATGCCAAGTACTGAAGACATTCTTGCTTGGTAATGTCAACTAATTAATGGCAAAGAATTTTCCTTTTCTACAGAATTCCTGTTCATCATCCTTTTCTGTATGTGAAGGTTTTCTGGCCTGGCACTGCAGTAGGCAAGCCAATGTCTATTAGAGCATTACTTATGTCAGGAGGGATGTCAGGAAGATACATGAAAAAGCTTGCACTTCCCATAAATGCAGGAGTTGATTTCCTTAAACTTTTTACAATATTTGTCCTGCAGCACTTTTTAGTTGCTTGTACTTCTTGACAGGACTTGATCACCTATTACTGAGATTTTAAAATTTTTGTGTTATTTGGTGATGGACTTGCATAATTGCTGTTGTACTGGTTCTAGCAGTTAACTAGAGTTACCTTTCTTCACAGCAGCACATACGGTATTGTGCTTTGCATTTGTGGCTAAAACAGTGTTGATACACATATGTTTTGGCTATTGCTGAACATCGCTTTCACAGTACCAAGGCTTTCTCTTCAGCCCTCTTCTGCCAAAGACCAGTAGTCTTGGTGTGGGCAAGAGGCTGGGAGGAGTCATAGCTGGGACAGTTGACCCAAACTGACCAAAGGGGTATTCCATACCATATGACATCATGGTCAGCAATGAAAGCTGAGGGAAAGGGGAGGATGCAGGGACATTCATGGTTATGGCATTTATCTTCCCAGGCAACCACTATGTGAACTGAAGACCTGCTTTCCAGAAAGTGGCTGGACATCTGCCTGCCAATGGTAAGTAATGAATAATTTCCTCTTTTTGCTTTGCTTTAACACACAGCTTTTGCTTTTCTTATTAAACTGTCTTTATCTTAACCCAAAGGCTTTTCTATCTTACTTTCTCCCCTGTCCTGTTGAGGAGAGGGAGTGAGAGAGTGGCTGGGTGGGGGTCTGGCAGCCAGACAAGGAGACACCACCACATTGTCGATGGGGTGGGGCAAAATAACACCTAATTAAGTGCAGGAATCGTCTAACAAAATGACTTTACTGGCCTCAGCACAGTCACAGACAGGGCTCCCTGTAACTGCCCGATTTAACTTGCTGATAATTGCATATGCCAAGACAGATTAAAGAATATATTTTCTCTGGCAAGGTTCTCCCCTTTCTCTTTAAGCTCTTGTTTTAAATCTTTTTTTTTAATCATTTCTGTTTAATTCCAGGAGGTCCTTTCCACCTCGCCAGTATGCCTTCCCTTTTAGGTATGATACCATCAGCTATGCCATAATCTCTCCCATGCACCCCTCCCCTGTCCAAAGAAAAAAAAAAAGATGTTTTAATACTATTGCAGTGACTTTCTGTAACGTATGAAACCTGTTTATGTCTGAAACACAACAACTTAAAAACGTGCCTAAACAAAGTGTTCATCTACCTTCTTAGTCACTTGTTTTGTGACGGGAGCTCATCACAGCATTCACTTGTGATGAGATCTAAGGGTTTTCATTTATCACCTATAGAGTCTAAAATATGTATGGCAAAGGAGCAGAAAAATAGTTTTAAGGTTACTGGTCTTTTGCTCATCCCATATTGTTCATTTTTTTTGTTCAATCTAATGTGTACAGTACAAGGTATGAGAAAGTGTTTTTATGAATATGTACATATCTGCACTCAAGAAAATATTATCACTGCCTAAACACATAAAGTTCTGATCATCATATTATGAAAAAAGCTGCTGTCCTAATATCAGGGATAAATTAGTCAGCTACATGAAGTTCATTATCTAATATCAATATTCTGTGTTCAGGTAAATATGTATATGTGTTTGCAAACACTTGTGTCTTATTAGCCAGGCTGGCCTGATATCATCTGTGCATGTAATCTCAGCACTTTCCATCAATGTCACTGATTCAGTCTTGAACTTATGAAGTTCATATGAATTCCAGAAAACTGGTAGAATACCAAGTATTTCAGAGGAATTGAAAGTGAATAGAAAGGAAGAAATTAAGGGCACTTCCTTGCGTGACCTGACAGTTTCAGCAACAACTGTAGCCACTCGTGTGTCTATAAGTCATTTGCTGGTAAATAAATATGTCTTTCAGCAACATGACAGTATTTTTCAGAACTCAGAATGTTAGCTAATGATTAAAAATTACAAAACCTTAATGACTTCTTATAGTGTTAAAACAAGGGCAGTAGAGCTAAAACAGATGTATGAGCAAATAAAAATGGTTTTATTCCTTTTTTCCTTGTAAGACCTCAACACCATCAGGGAGGCGAAGTTGGAAGGGAAAGAGAGAAGGGAGAAATTAAGAAAATAGTAGCAAAGCAGAAAGTCTGAAATTCTTCAATTCTTCATCAGATCAACTACAAAGTCCTCAGGGACTTTTTTTTTTTTCT
>VXAL01010604.1:67673-78126 GCA_013399475.1 Chauna torquata
TCTATATTTCAGGTGGGGGGAAAAAAAAAAAAAAAAAGCAAAACCCTGTCTTAATATCACAGGGGACTAGGGAGAAGAGGATAGAGACAAAAGAAGGGGTATATTGCCAGGCAGATTCCAACAAGAGGCAATGACAGTTAGAGTCAAGGGGAAGAATCTGTTGAAGAATTCGTTTTGACAAGGGGAGGAGATAAACTGCACAAACAGCAGGAGCAGATAGGAGCTATAGTTCCTGAGAGCCATACAGCAAAACCATTATTTCTGTCTCCTATCCCATGCCGTTCCACTGAGAATCAAAGAAGAAAATAGTTTGAGAACCACTGACCTATCTGGAAAAAAATTTGGTGTTGTTGCTGTCAGAAGAATAATCCCTCCAGTACCCCACCCCCACTGCTGCCCACAGGGAACTTGGTGGATGGTGAGACTGGGTGGCCCAAAGCATAACAGATATCTAAAAGCCTAGAGAAGAGGTCCATATTTTCATTTAGTAATGAGCTACATGATGTGAACAAGTCACTTCACCTATCAAGCATAACTCTCATCCCAGGGAGGCCTATACCATCAAACAAAGACTCTCTCTTTTTGTCATAATTAGCTCTCAGACTTAGTGCACACATTTCCCAGCCTCATGGTTTTCCCTCAAGTTCAGGATTACCTTATTCACCTGTGCTACAAAGCCAGTCTTTCTTGTCTTCTGAAGTTCTCTTCTCTGCTCTTCCAGCTGGGTATTTCCTAAAGGTAAATATCATGTTGTAAATAAACTATAGTAGTCACTCTCAGTAGTGCCTCAGAGAGCAGATTCCATAACCAAATAGTTCTTATTCAGGGCAAAAGGAGTACTAATTTGAAGCTTTGAACACCTTTGAGGTCAAACATATTTCCAGAGAAGCATATTAATATTTCTATAACTATTTTGCATAGTGGCAGAGTGTATCACATTCAGTGATCCATTTAAGCTTCTTGCTCCCCTTCCATTTTTACCTAGGGTCTAAAAGATAGGCAAAGCTTTGAGAACTGCCGCTACTGGGTGAGTGTTATCCCAAGTGTACAACATAAATCAGGGCAGGGGATGAATGGCTGATTGTCTCTGTTCTAAATATTATCCTTTCAGCAGTACAGAAGAGGACTCCATGCCCTGGGGGACTCTTCAGCCATGATTATTGCAAAGAGACTCTTTTGAGGAAACCAGAATGCTTTCATTAACTAGCCAATCTCTGCAGCTTAATCTTTATCAAATTACTAAAGTTACATAATATCCCTTTCTGCTGCTAAAAGAGAAATGTGAATGAACTTTTTGTACGTTTCCTAGTGGTCAGGCCAATATCCCAGGAAACACAAAGGTTGAGTGTATGTACCATCTGAATCATGTTCAGGAAATCATCAGCATTCAAGGCCATAGTTTTCCCAAGTAAAGGCAGGATGCCTTTGCTGCCATTAGTGAGAGGAAAACTGGATGAGGGCTGGTTATGAAGTGGTATAAAGCACAATGAGTTAGATTGTGTATTCTGCAGCTCCTTATGGAAGTGAGGGGAGAACAAAGGTGGCTAAGTTGCTTTGATGCTTTTTATACCCTAGACCCTGCCAGAGGTCTGATTAGTCAGTTAGAACCAAGAGGAAAGAGTTGTAAGCAAGGGTAAAGTTAATCCAGGGGATTCATGTCTAGAGCTGCTCTCAGTTTCAATCAAAAGGAAGTAACACAGTTGTGTTAATCCAGTGTGTGTGTGTGTGTGTGTAGAGGGAGGAGGTTGCAGTGAATTTAATTTAAAATATTTTTTAGATATTTATTTCTGAATTTTATGGGTGAGAACACCTAAGCGATTGAATGGAATATGAATACACTAACTGAGGTTCATGGTAAGGAATAAAGAAAGTAAGTTTAAAGTATTCATTATATTATTCATAAAGTTTGTTTTCTACTCACATTTTCAGATTTCTTACTATGACTGCCTCTCCAATTTTGAGACAATGTCAGTGACTGTTGGCTTGCATGAAGAGCTGCAGTAGGGAGCCAGAATATCATCTCTGAAGGCAGGGGAATCCCAGCGGAGAAAACAGATGGGTCAGAGAAATAGAGCTTCAAAGACAAGTCTAAAATTCAATCTGAAGCTGAAAGTTCAATTCAACTCTACAATTTGGTAAAGTTAATCTCAGATAATACATAATTTATAAAACCCAGTAGATTATTTTTAGAATATCAGTATTCAATAGCTCTTATTTTTCCCACTGAATTGGTCAGCAGGTTTTAGCACAGCAGACCTCCAAGGAGTGGCATGTTAGAAAAAAGTAGGCCTGATGCTATAGATCTCTATCTACATTGCAAGTCCAACCATGTCAGAAAACTGCTCTGCTCTCTACACTAGTCAAGACAATCCTGAGCACTTATCAGAGATTAAAACATAAGAACCAAATGCAAATAAGCATAGGATTTTGTGCCTTTCCTTTTAGCTCTTGAAGAAGCAAAAGAATATGGCAAATATAATAATAACACAAAATCAGGCAGACAAAAATACCACCTCACAAAGAAATGAGGAGAGGTGCAAATATAAATCTTTTTTTTTACATATATATATTTTTCTTTTGCTATTATTTGGAGCTCATATTTTCTAATCTGTAGTCACTGGCACAGTAAACCATTGGGATTTGCTCTTTTACACGACTTTCACCTGAGACGTAGGATACATTCCTCCCCTTATCCTTTTGCTTTCATCAGAGCAGATTATGAAAACTACTTGAAATTATATGGATAGAACATTAGGTACAGTGATTAACATTTAAAGTGATAATAAAAGAGAAAATTTTGTCAGTAAGTCTTAACTTTATGGAAAGTAAGTTACACCTATAGTCTTCAGCATCTAAATGCTTGATTCTATCCTCATTTCCCATAAAGACAGAACACTAGGAAAATGAGAGTGTTTCATATGGCCATGCAGATGGAAGTATTACATTTCATATTCTCAAATGTTTCAGTGTAAATTATTAGCTTCTAAAAGTCCATTAATATCTTCAAGGGAAAACTCTAGGGATTTATCTACTCACTGAATAACTTCTACTTAGTTCTATATATGACATTTAATTCTATCTACTTGAGGCATTGGACTAGAAATGTATTGAATAATTCACCTTCATAAAGTGTTGTGGTACAAAGTAGCTATTACAGCCAGTGAGGGAAAAAAGTAAGAAAAAATAAAGATCAAAAGAATAAACAATACCACTGCCTGAACACCACCATGCTTATTCTGTTCCTGGTAAACGGGCATAACTTTGAAGGTTTACAAGCCTCTGAGGTTTTACTAAAGTAAATTATGGAAGCTGCTCTATCCATTCAAGAAGGAGATTGATTTCCCTGTTCTCGATACGGGATTAGGTAATTTCCTAGATTTATTCTAGAGCTCATTTAATAACAGAGAAGAATGCATTCTTTCCTCATCATGTGATTTGAGGAAATATGTCATGCTAGTTGACGATAACAGGGGCTGTTGATAGCTACAGCTTCCCCTCCATATTAGTCCCTGAACACCATTATGATCTGAGAAACTGATATGTCTTTTTTGGTTGATTGGTTTTGTTTTCCAGACAGTTGCTAATTTTGTGTGTAGGAAAGATTTGATTGTTGGAGGTGGAAAAAAAAAAAAAAAAAGATTAAAGTAGTTAGAAGTGGAATTTCCAATAAACACTATAAAAATGTTAGAGCTGAATCATGGTGAAAAATAATATGTACATGCTGTATATGCACATATATATCTTTGAAAATCTGTCCAAGAGTGCTTGTAGGAACTCCAGATTTGAAGGGAGCACAAAACTTCCTCTTACCAACCTGAAACAGTCTGTAAATAAGAATGACGAGGTTACTAAAAAAAATTAATTTCCAGCTATATAGTGCAGCAATAGCAAAGCAAGTTGAGGTCAAGCAAATGTGTCCTACTGGCAGAGGCCTAACTTATTTGTGTTTTGCTCCTGCAACCTCCTTAGGCAAAAACAGAGTAATCACAGGTCAAACAGAGAGTTTCTGCCTTCCAGGCAGAGGTCTTGATTTTATGGGCTGCCCAACAATCTAACTATTGAAAAAGTTAAAAACCGCTGAGTGGGACAGCTGAACCCCTCCAGGCATCAGTTTTATGGGTTGCCTATGAAACAAGCAAGTTTATGGATCTTATGGGTGACACATCACTCAAGCCTTAAGAATAGGTCAGTAACGGGTCTCTGAACGGAACTGGTTCTTTCTGCATCTTCCTGATGCCTAACATAATACACATAGATTTTGCTTCCAATCCTCAATATTTTAGGCCCTTTCAAGTCAGAAATATTGACATATGACATGTCTAATAACTGGAGGATTATAACAAGGAGATATTTGATGACTGACCTTCTGCAACGTATTCCTTAAAGATTGACCTGAACCATAGCATATTGCAATCATCTGTTCCCCCTCAAATTCCTCCTTCAGACACTTCTGCTATGAATTGTTGGGAAATTCCCTGGTGGCAATGGTCACTAGCAATTATGTGAGTTGGTTTATGTATATCTCAACTTCAAAATAGTAGACTTCTCAAACAAGTTTATTTGGCTGTGCATATAACTAATATACAGACCATGTGTGTGATTGTCTCATCTAACTTCAGCTACTTGAAAGTTTAATCTAGTTAGAAGTCTAGGCTTTTTCTAGCCAAGTAGGACAAAAAGGACATCCCAGGAACTGACTCATTTTGTCCTAGGAGACAAATATGAGTTGAGTGGGAAAAAGTATCTTCTGGAAGTAGCTTTTCCTCTGTCTACAAAGTTAGATTAAAGACTATAGCACCAAAGGAGCCAGAACAGAAGACAAAGTTGGGTGAGATGAATCACATTTCCCCTGGACATGTCAAGTTAACACTTCAGGTACTAACAACTTTATCCTCATTATGTATTGATAAGGAAGGAAAGTATGACTCATTAAACTGAAGTAAAAGGAAAATGAGGCAGGGAGAGTAAGCAGTTTCCAAGAATCTTGTAGAAAACTTGAGAAGAACTAGATGATCCATTTCTTAAGATCTTGGGTTATATATTAAGTTTTGTCCTATCATTCCTAATCTCACCCCTTATAGTATCTTATAATTATGTTGTATATTATATATTTTCTAATTACGTATAAATACATATATATATTCAGATATAAACTCAAAAGAGAAGTTGATTATGTACATCTCGACACATTATGTTAATACTAAATCACACATTATACAATACTGGGCCATGTCAAGGGCCTTATAAAAAACAAAGTTATAATAAAGGTCAATTCCAGGTTCCAAAGAATAAAAGATAAGTACCAGTGTAACTGTAGATTCCCAAAATGAGTAACTGAAACACTATTCTGACTGGGCTTGCTCTGCCTTACACATGAACTCAAGTCATACATTTCTCATTTCTATTATGTCTTCCTGGAAAATATTTATTCTACTTTAACTAATTCATTAAAAGGCAAGAATGGCTGCAAAAAGAGGATGAGAAAATTATATGACAAAATCAGAGGTATGGAGGAAGAATGGAAGTAAGAATAGTTCCAACACAGAAGACATTTAATGAAACATTGGAACCCGTTGCAAGTAGAAACTTCAGTTGAGGATCTAGTCCAGAATTAACTGGCATAACTCCACTGAAATCAAGGTAGCTCAGCCAATTTGCAACAGCTGAGGACCTGACCCAGTATCCTTCTGTGAAGTAGTATTCTTTCTCTCTTCCAGAAAACATTATTATGAGTGTGTGAAATTTTGCAGGTGGATCATTCCTTTAGTGTACATGCTAGTTACATGATATGAAGTCCATCAGATTGAATCTGAAGTATCCTTACCATATTTACTCATCTTCCTGTTGGTACATCTGAAGTTTTATTTCACCTAAAGCAGTAAAGCTGAGCAGTTGTTGATTTTGGTGTTTGTTGTTATTTCTTTTTTATTATTTTTTTTTATTATTTTTATTTTTCTGGTGTCTTTAGTTGCTCAGTCTCGTAATTTTTGCACATACTTGAGTGTTATAATTTATTTTAGTTTTGAAACTGTCTCAATTTATCGCAATCTGTCTCTCCATGCAGGAGGGATTCCAGCTGCCCTTTATTACCTTCTGCTGCTACTTTTACCCTTTCCCAACAATCTGGCTACTTCTCTACTACTGTTCATCCTACATCTAACACTGGCTGTTGCCAAAAGGAGAACCTCCATCAATTTACCAACTGAATACCTATCCATAAGTAAGTGTCTGGTGGTCCATAGCTGTTCTGTGAAATATTTTAACCAAAGATAAGTCAGTACTATAATCATGAGAGATCTTTGTTTATGCTTTGGAATACACATTCTTTCTTGTTTAAACTCCCAGGAAGAAGATCATATCTGCACTGAGTAAAAGTTTAACAACTGATAAACCTTGGCAGTAGCACTTTTACCCTGAGTAATGTGTTAAGAAAAATAGCTATCAACATTTTATTTTGAAGAGTTAAGGCACCCACAGTTTTACTGGCAATGACTAAGCTGTTGATTATACCGTTTGGAACAAGAATACAAGACCTGTACTCTGGACAAGAAAAAGGATCAGAGGAGAAGTGTGCGCACGCAAACAACGTACATGCAGCATCAAACTCTCTGTGTTTACCTCCACTTCTTTGCAGGGAGTGTTCTTAAAACACATCCCAAGACCATTCAGTAAATACAGTTAATTAAAACTTTTGGAGCCAAGGTTTCAAACTATGAAATTTGTAATAATATTTATCATACTGAGTTCCCTTCAGGGATGCCAGATGGATAAGCTTTAGCACACATGGAACTGATCAGACAAAATATCTTCTCCAAAAGGTAAGAATTTAACTGTATTCATAGACTGATGAGACAATAGAAGACTCAGGCTGTCTTGGAGATGACGGAACTAGTCTGGAAATATGCTTCTGAAACAGGACAATAAAGAATAAAGAACTCATATGATACAAGACTAATTAATGAACATCTGGACTTGGACTGTACAGTTAGTGCTTTCACTCAAGTATCTCAAAGTACCACATGAAACCTGAATTTTTACAATGTATTTCAGCGTACTGTGTCTGCAATATGTCACATGTACAGATGCTAAACTGCTCTGGGATTTGTTTGTCAGAGAAGCCTTGGAGCTGGATTGCAATGATGGAATGGGAGCAAAACTGCAATTGGAAAACAGGCTGTTCATGAAAGTGCAGTTGGATAGTAAGAAAAGACTTCATCAAACCAGATGCAGGATATGAAGGCCATCACAAAGTCACTTGAAAGATGATAGAGAAAACAGACATTCCTGAGGAACAATTCTCTCATCTTATATACCTATCAATACCTAGTTAACTGAATCATTATCTTACAGCGATGATTTCTCTCCATCAACAGTGCACAGAGAGTCAGGTGATGAGACCTGTTATCGTAGAATCACAGAATAGTTTGGGTTGGAAGGGACCTTAAAGGTCTTCTAGTTCCAACCCCTCTGCCATGGGAAGGGACAGCTTCCACTAGACCAAGTTGCCCAAAGCCCCATCCAACCTGGACTTGAACACTTCCAGGGATGGGGCATCCACAACTTCTCTGGGCAACCAGCTCCAGTACCTCACCACCCTCATAGTGAAGAATTTTTTTCTTATATCTAATCTAAACCTACCTTTTTTTTTTTGTTTAAAACTTTTTTTTTTTTAGTTTAAAAGACTTTTTTAATTTAAAAACAAAACTTTTGTTTTAGTTTAAAACTGTTACCACTTGTCCTGTCATTACACTCCCCAATAAAGAGACTCTCCCCTTCTTTCCTGTAGGCTCCCTTTAAACACTGGAAGGCCTCTATAAGGTCTCCCCAGTGCCTTCTCTTCTCTAGACTGAACAACCCCAACTTTCTCACCTTTCTTCATAGGAGAGGTGCTCCAGCCCTTTTGACCATCTTTGTGGCCCTCCTCTGGACCCACTGTAACAGGTCTATGCCTTTCTTATGCTGCAGGCCCCAGAGCTGAATGCAGTAATCCACATGGGATCATTAGACATTTGCATGACATATAAAATATGTCACGTATTATATATGACATGACAGATAAAACATGACAAAATCAACATTTACATGAGATATATCTAACAACATGCTAGATAAGACCCGCAACACATCACCCCATATCAACAAGACCAATGCCAACTACAGAATTACTTACATAGTTATGGTTGCAACGTTTTCTAATGAGTTATGTTCAGAGACAATGAGCCTTCCTGCTATCTACTGACAGAGGTTTTCTTTAGCTCAAGAAATGGAATAAACTTATTAGGAAGATCCATTGTGACAAACTGATTTCAAAGTAGAGGACAAAATTTTTGCCCTACACAATGAGAACAAAATTTCATTCCTAAGTGCTAGCCCTGAAAATGTGCTAAAATGATGACATCTGAAAGTGGTGACTTTTTACCTACCTTTCATCTGTGGGAAGTCATTCCATATTTATGTGTATGTTTTGTCATTTCAAAAGCAGCAACCATTTTTCTCCTGGGGGCAATTTTGTGATTGTTGTTGTTACAGGAACACTTCCAGAAAACAGCTAAATGTGACTGTGCTATATTATTGTTCTATGACTTTATCCCAAGGATATCACTTGTTCTGGAAATCCTTTAATTTAAATAGAAGCGCTAATCAATACCAGAGGAACTTTGTGTAAACTAGTGTGGATAGTGAAATACCATATCTTTCCTCAGGATCTGGAAAAGAAGAATGAAACATATTTGTTCTTTTCAATTGTATTGGAAACAAAATGTAATAGTCTACTAATTATTTAAGCAGAAGCTTTAGAAAGGTTGGACATCATAAGAGAAGGACATTACAGAGGAGGATCTGAAGGGGATCAGATCCAGGCAGATGATGCTTACCTCCTGAAGTCATGAAGTGTTTGGATCAAACCTTTCCTTCAGAAGAAATTGGAAAAGATTTTCACCTTCTAATGAAACCTATCGTACTTTTACCCTTATACCAAAACACCAAGGTGTTTTGCACAGGAATCATTTAATCCATTCCTAAAATGTAGTTGACACTAAACAGTGACTGGGAAGTGAGAAACTGATTACAGTGTTTGACGTACCTGGATAATTATTAGATTGACCTAAAAAATCATGACAAGATTCTGATTCATATATTCATATACCCTTTGTATCTTTGTGTCTTATTCTTGTAAAAGCATACTGGTATATTTAATGACCACCATGCTCTATGCATAACATCACCTCTGGCAGAACAAATTCCTGAGCAGCCAATTCTGCTTTTGATTTGGTTCAGAGTGAATTTTTTATTTTTTTTTATTTTTTATTTTTTTTTGCCATTTTTTGTAAGCAAGAGAAAGAAAATCACTTTGAGACAGCACTTCTGAGGTCTAGTGTTACATTGTATGTCCAATACATATGCAATGACATTCTGGGAGAGAACAATATGTTCTTAAGTATTGTACAAGACTGGGCATATGGTCAACAACCAGCTGAGAATCACAAAGAGCAGAAATTTCCTGCACTTGCTGCTGTATGGTGTGCAGGCAATGATACCACCTAGTTAGCAGAGGTTCTTGTGTAAGGAATGAAGCAGAAGTCATTTGCTTGAAAATCATCTGGGCTTTCCTTCAGTTTGAGATCCTGGTACATGAAGAAGAACCTGCAGTAAGTGCATCAATTTTGCTTTCTCTAGTAATGTCACTTTTTCACTTTTTAGTCTGGAGATCCAGAAGTGGCCAAGGTGAGCAAGAAGAGTATTTATCAGGCTGTAACATGAGTTCTGGAGGCACCTTGTTTCTGAATACCCAGAAAGCTGAAGGAGAAGAAGTGAAAAGAAGGTCATGGAACATGCAGTGAGCAGCAGAGCTAAGGATGAAGAATGGCCAAGCACAAGGAGAAAAACTGAATGATAAACAGAGATAGGCTTTGTCACTTAAGGATCTTCAAAACAGAACTGCTCTGGAGTTCTTTTTCAGTTATCATCTAGAGTCTCATTAAAAAATGAAAGCAAAACCAAAACACCTTAAACAATTCTTGACCAGCAAAATCTTCCTTGTAGGAGCCATTTCTTCTGTGATGGTCTCCTAGATCATAACCCAAGACAGTACTACTATTTCATTGAGAGCTGAAAGAGCAATATCACATAAGGATAAAAAATGAAGGTGGAAGCAACATTGACTGAGAGATTTTTTGTTCTTTGATGGATTGAAAGAAAGGAAATCAAGAGATGTGAGTATACTTCTTGTAAGACAAACTCAAAAGCATTAGAATAATTTTATTTAGCCTGACAAAAGTGTTGGAAAAAGAGGGATCAGATTTTGTTTTCCACAGACCAGTATTTACAGCAAAAAGAGTGCAATAATATCTCTCTTCACTAAAATGCAATTGTAACACATAGAAACAAAAAACTG
Organism: Chauna torquata; assembly: GCA_013399475.1. Classification (NCBI taxonomy): domain Eukaryota; kingdom Metazoa; phylum Chordata; class Aves; order Anseriformes; family Anhimidae; genus Chauna; species Chauna torquata. Next base: position 78,067 of record VXAL01010604.1, read on the forward strand.
AGTGAAGCCAGAAAATGAAAGGAAACTTTTTTTTTTTTTTTTTTTTTTTTTTGTAATAGT